>PVKZ01000236.1:313263-605763 GCA_004027375.1 Macroglossus sobrinus
AGAGAGAGAGAGAGAGAGAGAGAGAGAGAGAGAGAGAGAGAGAGAGAGAGATGAGGGAAGGCATATCTGTTCTGTCATCATCATGGTCATTGGGAAGCATCTAGGATTCATGATGAGGCCTTGGGGGTGTGATAAGGGGATAAGAAATCCTGTGTGTCGGCAGATTCCAGCAGACAGCAGAGCAGCTGAAAAGTTGCCCTCCATTTTTCTGCTTGTCAGCCTGTATATTACTATCTCACTCCATTTGTTTTAGCTACATACACATATCTATGGCACCACTAGAAGCATACGTGTGTAGGTAGAGATGGTTTTCTGTTGTTTCGTGTTCAGTGTCTGTACTCTTCATGGAATATTGTACATACACATACACACAAATACTCAAGCAGAGGAGTTAGTGGAAAACCTAAAATCCATGTCTGATGTGGGAATTTGGACATCTCATCATAGGTCACTCAGGTACTGCTCTTAAGTCTTTGCCTGAAAGGAATTTTAAAAGGGACTTTACATACATGATCAGATCTCTAGATGACAATTCAAGACATTTACAGGCCATCTCCTACAGTGTTGGGATATGTATGTCTGCATGTATAACCTGAATACGACTGAACGCTCACCCTCTCACCTCAAGGGTCTCCTCAGTATCACCACCAAAAACAAAATGCAACCTTGAAAGCTATGAGGAGTAAGTTAGGTCTTTACTGGGGGTTTTCTTGAGGGGCTGGTACTCAATAGAACTCCCTAAAAACTTAATTACTCCATCTGTTTCCAAAAGTCTCATTCAGTATGACAGCTCCTCTCAAATTTCTCTTCTCTATGTCTTAAAACAACAGAAGATCTTGCTCCTGCTTGGTCTCATCTCTGGTCCCTGCGCCCTATCTTTTTGCTCACCTTTCTCCCCATCTACTCCAGGTGCTTCTTATGGAGCTAGCTGTCTCTACTTCTTTGACAGCCCTAACCATTACCTTAACCAAACATTCCTCCTCCTTAGGAAAGGTAGAGGTGGGAGCTTGAACATATGGGAAGTTTGCCATTTGTCATTTGGTCCTTCTCACATGTGCATATTTATGCAGAAATGTGTTATATGTGTAATATCCTTTTCATCTCTATGTTTTCCTGGCTCTTCTGGGATTTCTGCCTCTTCCTGTCTGTATCTCTTAATCACTATATTGCTGTGACATCATCACAATTCAGCATATAGTCCCAGGCTGTATAGTCTCCTACTCCTTAGCTCCAAAGTACATGGTCCCACTCACGACCCTCTCACCTGCCCACCATTGCCTCGGTCAGACTTTTGGGAGTGTCTTCCTGTTGTCCTCTCTCCTCCCACTGGCTGCAGGCCAAGATTTCCAGTACAACTTGTCTTCCAAAAATCTGGAGAACAGTGGTTTCAAGAAGCCACACACGTATCTGTTCTCTCTGAGGACCCCAAAAGTCCATCTAGCCAGCTTTCTCTCCTCTAACCCAGAGGTCTTGCTCCTTTGATTTCTCTTGCCCTCCTTCATTCACTCTGATCTCTACCAGGCTTGTCCTCATTCTCCTTGTTCCGTTCCCACCTCTACCACATTGAACCATCCCCCAAACTACCTAATGGTGCTCCAAACAGGAGGCTTTGAGGGTTCAAGACAGAAAGAAGAAATAAGGGCTTATAGTGTCAGCCAGATTAAAGGTCTTATGCTTTTAGAATTAAAATATCTGTGTCAGGCTTCCCCGTATGCTGCTCCTCCCACCCATCCAGGATACCCTTTCTTTTTGTCACATATCTCCTCACCTCCATAGTCTTAGAGAAAGGCTACAGAATCCCTTTAGATTCCATAGGTTCCTTTTTAGAGTCCTAGGTATGTTCAGGGGAGTCTGGCACATAATCTAAATTGCACTGTAAGAGATTTAAGTTTGACTAATATGTAAGAATTCTTTCGGTCCATTAAAAGTGACTTACTGAATCAGGAGGTTGGGTGGTGCATGGTGCTGATGCAGGTGGTAGGCTTTGCTCTCTAGCACCCTCTTGTGGTCAATCAAGGGAGGTAATGGGCTATAATTACCCCTGAGGTATGCGGCAAGCTTGTGCTATGTGTGTGGTGCTAGGAGACAGGGATCAGGGAAGGGAATTGACTGAGGGGAGAGTAAGCCCCAGCCACCTGTTCTCTGGGAACATGAATGTCTCACTGACCCGAGGAATGCTCTGCAGATACTGCAGACAGACAAATACATTGAGAAAGGATGTTATTTCCTTACCCATTTTCCTTTTTATTATTGTTGATTTTCTTTTCAGGAAGGAACCAAAGGGGAAAGAGAGATGAGTAGACTACTGGAGTTCAATAGGGTGGAAGGCACTGATTCTGGCAGGAACCGGAAGAAGCTGGCACTCTGGGAGTAATGAGGTCAGGGAGAAGTTTCAGGAACATGCTTGTAGGATACACAGCCCACTTGTAGGTTGTGGGGTAGCTGGAGCATTTGGGGGAAGTGACCTCTTGCACAGACATACTTCTGGACCTTCTGTTAGTAAAAGAAGGTGGGACAACTAGGGAGAAAGACAGGCTGGAATGGAGGCATGACCATCTGGAGATGGGGCAAGAAGAACACACCTCAAAGGCATTGAGTTTTATGTCTCCTATGGGAGGCTGGACATTTTGGGTTTCGGATTGCAGATTGTGAGCTATATTTCCATAAATAAACTCTATTTCTTTTCTGAACAGAGTAAAATCCTCAGACTCTTTTCTTATCCCCTAAAAATTTTGAGGTTTCATCTCAAATTCAAAATCCTGGTTGAGCAGACACTGTTCAATGTCTTATGACACTTATTCAACTTGAACTTGTGTTGAAGAACTGAAGTGATGAACATACTTTAGCCCATCGAACTAACAATGCAGCCGGAGCAGGTGTTACAGCTCCTGTCCACTTCATGGCTTTGCTCCCCAGTTGTGATTGCTAGGTCTTCCTGATAGGACAAAGCCCCCAGATGGAGTGTCCCAGATGGACCTTTCGAAGCTCTGCTTCCGAGGGCACTTAGAGCTGAAGTGCCTCTCCATTTCACTAGCTTCTCTAGGCCCTTGACAAGCCCCACTCTGTTTTCCCCAGTCCTGGTTGGGGATGGCCAGGCATTTTTGGCCAGCACCCGAAAGAAAGAGAGAGTGGCATAGAGGGAACAGAGTGGTCACAAGGCACTGGGCTCCCATGTATAGAGGAGTCCATCCCCTTGTATGTCAAGGCTGCAGAGTTCCACCAGGGCCTGGATCACCTTTGGCTTTTCACCCAGAAGCCTCTGAACAGTTTGAAGTGAAGACAGAAGAGCACTGCCTCCTGGAAGAAATTCTGGTCCAGGATGATCTCCATCTGCATGGTAGATAATAAACATCACAGGACACTTTGCATTTAGGGAGCCACCAACTTCAGAGGTGGTCTGCAGTAAAAATTTAAATATCAGCCCCTGTCCTCACCCTTGACCCCTCTGCCCGTTAGTGCTAGAGTCAGAAATAGGCACAGATTAAGAATCTGGAGATCTGAGTTCTGTAGAGAGCTCTGCTAGGAGCTGGCAGCATGGGCCTAAAGAAGTGTTTTCTGCTCTGTACCAGACTGCTGCTCATTGGTTGAGTGAGGAGTTAGACTGGCTAAGCTCCCGCCTCCCCTCTAGTGGTCAAACTCAGTTTTACCCTAGTTGTCTTTCCTCGCAGCCATCCGGCGACTCTCAGATGCCTCATCAGATGTCTGTTGGGGAAGGAGCCCTTTTTCCATGGACATGGCTAGCAACTGCTGTTGCTCCGCGCTCAGTTCCGCAAGGGTAAAGGAAAGGAGATCGCGGAAGAGACAAGGGCATACTCTCTTTCTCTAGCGGGCAGGAAATTCTAAGGCAGCTCTGAGAGCTGGAGCATGTGTGTGTGTGTGTGTGTGTGTTCGGAGGGCAGCAGATTCACTCTTTACCCTCCAGGAGAGGATGAGAGAAGATTCCTGAAAAGATATATTCTCCTTCCTCTTGAGAAAAATAGATGAGGAGTAAGTGGGCTTGCACCTCTTGCCTTTTCCTTGGAGAAGGGGACAACAGAGTTTGGACTCTGATTCACTTTGCCCTGTAGCTTGGTACCAGAGCTGGCTTCACAGGCATGCAACCTACCAAGTTGCACATGGCTCTGTACTTGGTTTAATGCTCTGCTGTTGCCATTATGAATAATAATTCTTAATAATATTTTAACAAGGAGGCCTGTATTTTTATTTTGTACTGGAACCCGTAGATTTTGTTGCAGGTGCTGCTTAGCGCCATTGGGCCTAAACTAGCAGGCCCGTCAGGCCCATTGGGAACTGCCCCTCCCACCCGCATCCCTCACCACAGAGAGCCCCCAGTAGGTAGAGGATGTATCCAGCTAGATGAGTTTGTTAGAAGTCTCTTGCAGTCATTCGAGGACTGTGTCCCTGGCCCCACTCCTTGGACTCCCTGAACCACTGTTTTTTTAAGATCTAGGACCTGATCCACTTGGCAGATTGATGGGGAGTGATTAGCTAGATACTCCTGCAGTTAGACAGACAAGGAGCTTTCTAAAGGTCTCCTGGATCAGAGTGGGGACTCCCTCAGTGCAGGGGTCCACTCTCCTTCAGCCTAAAAAAGCCTCCCTCTAGTGGACCCGAGAGCTGAGAAGTACGCGAGTCCCGCCCCATCCAGCCACACCTGGCTCCAGGACTACCTATCCTTAGGCCCCGCCTTAATCCCCGCCCCCCACTTCTTTAGTCAGGCCCTCCACCCCCGCCGCGCAGTGGGCTCTTGCAGTCTGCGGCTCACCACTTCAGCCCCGCCCCCGTTCCCCCAACTCCACCCCAGGCAACCCAGCTCCGCCCCCAGGCTTCTTAAGTCCCGCTTCTTGCATCCTCAGTCTACGGGTCAACAAACATTCCAGCCATCTCTGGAATTCCCTAATCACCCCACCCCTGGTCTCCCGGTCTCCCACTCTGCCCAGGCCGTGCCCCCAGACACCCCACTCCGTCTGGGGTCAGGTCCTTGAGCACCAGCAGATCTCCTCTTTAACCTACAGCGTCCCAAACCTCTTGTGCTCCCAGGCGGCCAGCTCAGGCCCTGACTGAGCTTTGAGCACAGGACTATCCCGCCTTCACATGGCTTTACCCAGCAAGTCCCCTACCTCCAGGCACTGCTGTTGGCTTCTGGGGGCTTGAGGTCCTGTGCCCTCTCTCAAGTACCCCTACTCAGGGAAAGATAATCAAGGCAGGATTTGGTGTGGGGTGCCCTGGGAGCTCATCTCCTTACATTATTTTCCCATAGGCATTGAGGATCCTGCAGAGGGGAAAAGGACCTCCCTAACCAGAGGGGATGGAGACACAGAGGAACAAGAGGACTGAGAGCCCCAAGGGAAGTATCCGGGTGTGAGTTTAGCCTGTACCTGTCTGGAACAGGATGTGGGAGGCTGGGGACAAGGAGGAAGCACTTAAAGCCCTCAAGAAACCTGTGGCTGGGATCCCAGTTATCGCCACGTCCTGCGGAAATCTGAATGACCCCTCTGTGTCTCACACACTATCGCCCTAGGTTTGGAGAAGGGCTCTGGGCTTGAATTCCTCACTTGATCAGTTTCTTGTCTTGTGTCCCTCTTGCCTCTAAGACTTTGTCCACCCATTCCAGCCCCCATTACATTTTGGGTTGGGGAAGGGAAGAAGAGTCCTTTAGCTTCTTTTGCCTTTAGATGGGATCATTTTTAGCTTCTGCTCCTTGAATGGGAGGATGTCTGTGGGGATCAGAAATAGGACACTGGCCATCACTGATGCCCAACTCCTTGCCTTCCTTGACTGGCTCTGCTACCACATATACACACGTAGCATAACTTCTGGGAGTGGGAGGAGTGATGGGTGGTACGGGCATTAGGGAGCCACACAGAAGGTGTTGGGAGGAGCCCAGGAAGGTGCCGGGGTCATCAGTTGGTTATGGGGTCACCAGCTGGTTATGAAGTCAAACCTTAAAGAGGAATGGAAGACCCCCCACCTCCCAGATCTCAGTTTGGCTCCAAAGGCCCTGAGGCATGGTGATGGACCCTGGGCTATTTGCCTCTCCTCTCCCTCATATTCCACCCAGCTTAAGGCAAGTTGATAGTGGTGTTGGAACTGAGAGAGCCCTGGGGAAAGAGACAGGCAGTCAAGGGTGTGTGTGTGTGTGTGTGTGTGTGTGTGTGTGTGTGTGTGTGTGGTGCGGAGATGGGAAAGAAATGAAGAGAGGGGAACTTGGCAGAGGGTGGGAAAACTTTGTTAGGGGGCGGAGCTGCAAGGGGAAGGCACCCGCTGGGAGTCTGGAAACCTGGATTTTGCTCACAGATTTATCACCAAGTCGCTGGTGAGCCACTGGACTTTTCTCAGATAGTTTCCTAACCACTATGAAATAAGGATTTCAATAGCAATTTAGACTACCTCAAAGGACACGTGTGAGACAATAGATAGAAAAGTCTTTAGAAAAAAATAATGGTATTTAAAAAGTTGAAAATACCATTCTTAGGGGAAATAGACGAGAGGCAGGTATGGATGAGAGATATCCTAATTATAGGCAAGAATGGAGAGGAGATTCAAGGACTGTGGGAGGGAAGGAGTGGAGGCAAGTGTGTGTATGGATGGGGTTGGTGCAGAAAAATAATCTGAGAGAGCCCCAACTTTGAACCCCCAGCAGTGAGGATGGGAATGGAAAGCCACATCCAGCCTTCCCTCTCCCGCTTCTTCAGGGTGGCTTCATTGAGCGTCTACACAGCTTCAGTCACCATGTACAGGTTCTCCTCACACTCCTGAAGCTTCTTCAGTTTCCTTTGGTGGGTCGGGTAGGCCCTGTTCCTGTTCATTTCCTGCTCCCTCAGTTGCATCCATGGGTCCACACTTGTCTCTCCCTATGCTTCCTTCATCCCATCTTTTTGGAAAGGGAGTGTGTGTGTTTATGTCCCAGAGGGACAGGAACCCCATCGTTTCTAGTCCTGGTTCTTCTTCGACTCCCTGTGTGACCTTGGATAACTCACCGTCCATCTCTGGGCCTTTTTGTAAAATAAAGATCCCTGCCAGCTCTGACAGCTGGTACAGCTCTGGGTGGGGGTATGTCCTTTAGTGCCAGCCCCTCTCACCTGGCCTGGAATTCTAAACCTGACTCCCCACCCGAATCCGCAACTCACCTCTGCTTAGGTTTTCCAGATCATCCGCAATGCTGAGGTTTTGGATGTCCAAGGAGTTTTGACATTTGCCACCCCCTGTGACAGGGATATTCACCAGGGGCCCTGTGAGTACAGTCCTGATGATCTTGGAGTCTTTTCTTGGTTCTACAGGACAGACACGCCCTTGGGCTTGTTTTCATTCATCCGTCGCAGGAAACTCCTTGATTGACTCTGATAAATTGCCCTGACCCCAAAAGTGAATGAGAATTGAGGGCTGGCCTCAGACATTAGTTTTATTAAGATGACTTAAGATTTTTATTTAACATTCTAGAAGAGGAAGGTAATTATCTTCATAAGCGCAGAATTGAGTATTGTGACTCAGAGAAGACAAACTGGATTCCAGGGACCTAAGACTGTCATGTGGTTTGGTGATGGTGTTAGGACATTAAGCAGGACAGGGAGATAAGATCGGAAAATTATAATGTACTGACTCCAAGTCCTGGAAACTCCAGAGCCATCTTCATATAACCAAAGGACTATCATGACCAAGAGAGATTGGGCTTGCTCTGCACATCCCCAAGGGCAGATCTTGGATCCATGTGAGGAAAGAACAAGGAGGCAGGCTAGGTAGAATGAGTATTTCCAACAGTTGTTCTTATTATTTACTTCCACCCTCATGGAAGGGAAACTTTCTCAAATGCATCACCTGCTTCCTGTCCCTGAGAGTAGATAATCTGAGATTTGACCTTTTTTGCAGGTAACTCAAAGTTAATGTGATTAATATTATGCATTTTGCCAATGCCCAAAGTCCTCTTTGAGGCAGAGAGAATCCTTTGTCCACACAGGGCCATTTAGAAGACACTAAAGACCCTACCACAATGCTTTTTGAGTTCTTGTAAATACTTTAAATAATGTCCCTCCCTGCTGTCAGGCTGTCATTTCTCATTGCTGTTATTCTATCTATAATATACTTTTTGCCACTTCAAATATATTGTTTCTAACTTGCTGTATGCAAAAAACCATATTTCCAAAATTATTAGAACTCTATGCAAAATAAGATTTAAAAAATGGCTAAAATGAATGGGTTCTGAGTGAGTGTTCCTGTGAACAAAGTACATGAACCTTATAAAGTGTTTGCTTTAAATGATCCTTCTGGGCTCACATAGCCCCTGTTCACACCTTGTCACCCTGGCTGTCATCACTAAATACACTAAGCTGTCAAGTCCCCAAGGCTGGCACCACAACCTCCTCATCTTTGTGTCTGCAGTGCCTGCCACGTAGTAGTAACTCAATAAATTTTCTTGAATGAACGAATGGACTTGTGGCAGCATGTGTTTGGACAGTTTGCATGCCTTGCTCTGCTTTGTTTGCTGCATTCCTGCTGTGGGGCAACATTCCTCCAAGACAGGCGTGGTTGTTGGTGATAGTTTCAGAGAGATGAAGTCAACCCATTTCTAGTTGGAACTCCCCTAAGTCTAATGGGGAGGCACAGTCCCCCCCCCCCACCTTGGGATAAACTGCCTTGGTTGCTTCTGGTTTTGGTGCTGACATCCCTCACTTTGTAGGAGAGCTCAGGGTTGCACTTGAAATGTCTGCACATGAGCCCAAGACAGGAAGGGTGGGGCTGTGCCCTACCCATTGCTTTTTAACTGCCTCTCTCAGCAACCTGGTACTCAATTTGGTCTCTATTCACTTCCTTTTGTAGAGAACAAGGCTTTGTAGGTTCTTTGGTCTCTACATCTGTGGTGTGTCTGGGTCTCACCAGGTTCCGAGCTCCTCAAACGGAAAGGACCCTGTTTCTTCCATTACTCTGGGAGTTCCCTGAATGTTTCGTTTATATCTCTTCTCCTCTGACTAGGAACTCCCTGTGGGCAGTGTCTGCTTTCTCCATTACTCCACAGGGCAGGAATAAGCTGGGGGTGGAAGGGCTGAGTGAGGGACTTCACCCTTTTACACAGCCTGCTGGCTCCGAGGTGCTGCAGAGGGAGGATAAGCTGGGGCCTGCCCCAGGCCTTCCAGATTCTTGCCTCAGAGCTAGACCAGGCATGTGGCGGGCTCTCTTGGCACCTGAGAGCTTTGTTCCTGGCTCCAGCACATCCTAGAGGGTGAGGTTGGTTTTGACATAGTGCATCCCCTTCTTCCTCTATTATGTACCAGGTGGATGTGCCAGAAGCAGGCAGCAAAAATGAGGCCATCCATCTGCCTCACCAGGGACTGGGAGGCATCTCAGAACACGGGTCCAATGATCCCTGATCCCTGGCAGAGATAAAGATGGGAGTGAAACCAGTTTTGCTACTCCTTCCTGCCTGCCCAGTGGACAAGTACAACCCAAAAGCTGAAGGCTGAGGGGAATGCGACTGTTGCTCCAGGCGGGAGCATCTCTGAGTCAGTGGAGGCCCCACTCTGTCCAGTCTCCCGCAGTGGGCTAGGCTGGAGCTATAGCTTCTGAAGCCCCTCTCCTACCAAGTTCTGACTCAAGGGACCCAAACTGGCTGGGGTCCCTCCCTGGGGAGAGGAGCCAATAAAGTATCTCTCCTGCCACTTCAACTCCCCACTCGACCTCTTGCTTTCTTTCCTCCTGTCCTAGCTCTGAAGAGGTAAAGGAATTTGAGCAAGAAAGAGGCCTTGGAGATCACTGGTAAAACATTTATTATCCAGAACTCCAGCCAAAGCTTCCCTCCTTGGATCCTTTCCCATCCTGAGCTCACCTCTGGAAACGGGAGTAAGCGTCAGGGTAGGAGAACCGACTCTCTGCTGACCTTAAAGGCTCAGTCTCTGCTTCTCAGGATGACAGGGAGTCAAATGAGGCTCTAAGAATGGGCACCAGTGGTAGAGACATGATGTTCCACCTGTCCCTCACCCTTCCACCCCCACAGGTCTACATGGTTTATTTCCCAGAACCCAGCAAGACGCGGCTCAGCCTGATTACAGTAGCGGGTGGGTGAGCAAAGTGGGACTGATGGAGGGCTTGACAGGATGGGCCAGGATTCCAAGGCCTGGGCCAGGGTATGGTAGAGGTGGACGGTCAAAGCTGCAGCCTGAAGCTTCCCATGACCTAGTTCTTTCTTCCATCCCTGAACATCCCTGGAAAGTGGGGAGGCCCAAGTCTTCTGAGAAAAGAGGATGGGGGTGGGTTCAGGTTTTTTCTGAGATGAGTCAAGTTGAGGCTTTCTGGATAATATGGGGGAGCTCAGCCTTGAAATGGTAGGAGGAGCTTCAGGGAAAGAGAGAGAAGTGGAGAGGAGACTGGAAAAGAGACAGGGAAGTCAGGATAGATCAGAGGGACCAGGGGATGTGATGGATTTTTCTTTGCTGCTCTTTGAGTAGTCACCCAGTCTGCCCAGGCTCTGCCAGAGTTGGGCGGAACCTTTGGTCAGTGATCTTTATCTTCAGTTTCTACTAAGGCTCCTACTAGCTTCCCTAAAGCCGCTGTTTCCTCCATTGAGGCCACGTGGGTGGATCACCCTGCGGGGGTAAGGGACAGCGTGTGTTGACCCCTTCGGGTCTCTTGAGAAGCCTATTTCATGACAGGGATATCTAATATAGCCCCCTGCTCCAGGCATCTTGCTCTTTGGCCCCGCCCCCAACCACACCCTGCCAGGAATTATTCTATTGACATCTAGTTTCTTCCTACCTCCTGCTCAGACTCCTAATGAGAGAAAATAAGATTGCCAAAAGGGCAATAGCTCCTTTTCATTTTGCTTCCTATCCCCCACCCCCAAGCAGGCTGGAGACTGCCAGCTGATGACTGATGCCCGGACACTGCCCTCTTCCCTCCAAGCCCCCTCCATTCCCCATCCTTCCAGTTCCATTATCATTAATTCATTGGCCCTGGCATCCCTAGCAGATAGACTCTAGTGTCAGGAGCTGAATGTCTAGTGCCAAATAGAAGGGGAGAGAGGAGGTGGCATCCATTCCAGCAGGAACACCCACCACCACAGCAGGGATGAAGGTGGTGGTGAAGGTCTCAACGTCCTCCCACTCCTTACTGCCAAGCCACACGCATTCAAGAAAATGAGCAATTAGAAAGAGATCAAGGGCATTAATAAAAGTGACTTTATTGAGTTGTCCTGGGGCGATGTTCTGGGGGTGGGAGACCTCCTGGTCCTTGTCCCCTGCTCCCAGCTCTCTAGTGAGTGACTCATCCTGAGACAGGCATAAGGAAGATCACTTTAACCCCAAGAAAAAGAGTTCAGGAAACCTTTTAGTGTATAAAGGAGAAAGCAAAAAGATGGGGATTCTCTGGAAAATGGAGCAGGGGGCCTTTAGCTAGGGGTTCCCCAAAATAGGATGCAGGTTTCTGACTTCACCTCCAGCTTGGTCCCCCCATCCCTTCATCCTTTGTAGTACCCTCTATTCCAGTCCCAAGGTAGGTCTTGCTGCTGCTGCCCAGACATTCCAAGTTGTTTTACATCTTCTTTGCCTTGGTCTACCACCTTTCAGTTAGAGTCTTCCCTCTTCTGCCCAAAGCCCTTCTCATTCTTGAAGAGTCAGTTCAAACATCTGAAACCTTTGAGGTCACCTCAGCCAGGCAGAAGCTCCCTCCATGCATCTACAGCTGCCTGCTCCTACCTCTGAGTTGGCACATATGTCACCTACTGTCATTCTCTGTTCTGTCGTCCCCCTGCCATTGTGGACTTAGGAGCTTTGGACCTCTGAGTCTAGCACAGTCTGGGAGCAGAGTGGGCACCAAAAGTAGACACCAAAAACTCCAGGCACTAAAGATGGTGTTGATTGAGAAAGGGAGATCATGAGTTTAGGGGAGACAGAGGAGGAAAGTGGGGGACAGAATTTGGGAGATGGGTCGGGGCTGCAGAGGGGGCAGAAGGGGCAGAAGGAAAGAGTAAGCACAGGGGAGGTGTGTGGGGTGCGGGGCCAGAGGGCGGGGCCCTGGTCATCAGACCACTGTGCTGAGGGTGGAGGAGTCTTCGGAGCGCACAGGCAGCGCCGGGGCTCGCTTGAGGGGACGCCGGGTCTCATCCTGATTCTGCCACACATAGTGGACCAAATAAGCCACCACTAGTGCCAGCCAGCCCCCCATGGTGACCAGCAGGGCCACATCAGTGCTCCGCTGGGCCCCACCCCGCCCCGTCCCACACAGCTCTCCCTCTCCTGCCAATGACAGGAACTGCTGCCCCACGAGGTCTGGTCGGGCTTCCGGGCCACACACAATGCCTGTTCCAGTGCCCGGTGCCAGCCTCACCTGTCTGAGTACCTCCTGGAGGGCACAGTCGCAGCGCCATGGGTTGGCAGACAGGTTCACTTGGATCTGCAGCCCTAAGAAGGCCTCCACCGGCACGGAGGCCAGCTGGTTGGCAGAGAGGTCGAGATGCCGCAGCGTATCCGCGAGGCCCTGGAAAGCAGCCCCTGAGAGATGGGCAAGGACATTATGGGACAGATCCAGCTCCTCCAGAACAGGCAGGTGCTGAAAGGCACCAGCTGGCACTGATGCCAGCTGGTTGGCATCCAGGTAGAGCTTTCGGGTGTCGTTGGGGATTCCAGTGGGCACAGTACTCAGGCCTGCCTGACTGCAGCGGAAAGTCCTCTCACCGGCTTCCTCCGCCATGTAGCAGCCCTGGGGAGGGACCTGAGGGTTGGGCATGGTACCCCCTGTGCCCATCACCAGCAGGAGGGACAGGAGATGACCAGTTGATGGGAGCATGGCCACAAATTGGCATAGTCCTGGAGCAGGGTAGGATCTAGGGGAGAAAAAAAACCCCATAAAGAAAGAAAGAATGAGTCAAGAGAACTCCCTTCCCCATTGCCAGCTCTCTCTTTCTGAGGACTCCCTGTGGGGTTCCTTTGGGCTGGACCCCCTCCTTTAGGTGCTTTCCTAGGCTTGAGTGACTTTTTTGCTTCCTCTTTAGGGTCTAGGGATCCTCATTTGGGCCCTTTGGGTAAAAGATTGCCTGGCCCTGAGACTCTTCTAGAGTCTCTTTGATTCTATAGCTAATCTGTGAAGTTTCTTGGTCCAAAGCCCTGTTGGTCATTCTGGGTCTAGGGGCTTCTAAGTTTCTGCTTCCATCCATGTATTGATTTCCCTCATTGGAATAAATTCTTTTTCCACCAGCCTACCTGGGTGGCTGCCAGCTGGGCCAGGTAGGCACCAGAGGGCCTATTGGCACTAGTGTGAAGGAGCCAAAGAGGACATATCAGCGATAGGAGTTCAGGGCATCCAGCTAGGCTAAGTGACTGAGGCCCCACTGCTGTGCCATCCACCCATTTTTCCAGAGCATCTGTCCCTCTGCCTGCCCCAGCCTTGTCTTCTCCACTCACTGCTTCCTCCCTTATCCTCTCCTTCCTCCTCCCAGCCTCTCACCCCTTTTGGTGGAGAGCCTTCTCCTGGGCTTCTCTCTTCCCAGAAGTAGCCTCCCTGCTGCTCTGCTCTGGAGACCCGCTCTCTCCTCCAGAGAAGTCCTGCTTGCTCGTAGCTGCTGGAAGTTGGGGGCTGCGGCCCAAAGGTGTTGGGTTTCCTGGCATGTGACTCTGGGCCCCAGGTGTCAGATACCTGAGCCATGGCCTGGCCAGATGATAGAAGAGAGAGGGCAGATCTTGGATTCTGATGAACTCTGCTTGGGGAGACCAGGCCCCAATTCTACTTCCTGCCTCAGGCTGCCCTCCCAAGGCCTTGTCATTGCCATCTCCCATTCCTCCGCTCCCAGCTGGGGTGGAGACTCTTTCTCCCAGAACCTCTGTCCCTTGCCCAGAGCCCAGCTGAGCAGAAAGATCACTGCTTGGCAGGCCTGTGGGACAGAACTGGGTGGGCCCTATCTCATATCCATTGCTTCCAGCAACTCAGCTTCCCTTCCCCTGACCCCTCCCCGCATCTCCTTCTCTGCCCTCTACCTTGTCCTGTGGCATCTTCTTCCATGGTGAGCAAACTTGCCTCAGCCTTTTCCTTGGAAAGCTTGTCTCTTTCTGGAGGAGTTCATCTCCTGGCTCCTCATGGGGGTCCCAACCCTCTTGCTTGGCAGGGAGCACTGTCGTTCAATTTTAGTTTGTTCTCTGCACTGTTGGTAGTTGGCCCCCTCTAGGAGTTGAAAGGGGTTCTTCAAGGTACCTGAAGTCTGATATGGTTGCCTACAAGTTTTCCTGCTAATTTTATGTTCTGAATTGGTGCTGACTCAGGTTCTCTCCATTTGTTTGGGCCCAGGGCCCCCAAGTTGGTATGTTTAACTCTCCCTTATGCCCGAGAGCCAAAGAGGTCTGGGACAACTCATTCCCCAGGGCCTCTTGATCCCACCCATCATTTGTAGCCCATGCCACCACATTACACAACCCTCTCCTAATGTTCCTGGGTCATAGAAGAGAACAGAAGACTGGAGTGTCACAGAGACTTGCACAAAGGTGGCTGAGGTCATACACTGTGGGGAACTCTCTGAGAAGGATTTTGTAAGAGATTATGGGTGACCAGAATCAAATACAATCTCAGGGCCTAGTGCAAAATGAAAATGTAGGGTCCCTTGTTTTAAAGACTGTTATGAATGTCAAGATGGCAATAGCAGATTGCTAAAACAAAGGCAGGGCCCTTCTGAGTGCAGGGCATGATGCTCTGTGCAACTACACAGGTCGCATGTCCACGAAGCTGGCCCTGTAGGTGACCTTTGAACAGTTTCAGAAGCATGATGGGGACCAGAATCAGATGGTAGGATACTAAATGAGGTCATCTCTGGGGATATACTCACCACTGACTCATTCTTGTGACATCAGCAGGGTATTTCTCATACTCATATTTGTCCAAGGAATCAGATAAGACACATTTTATATACTTGGGCAGGAGAAGTGAAACATTTGTCTGTGGGTTGCTTGTTAGACCCAGGCACTGTGCCACTGACTACTTTAGTGTCCATTTTGAGATTGCGGCTGAATGCAAAATAGAAAGCATGGAGAACTCTGTCCTCACACTGGGCAGGGAGTTTAGCTAAGGCATAAGCGTTGAGCCTGGCTATTGATGGAGTTATCTCCCTGTTAGACTAGGGCAGCTGCCAGAGTGGGACTGGGGTGCCCAGCACAGTAGCTGTAGGAGAAGCAGCAGTCTGTGCACAGAGGAGAGGCCATCTGGAGCATAGATGTGGTTAACTGAGGGTTGCTAAGTGCAGCATTCAGTAGAGGGAAGAGGAACCACACTTAGGATGGTGTGCAGTGCACGCTGGGGGTCGACAAGGTTGGAACAGAAATTCTTCTGTGCCATCCATTCTGCTCCCATCCTTTGATGTAGTTTCAATTGTTTAATGCACATCTCGTTGCCACTTAGGCACTGGAGATGCAGAGAAAAGTAAAATGCCCCCCAGACAACAGGGGAAGATGGATATGTGCACAAATATAGCTAGATGATGGCCTAGGGCAGGGCTTTAGAGCTGGTGTGTGCATGACTTAGAGGAACACAGAGGACAAAGCAATGGACTCTGCCTGGACAGCTGGGAAAGGCTTCACAAAAAAGACAACAGGTGAGCTAGGCCTTGAGGGATGAATAGGAGTCTATCAGATGGAAGAGGATCAGAGGAAATGCGTTATAGGTGAGACAAGAGCGAGAAAGAGCAAGGTGTGTTCTGAGAATGGAGCTCAGTGTGGTTGTAGTCTGGGATGTATGGTTGAGTTATCTCCTCCAGCTAACATTTATCGAGAATTGCCTATGTGCAGGAAATACAGCTATGAGTAAGACATGGAGCAAGCACTCTAGGAGAAGTGGATGTGTAACAGATAAACACTGCACCCTCAGGGCAGGATAGAAATATTTACAAGGAACCTGTGGAAACATGAGGGACACACAGGACAGAGGTGTGGCCAGGAATCACTTTTTGGGAGAAATGTCACTTCCCAGCTGAGTGACCTTGGGCAAAATATTTAAACTCTCTGTATAGAAGTTTTCATATTTGTAAAGTGGGAATAATAAAAATACCTACTTCGCAAAGCTGTTTTAAAGATTAAAAGAGTTTATATATGTAAAGCCTTTGTCCAGTACCTGGAACACAGCAAACACTAAATAATGTTAGCTGTGACTGTTACTGAAAGGGGAGTTGGCATCAGGCAGGAGAATAGGGTGACCTGTGGCAGTGGCCACCCAGAATTTCCAGAGAGGCGGGGTCTACAAGGGGTAGTAATGCAACTGGAAAGGCACAAAAGGATCTTTTCTGAAAGCTACTGTTTTTATGTCATTGCCCTTTTGATCTATAATATTTATGGTTTTATTAAAAAGTGCTTTTTTTTCCTCCATGGGAGAAAATATAAATTATCTATATAAAAAAAATACAGAATGAGGAGTTCCTAAAGAACAGCTCTGCACTTGGTTCCCAGAGGAAGGTTCCAGCTCCCAGGCATTGGCTCTGGCCTCTCAGCCTGTTTCCTCTGTGGCCCAAAATAGCCAACCAACTGCAGGGCTGGGCAAAAGGAAGAAAACGAAGAGCCCACTGGCAATGCTGCCATTCCTGCACCCCCTCCTTGTGTCCTACCAGCTCAGTGGCTCTCACTCAGTGTTTCTCTGCTTAGCATCACCATCCACTCCCCGCTGCTGCCACCACATGCCTGGGATGGCCCCTACCCAAGCAAAACACAAATGCCAACAAATAAACAGGTTTTTTTTCTTCCTTGTACTTGCTCTGGGAGTGCCCTCAATATCTCTCCTCAGGAAAGAACAGGAAGAGGGATGAGGGAGGGGAGGGGAGGAGAGTTGGTGGAATAGGTATGAATTAGAGGCAAGTAGGGAATAATAAGAGTGGAGGGGTGCCATTTTTTCCCCCAGGGGTAGAGGGAAGAGGCTCATTTCTTATACTCCACCTCCTCACTTTCCAACACTGCCATCACCTCTGAAATGCGGTCCCAGTTTATCCCCCACCCATGTTTGCT
Organism: Macroglossus sobrinus; assembly: GCA_004027375.1. NCBI lineage: Eukaryota > Metazoa > Chordata > Mammalia > Chiroptera > Pteropodidae > Macroglossus > Macroglossus sobrinus. The sequence goes on from PVKZ01000236.1 coordinate 330,216, forward strand.
ATCTCTGTCCACATGGGTGTTATCTACGGCAAGCAGAGTCCACGCCACTGGACAGATGTCAACACCCCAGGGCCGAGGGATACTGCTCACTCAGCAGACTAAGGTGCTTGCAGAGGACAGGGAGAGTCCATGAAGGTGGCTCACTATGTTTTCAGAACATAAATACATTTCACAAAGAATTTAAAAATAATAACTCACATTACACAAAGTTTGAAACTAGATAATGAAAATGATCACTCCAAACCCCTCTGTCTTAACACAAGACCTGTTTTCATTTTGTTGAATTTCCACAGCCTAGTAAAATAGATGCTCAAATATTCAAATGTAGAATGTGTTCATCAAAGGTGACAAATACAGAACACTTACTATAAGCCAGGAATTGTTCTAAGTGCTTCACATTTATTGACCCAATTCATCTTCACAACAACATGAGGTGGGTAGTATCATGATCATCACCATCTCCATTTGGAAATGAGGTAACTGAAGCACAGAGAGGTTCAGGGACTAGCCTAAGGCTAGTAACTATAGGAACTGGGAGTTGAACCTTGGCAGTCTGGTGTTGCTTTATTTTTTTTAAATCATAAGTGTTAATGCATATGCAAGTTTATAAAACTTATTATGAACAATTTCAAACATAAAAATGTAGGAAAATAATATGAGGAATCTCATGTCCCATCTCCCATTTTCAATAATCATCACCTCACGGCTCATCTTGTTTCTTTTATTTCCCCCATGTCCCAGACCAGATTATTTTGAAGCAAATCCAGTTATCATATAATTTCACCCACATATATTTTAGTCTATATCTCCAAAGGAGGCTTTTTTATTTAAAAAGTTACCACAATATTATATCATGCCTTAAAAAGTATAATTCATAAATACCATCAATTTGAATAGTCAATATTAAAATTTTCCTGGAATTTAATAAAATCTTTTAAAAAAAAGTTGGTTTGCTTGAATCAGGAATCAAATGTGGTGTTTTGTTGATATATTACTTAATTTATTTTAATCTTTAAGTCTCTCCCTCTTCTTTTTTCTTACAATTTATTTATTAAGGAATGTTTGTCCTAGTCTCCTTTTTTTCCTAGATTTTGCTGACTGCAGCCCTGGAGAATGCTCATACTTTTTCCCGATCTTTTCATATCACCTAGCAAGCATTTTCCCACACTGCCACATAGTTTTCACAACCATTTACTATATGGCTTCAAACTATTCCAGCTAATGGATAGACCATAATATTTTTCTTCGATATTTAGGTTGCTTTTGATTTTCCACTATTATAAATAATGCTGGAATGAACATCCTCACACATAGTATGTAGGATGTACCTCCTGAGAATATGCTACCAGAAATATAATCATGGCTCTGAGGCTTGACTGGTTTTTCAGCCTCTTGGCTCATATTACCAACTGTTTGTCCAAGGGGCAATGCCTTCCCTAGCATCACATAAGAGTGCTGTCACTCATTCTGAATAGTGCTTAGGCCTATTTATGGCTGAAGAGTGTTTAGTGAAGACATGCTAATTATGAAGGCAGAGAGCTGGAGAAGGAGAAGGATGACGACAGGGACTCAGGCTAAATTAAGCAGAAAGTGATCCACAAACCTAGAGTGAGTCAGAATTCTGTTCATTCCCATTGTGAAAAAAAAACTTGATAACAGGAGTTATTAATAGGGCATGACACGTCCAGTAATTTTTCCGTTAGACTACCCATTAGTCAGAATCTTATTTGCAACCTCAGAGTGGGTCAGTGAACTTCACAGAGATGTGAGGAAACTTGAAAAGATCCAGACAGCTCTATCATGTTGATAAAAAATGGAAGAATCCCAGAGAGAAGTCAAAGACTCCAGCAGCTTCACTTTGGAAAAACTAGATATATCTTTTTTTTAACTAAACGGTGAGGAGTTTTCTGTGGGAAGGAAAACATTTAGTTATTTGCTTATGTCTTTAGAAGCCTGACTATAAGGAAAGGGGCCTCCACAAACCAGGAGAAGCTTCTGTAAAACACAAGGCAGAACTTTTTCAGACTCTGGGACAATTATTTAGGTATTTGGATGAACACTCTTGGCCCACTGGCCCTGGAAATATTCAAGAAGATGCTTGTTTTCCTGATCGAGTGATTCAGATATCCACATGCTTGGTGCCCACTAGTTGCCTCCCTGGGCCACACTCCTTTTGTGACATCTATTTCCTGGCAGCCCTCTGAAGAGGAGTGGGAGAGGTCTGAAAGAAGTACTCCCCTAGCTCCCTGGGTCAGCCTTCTCTCTGTCCCCTCACATTCATTTGTGTGTGATTACTGCCAATCATGTTGGCATGTCATGACATCATCTGATCCTGCTAGTCCAGGCTTGCTATGCCGAGTGGACTTAGAAAGAAGCTGGGTAGGGCCAGTGGAAACTACTCAAACAAGGCCCTCTTGGTGACATGAAGAGTGGGAGTGATCCAGGAGACCTCAAGAGCCATTTAGGGCAACCTCCTACAGAAATAGCTTCCTACAATGCAATGCAGGTGCTTTACATATTCTTTTAAATTTGCACAACCTCGGAGGTAGGGTTTCACAGGTGTGGAATTGGAGATTAAGACATGTTATTTGCTCAATGTCAGGCAGCTGGGAAAGGAGTGCCAGCCAGCCCCCCATGGCAGTAACATCTGTGCCCTTACTTTTAGAGCATACAGACTTTAAAACTGCAGATGGGAGAGGTGGAGCCTCCTCACCCAAAGCCACACAAGCCAATTTAGGACTGAAAATCAGGGTTCTAACTATTCATCAAGGAATTTTCCCAAGACACGTGTTCTCTTCTGATGTTTAATGTGGGAAGGCCGAGGATGTGGAATGACCCAGGCCAGCCTGGGTCAGCCCGGCGGGACTGAGGAGTAGAGAGGCTCTGGACAAATGCTGCCCACAGGCTCCATTCTCTGCTCTCCAGAATCTCATCCTAACCAAAGTCGTGAAACGCCCTCTTCCAGGAGGGTCCAGAGGGGCAAAAGGCTGGACGTCTTTGTTTCTGGAGGAGCCAATCTGAGGCCAAGGTGGAGCCAGCGAGGTATAATTGAAAAACTGACCTGAGGTCAAATTCTGGGTTCTGGCCCAGGTGGGACCCAGCAGGGACCTATGGCAAGTCAAAACTCAGAGTTTCCTCATCTGCAAAACTGGGCACGTGTAAACCGCAAATGCAGTTGTTAACGCACCAAAGCAGTACAGCCTGATCTTAGTATCGTGTCCTAGTGAAACCACTGTGAAGCGCAGCGAGGCCTGGGGGTAGGGTAAGGGTAGGGTAGGGTCAGACTACAAGTCCCAGGAGGCCTCGGGCGGGCCTGTGCGCGAGCAGGGGGAGAAAATACAATTCCCAGGAGGCAGCCGGCAGGCGGGCGCTGGACGGTGACGTCACGGGGGCCGGCGCAGGGCGCTGATTCGGTCGGAGCTGCCAGCGGGGTGGCTGCCGCGGCGGCTTGTTACAGCTGCTTTAGCAGCAGCGGCCCCCGCCCCCGGGCACCCATCCCGGGCCCTCGAGGGCCTTCGACCTCCCGGCCTGCACGGTGAGTCCGAACGGGTAGCCTTGCGGTGGCGGAACCGAGAGGCTCCTGGGGCTAGAGGCGGGGCGAAAAAGGAGGTGGGGGCTGCGGGGGAGGCGCCCCGGGCTGGGGGACACCCGGGCAGGGTGAGAGATGTGTGAGGGGGTGCAGCAGCCGAAGGGATGCTCAAGAGGGAAAGTAGGGGCGGGAGGCCAGGGGTGGGGCGTGGGGCGTGGGGTGGAGCGTTCAGTCTTTGGCTGTGGGTGAGGGGCCGGTAGTGGTTGGGCTTCGGGGATGAAGGTTTGGCCGCTTCCAGGGCTGAGTGAACGCGTGGAGCTGGGGGCGGGGCTCAGGACCTGTGAGATCCCAAGCTGGGAAGCGGAGCGGGAGGCCTCTCTTTAGCTTGAAGTCCCACTCAGAAAACCCCAACAATAGTGAGGACTCCGTCTCTTCGCTTTACCTTTTCCCCGGGCTAGTGGGGGTTCTCCCCAGTACTCCATATTCACTGCCCTCCCGGCAGGGCCAGAGCTGAGAGGTGAGCTCCTGTGGCCGTGCGAGTTGTGGGGTGCGCGGGGTGAAAATGGCATTGTGCCGTGTTGCCAGGTACTCCCAATTGGGGTCTAGTTGCAAGCTTGGATGTCTTGTGCTCCTCATCCAGAAGGCAAAAGGTTGGCCACTTAAAGGGCTGCCCTTATTTGTGGGGAGAGAATGGGAATCGCACACCTGGCAGCTGCCCTGGGACCCAGGGTGGTCTTGGCTTAGATGCCTGACAGGCTGGGTAGGGATATTTGTGTGTGGAGCCAGGCGGGAAGGAGAAGAGTAGGAAAACTACCAGCAAGAAAGTAGTTAACAGCAGAGTTGCTGCAGGCTCTGGTTTGAGGCAGGTTATGAAACCACATCTGGCACTGGCACGGGCAGCCACCTGCCAGCTATGGCCTCAGAACTTTTCAGCCTCAGCTTCTGTAGACTTGTTCTACCTCTGCCAGCTTCTTCTCCCCATTTCTCCCCTTCTGGGCAAGGGGCGTTTGGTTATTTTACTAATGGAAATACTGTGTACCCTTAGTCACACACTAAAGTCTCAAAAGTGCTTCCTGGCTGCCAGTCTTTTTATTAGTTTATTGATCTTGTCTGTCTTTTTTTTTTTTTTTTTTTTGGTGGTGGTGTGTTGGGGGATGCCTCCTGGGATTTCTGCTTTCTGGGAAGATAGCATTCATGCTTTCAGAAGAAGCTTCACAGGATATCAGGTCCTAGGTCTAGGCCCCTCTTAGTCTCATCAGGTTTCATTGGATGCCCTGTTTCATCCAGAAAGGAGTGTAGAGTGGTCTGGGATTCAGCAGCATTCTTGGCACTTCTGGACAAAATACCAGGGAGGGCTAGAAGTCTAGTGGAGAGGAGCAGCAGAATCTGGTTAGACTTGGGGAACTGTTTCTCTCTCCTTAGTTGTTCTCACTTCCTAGCCAGTCCCCCTCCCCCACCAAGTAGAGGCTTTTGCGTAGTAGGTGTCCCAGGAGTTGTGTTAGGGTAACAAACCCTAAGCCCCTGGGAAGGTAAACAAATGAACCAGTCCTGGTTTTCTAGTTCCCTGGGTTTCTGTTGGGCCCCAATTATCTAGCCATATGGGCTGAGCTGGTGGGCCCAGGAGCTTTGCATCTTCTAGGATGCACCCTAGGTTGTCTCAAGTCTGTTTACATGTTGAGAAGGTGTGTTGTGTGTCACGTTTTCCCTTAGGTCTCTAAACTTGGAGCTGTCTAAGAAGAGGAAAGTTGTTCCCATTATCCTGGAAGTGAGGAACTGATTCTTGAGAATTCTGGCTCCTTCTCAGGGTTGGCTGTGATCGTAGCCAGAGATAGATAACAACTGAGTCTGAGGGGGTTTGTCGTAGCAGGGTGAGGGAGGTGGCCTTCTGGGCACTTCCAGGATATTCCCATCTGGGACCTCTTTCTGCATCCCAGGAAAGATGGAGCTGATACCATGGTGATGACCTTAGAGTCCTTATCAGGCGGGACCTTCCCTCAGCTTAGGAGGTGAGCCAGTACAAACATACCATCTGTTCCTACCTCCTCCTGGTCACAGGCCCTCAGAGGGCTGGGGACAGCTGAGCTTTGGATAAAGGGCTACTTATTCCTCTCTTTACCTGCATCCAGGAATGCAAGTGGCATGCATGTTTCCTGGGCATCAAGGGAAGCCCTCTGGTTCCTTCTGCTGCATGCTTCTGCCATTGGAGTGGACAAGGGAAGGCATGGTGCTACTTACACCTGGAAATAGGTGCTGAGAATGGAGGCCAGGGTGATGGGTGGGGCAGAGAGGAAAGGGTGTAAGAGAGAGTCCGCAGATGTGATTTTGATTCTTCAGGAGGGGTATGTTGGTGTGGGTTCCAACTACCTTTGGAGCTATAGTTGTTGGCCATGTTCTCTGTCCTCACCTCTCCTCTGGTAGGGAAAGGGCCCTAATGGTTTGGCAGCAGAGTGGGTGGCATCACGAGGGTTAGCCTGGATGGCTGCCAAATGGATAAAACATCTGTATGGGTTGTTTTGTGTCACCAAGAAGGAGGCTTCTAGGTCTGGGCAAAGGTTATCCCTAGTCTGTTGTTTTCTCTTCCCTCCCTCCCTCTTTTTACCCTGTCAGTACTCCTGGTCAGGATTGGGGGAGACCCAGGACTGAAAAATTAGGAGAGATGGATAGAAGGAGTGTCCCCTTGCCAAATATTTCATTCCCTCCTGTCCTTGCAGGCCCTACCTCCTTTTGTTTCTTCTGATGGGGAAGGTAGGGAAAGGAAGGAAATGTCCCCCATCAGTGAGACAGCCAGTAGGGGCTATGCTGAGTGATTCTTGGGAATGGGTCTCTTCTCTCCTCCTCTGGGCTTTCTGGGAAAGGGGCCCTCGTGGAATTGCTCTGGAGAATGAGACTGAAGGAGAGGCAGTGGTTTCTTTGTGCTGGGGCTGGATGCTTCTTGATGACCTATCTACCCAGGAAGCCTTCCTGGAAGGGTATGGTTCTGTTGTATGAGGCAACCTGGTATTTATCCCAACTCAGCATTGGGAAATGAATAGAGTTAAGTCTACATGGACCTTCTCTGGCCTCTTTGCTTCTCAAAACAGTAGAACTGCCTGGAGTTCTTGGGGAGAGCAGAGCCTCCCTCTCAGGATTTGGAGGTGTGAGGGGGCAGGGAAAGTGGTGTGACCTGTCTCACCTGTGCTGCTTGTTTGCAGAACAGCAGCAGAAGAGGGGCAACAGGATGAATGTGGGCACAGCACACAGTGAGGTGAACCCTAACACACGGGTGATGAACAGCCGCGGCATCTGGCTCTCCTATGTGCTGGCCATCGGGCTTCTCCACGTTGTGCTGCTCAGCATCCCCTTTGTGAGCGTCCCTGTCGTCTGGACCCTCACCAACCTCATCCACAACATGGTGAGGGTCTGCCTGCTGCTCTCTCCGATGATGTGGACTACTCTTTGGCGGGGCCAAAGAGTAGGAGGAGCCCTCAGACATGGGCCAGAAGTCAGGGTGACATGTGACATGATCAAAACATCTGTCACCAGAGCCTCGACCCAGTTCTCATCTCTGCCCCATTCCCCGCTTCTGGGTTCCAACCCTGTGCACTCCAGTAAGAGGAATAAAGTCTGCAGATTTGTCCACATCGCCATGATGGGGTACCTTGTGGACCTGGAAGATGGTCCATTAAGAGCTGAACTAAGGGTCCCAGAGAGTTCCCAGGACCCAGGTGCCCAGCCTGGTGCAGAAATTCCCCTTTCACAAATTAGGATCTCAAACTGTTTGACCCTCTCTGTTCCCTCACCACTTGATTGTTACCTTGTTCTTTGCTGGGTAAGTAGGGGCCTAGTTCCTTTCCATCAGCTTGCCCCTTCCCAGTGGCACAGGGAGGCTCCAATGGGACTGGAGGGGTGCGTCACCTCATGCTGGGCCTGCCCTCTCACCCCGTGTGTTCCCTTATTCTCCTGCCAGGCTCCCAGCTGCTTCATCCTGACCTCCAGACCACATGCCCCTGCCCAGCAGAGGGAGGCTCCAGGTCACCCGGAGCCTACTTCTGTGACTGGGGTGGAGGAGCTGAGCTGTAGGGACTTTTGCCTTTTGTGTCCTCTAATGAAGGCCCCTTCCTCCAGGGCATGTACATCTTCCTACATACGGTGAAGGGGACACCCTTCGAGACCCCGGACCAGGGCAAGGCAAGGTTGCTAACCCACTGGGAGCAGATGGACTACGGGGTCCAATTCACAGCGTCTCGGAAGTTCTTGACCATCACACCCATTGTGCTGTGAGTGCCTTGGGTAGAGGAGGACGCTAGCAGGCAGGTCAAGGCCTTGGGGATCCTGGGGCCCCAACAGGCCTAAACCGCTCCCTAGCTTGGCACTTGGCATAGGAATGAGAGGAAGGGAAGTTTGAGTGTCCTTGATCATATACTGGGCTCAGGCCTTGCACCTTCTGGCCCTGTCTTTTCCTAACTGGGGCTTCTTTCCTGCCAGTGAGGTAGGCCCATGGGCCTGGAGTAAAGCAAGGGGACTGGGTTGGGAGGGGTCTCCAGCCAGGGAGATCTTGCCACCCTACTTCTGTTTTGAGGCCCTTTGCCACAACTTCCCAGTGGTTGCGAATTTGTTTCTCCCCATTGGGGGTGAGGGAGGAAGGAGTCTTTCAAATAGAATCTTATATCTCTCTCAAACCTTCCCCACCAGGTACTTCCTCACCAGCTTCTATACTAAGTACGACCAGATCCATTTCATCCTCAACACTGTGTCCTTGATGAGTGTGCTCATCCCCAAGCTGCCCCAGCTCCATGGAGTCCGGATTTTTGGAATCAATAAGTACTGAGAGTACAGCCCCTTTCCCTGCCCAGATGGCAGGAGAGGGGTCGAAGCCTGTGCTGTGATGCTGAAGACAGAAGGATCCTCTGGATGCTGCCAGAGATGGGGGTTGAGCCTCTGGGCCCTAGTTTTCCCCCTTACTTCCCCAAGTAGCTGACTTGAAGTAGCTTGTAGTGGGGTTGGGGTGGCCCCCACCTCCAGGCTCTGACCCTTCTGATTTTTTTGATCTTTTCCTTTTGCCTTTTGGATAGAGACTCTGGGGTGGGGGGGCGGGGAGTGACCATGGAATGGGCTGGGCTCCCAGGCTGAACACATCTGTGAGGTTGGGACAAGAGGCCCGGGAAACCCCCTGCTGACTTGCTTGTCCTCAGACCGCTTAAGCACTTTAACCTCTCCAAGGAACGGTACAGCTTCTAGATTGTTTCATTTTAGTTCTGAAACCTTTAGGATGACCCTCAATTTGTTTATGTGTGAAAGCCAGTGCATGACGGTGCCTCATCCCTCCGGGTAGAGAACTGTCTAATCCAAGTCTCTTGCATTTGGCAACTCCCCTCCAACCCACGCTGGGCAGTGGATAGAAGTCAGGAGGGTAAGGAGAGGAATGGTGGGGCTGGGTGTGCATGTCCTGGTCTCAGAGGTCAAGGGGCCAGGGTTGCTGCCATCCTGCCCTGGTGGAGGTGGGGAGGGGGTGGGAGAAGGGGTAGGGATGATGAGTTGAGATTTAGAAGAAGGATGTCACCTAGCAGCAGAGACTGGTGTCAGGGAGAGAGGGAGGGGGAGAGGGAAGGGAGGGGAGGGACAGAAGCTAGACCCAATCTCATCCTTTGGGAAGTGGTCAGGGAGCAGGGGGCAGGCTCAGAGAGTTAATTCACCCACAGCATGGTAGTGGTGTGAAGGGGTAGTGATGGGCAGAAGAGGCCTGTGAGTCATCGTAAGCACAGGTCCAGTTTGACATTGCCTTCTGCAGTGGTGTGAGGGACATGGGGAAACTGGGAATGATGAATGGTGGGGCCCTTCTGCAGTCCTTCACCTCATAGCCCCCTTGTGCAGACTGACACTGGGGCAGGGCCCCTCGTGTGGCATGCACACGTGGGGCTGTTAAGGCCATTCCCAAACGAGTTGGTGGGTTGCAGAGTCTTACACGGTCCCTGCTTGTGCAGGGCGGTGGAAGGAGCAAGGAGTGGCCTGCAAGCCCTGTCGCCTCACTGAAGAGAAGAGAGGTGGGGCAGGAGCCTGAGTGTGGGCTGCAGAGGTGTCGCCTTCTCCCTTCCCATTCTGACTAGGGTCGGTGTTACCTTTGAGAAGGTGTGGGTGCCTGTGCCCGACTCCAGGGCCCTGAGGGAGGAGGGGAGGGCATTGGCTCTGTTTTCTGCCTCCTGGTTTCCCCAACCCCCATCCATATATCATAGGGAACTTTCACCTCAAAATCTTTCTAAGCAAAGTGTGAATAGGATTTTTACTCCCTTTGTACAGTATTCTGAGAAACGTAAATAAAGGACAATGTGTTCCTGTTTCGCCCTGAGTCTGGCCTCTGCTTCCTGAAGGGCCCTGGGGAAGCGGGCAATGGCTCCTGCTGAGGGTGGTATGGGAGCATCTGTTGGACCCTCTTGCCTGGATAGTGGGATGGACCCTGGGACTGCTGTTTTTCCTATTGTCCCCAGAGCAAAGGGACAGTGAAGGAACTGGAAGCAGCCTCAGGGAGAGAGCAGAATTCTGCTCTGTGACTGCCTGGCTGTTCCTCCGACAGGGCAGGCTGTGGACACGGTGGCTGAGCCAGGCTGGGCTGGCAGAGATGGCTTGTGCTATGGGAAGGGTCAGTTCAGCAAAGGCTTTATAAATGAAGTCAGAGTCTGAGAGGTACCCATCCTTTTTCTCTGAATGCCTCCCCACTTTCTGACTTCTCCCTCCTGGGAGGGCTGCATCTCCTGGCCTTCCTGTCTTCAGAGGAGTCTTCATGATTCCTCCTGTGAGTGGGAGGGGAAGAAGTGACCCCTAGGGCTGATTTAGGCTCAGGTGGCCAGAGAGGCAGGAGTCCTTAAGCGAAGTAACTCTTTGTCTCCAGTGTTCCTGCCCTTTCAGCTTGTTCTGTGCAGTGTCATCTGTTGTTCCCAGGACAAGTACAAAGTCCTGGATGGGAGGGAGGAGCTGACCCCCACAGCCGGGCTCTCTGGCCGGACTCCAGCATCACAATGACCTTGGAGTGGGTGTCAGGAAGTGTTCAGGATCTTTGCCCAAGTCCACCTCCCTCCTCCATTCCCTGTCTGCCCCTGAATGAGGCCAACACAGCACTGGGAGAAATGTAGCCTCGGTCCTGGGGGCGGGGCTACCCTGGGAGCCTCCATGGACCTGAGAGTGCAGTTAGGTGAGGAGCTAGGACACAGCAACAATAATCTGGGTTCAAACGCCAGCTCTGTCTCTTAACTAGCTTTGTGGTCTGTCAAGTCACTTCTCTGAGCTTCAGTTTCTCCCTCTGTTGTATAAGGATAATAACTCTTAGGGCCATTGTGAGGATTAGCCCATGCCTAGCATGTAGTCAGTGCTGAACGTGGCGGCCATATTTGTATCGCTGCTGTTACTACCTCCATCATCATCTCCTGAAATGTTCTTTTAGAACGGAAGGAGGCAGAGGCCAGAAGACAGGCGGGGCTTGGGTGCTTATCTCTGACTGAAGGGTGGAGCCAGAGGCCTCTCTCTGGAAAAAGATGTGGGTGAGGAGGACAGGTGTTGGCATCTTCCTGAGAGGGCCACATGAGAGCCTGTGGTGGGAAGTGAGGCTGAGTCTTTCTCACCAGCCCAGCCCGTCCATACAGGTGTTAGATAATGCTGCTTTTTGAGTCTTGAGTACTGTCCACCATAGCATAGCATTTGGGTAGCTGGTTCGAGTGAGATCACTCTCATATCCCTGGCACAGTGGGCACTTGGTTGGTACCTACTCATATTCTATTTCTCTGTTCCAAACTCACTAGATTGCACAGCCCAGTGTGCCTCGTTCTGTACCATTCCCTGGCCCAGACTCACTCACCTAGTTTGTGTATGTGTGCACATACTCAAGTGTATATATACACACGTGTATATGTATATATATGTGTGCACATACACATGTGTATATATACACACGTGTGTACATGCACACACACACATACTGGATCCGAGATGTGAGAAGGGTTCTCCCCACCCCCCTCCACCTGGCCTGCCTATCTGCCTCCAGCCCAGCCATAATGTGGCTTATCTAAGGGCCTGAGAGGTGGGGCACCTAGTTCTACCCAGCTTTCTAATTCAATTCCTTATTATAGCTTCCTGAGACACTGGCCAGGAACTTCAGAGATCTTACAGAGGAGATTCTCACAATCTCCATTTCTGGTGAGTGGCTGAGGATGGGGGAGAGGTGGGTGGCACCTGAGATGGGCCTGTGGGCCTTGGGCACTGCCTTTCCAGGCATCCAGAAGAATTCTTAGGACTGGAGTGAGTTGAGAGTTGGCTGCCATGATGAGGGCAGGTACAGAGAAGGGGGAACATGGGTGAGTAGGTGCCTGGACAAGCCAGAAGGGACTTAGGGGAAGGTGGCTAGAAGTAGTATGTGGATGTGGAACCCAAGAAGCTTGTGAGGGGAGGCCTGGCCACAGGAGAGAAGCAACAGAGCCTGAGAAAAAGGAAAGAGAATGCAAAAGAAAAGTGTTGCTGATTAATGAATAGAAGTGGAGGGGAGAGTTTAAGAAGGATTCGGTGGTAAGAGAGCCTAAAGTGTCCACTGTGGTGGAGACAAAGAGCTGCTGTTGAATGATAATGGGGAAGCTGCAGCTGTGTCAATTTGGACTGGTGATAGGCCTCTGGAGGGTCCTGCAGGGCAGGGGAGTTAGGTACAGGGGTCAGTATTAAACCAGGAAAGGGTAAAGGGGAGGGTGGGTGGGGGGAGATACCCCAGATAGGGCTTTGAGATTCATTTTAGTTTACAAAGTATAAGGCACTCTTCACAAAGTGATGAAAAACTGAGGTGAGAGGACTTGTGGTATGTGTAGGGGGTACTGGCCAGGGCGCCCAGCTCTGAGCCACTCTTGTGCTCCATCCTTTCTCTTTTGTTGTCTTCCGAGGCCACTTACCAGCATCTTGGTGAGACATGGTTGGCAGGGGTACCCATTCAACTGCCTCACAGAATAAAGCAGGGGAAAGAGGCCCAGGAGTCAGAGCCAAGGGAGGAAGTAATCAATTGCAGTTAGTAATGTGAGGTCGGGCAGCTGTGTATCTCATCCCTTCCTGGGATCTCTCTTCATCAACACTGGTGAGGGTCTGGCTGGGGGATGGTGGGCCTGCCTTCCCACCCACCAAGGTCTCTCTGGGCAAGGGGGCATTGCTGCTGTGGGAGATGCAGAAAACAGGTCTCACTTTTTGTTTGGGGGCGATCACTGCTCCATCTTTGCTCTGGAAGCGTTCCATGAAGAGTAGAGGAGGATCTGGTATTGGTGGTGGTCACCCTTCCCTAGTGTATAGCGGCCACCTTGCCTTCTAGAAACAGGGAAGGCAAATAATCCCAAGTCCTGGTTGTCCTAGAACTGTTGGATCTTCCTTGACCCCAGGCTGCCAAAGGTAGAAGATTTAGAAACCTGAACCAATAACCCCCAAACTGAAATTGGCTTCCTTTTCCCAGTTGGTCCACACACAATGCCCAGTGTATTTGAGACATACACAAGAATTGTGGTCCAAGAGTTGGACTCTGGAGGTGATATGATTGCTGTCAGAAGGATCCTTGAAGCTGACAGACTTCATTGCTTCTGTCTGGTGAGGAAGAAGAGAAATTTCTTGGGCTGCCAGTACTACAGTACAGACCTCACCCTGGAGGACATACTGGAGAGAGAAGAGAGTGAAGGGCAGTTTGATAAGCTGGATTCTGTGTTCCAAGGTCAGTATGAAGTACATGTGAGATGGCCAGCCAGTAGACAGCCCCCTCCTATTGCATCCCACATTCAAATCCCCATTGCCATCAACCAAGTCAACCAGTCAACAAAGAAACTGTAGAATTTGTATAGATATGTCTACACACCTCAATTTATGAAATGCACAGAAGAGCTGCAAGGGAAGAAGGGAACGGGAGAAGTGGAAATTTATTTTTCTTGGAAACTATTCCTAAATGGTCTTCCTTTCCCAATTTTTCCCTTTGTAAATAATTCACTTTTAAATTAGCTGATGTTGTCTCACGTGTTTATATGTTTATCATTTAAATGGAGGCAAGTTTTCTTAGTGGTTAAGAAAAGACGCAGGCTTTAGAGCTGGGGACATCTGGTTTCTAAGCCTGGCTCTGCCACTTAGAGCTGGGTGACCTCTGGACAAGTTGCTTCATCTCTCTAAGTTTGTTTCCTTATCTGTAAACGCAATTAGACTGTTGCAAGAATCAAATGAGATAAATTTCGTAAATCATTTATCACAATATCTGCACAAAAGGAACATTCAATAAAAGTTCATCCCAATCATTTTCCCGATGGCCATTATTATTATTATCCTTTCATGTTCCCTGGAGATCATGACTGAATAAGAAGTGACTGGTGAGCAGAAACTCCCTAAAAGCTTGAGGGGATTTACAGAAGTTCTATTCCATTCCCCTGCCTCCATGCTCTACTATTTCTGGGGTTTCTTGGGTTTTAGAAGCCCCAGGGTAAGTTATTGAACCCTCACTTAGACACTTATTTTAGTGTCTCATGCCTCATACAGTTCAGACATCTCAGCTATAGTCCATTAAGATCTCACCAAGAGATGGAAAAGAATTTTAACAGTACTACTCTATGGTTTTAGAGCACTTACCATGTGTCAGGCACCGCTGTTATGTGACCAGGAGCAGTGCCCAGATTACTGGGAGGTGGTGGATGTTTCCACAAAGGAGTTTAATTAAGCAAGCAAAGGGGATTTAGGAAAATTTCAGATTAGCATTTTTCAAAGACTCTTAGTCAATTCTCCGAAAAGTAAATTGCCAAGAACCAATTTACTAAAAGCTAGTTCTCAAAAAAATCAGTTTGCCAAATGACCAGTTCACTAAAAACAGAAAAACAAAACAAGACAAGACAAAATCTTTAAACCAGGACTAAGATGTTTTGCCATGATCATAATACTCCCCAGAGGCACAGGCAGAGTGTGAGCACAGAAAAAAAAAATTTGACTCAGTTAACTTCCTTTAAGGGAAAGTCTGTTTGCATAAAAAATTCAGAGGCAGAGGTGAAACCAACTTTTAAAAAACTCTGTACAAATGAAGTAAATTGGTCATTTGAATTTATTTTTAGCAACTTGGCCTGCTACTTTTTGAAATGGATTATTTATTTTTTAACTATCTGGTGCTGATGATGTCGTTAAAGTGTGCATAGGTCTTTGTTGTTTATTTTACTAACTAAAGGCCATACTTCGTTGAGATTTTCTTAGTTTTTACTTAATGTCTCTTTCCTGTTCCAGGATCCTGTCCAGGATACTACATTACTTTTAGTCATCATATCTTGTTAAGTTACTCTTGGCTGTGACAATTTCTCAGACTTTCCTTGTTTTTGATGACCTTGACAGTTTTAAGGAGTACTGGTCAGGCATATTGTAGGATGCCTCTCTATTGGAATTTATCTGATGTCTTTTTCTCATGGTTAGATTTAGGTAATAATTAGTTTTGGGGAGGAATATAATAAAAGTAAAGTACCATTCTCATTATATCATAATCAAGGGTACCTACTGTCAACATGACTTTCACTGTTGGTGTTTTATCTTGGTTACCTGGCTGAGGTAGTGTTCATCAGGTTTCTCCACTGTGAAGTTAGTCTTTTTACCCCTTCTCCATGCTGTACTTTTCGTGTGCATGATGTTTGATTTTTCTTTTCTCTCTGATAAAGTACAAACTTTTACATTGCTCAAGAAACAAATGGGCCCCGAGACATCAGTGTCACACATACAGGACTGATTTCAGGCACTATTTCCACTTCTATCATGTCTCAACCTGCTCCAAAATGCATTTTTCTCCAGAAATCCAGACATCAGTGTGACCTTTACCCTTCTCTTTCCAGGTCAAAAGGCTGAGTTCCAAGTTGTGGACACAGTAGGCTCAAATGGGATGTTGACAATGAAATTGCTCCAAGAAATAACAATTGCAGGGGACTTCCATGGATCCCAGGAACAGAGAATCAAGATATTGGAGACCCGGATATCCCAGCAATATCTGAATTCCCTTGAGAACAGGTGAGGCTGGAGATGGGCAGCAGTGGGGAGGTTAAGAAGGAGCAGCCATTCTGGGTATCAAGGGCATCTGAGTTGGGAGCACCCTGGCTGGTTCAGCCTCTCACTCCCTACTCCCAGCACACCCTTAATACACTCTTACTCGAGTGTACTGCCTTCTTTTCCACCTTCAGTAAGCCTTTTCATTCTTCCAAGATCAGCCTCCAGGAAACCTGTCCCCCGTCAATTCACTCGCATCCCTGCTACCCTCCAGGGTGACTGATTTCTCTGACTTGGACCAAAGCTACTGGTTTCAAGAGACTACCATTCTCTTCTCTGTTTTCCTAGATAGTATTGTTTCAATCTGTATTTTTGTGCTTGTTTTACTCTGCCTTGTGGCAAGCCAGAGGTTTCCATGCCCCTTTCCCTCACTGGACTAAGAACAATTCTTGACCAGGGACTGTCTTTACTAACCTCTCTGTGTTTATCCCTAGCACACAGTAGGTACTCAGTAAGAAAGCTGAAGTGAAACACAGTGAAATCAAAGCACCCTCGTAGAAGCTTCCTGCATAGAAAGTGCCACCACCCCAGCACACCAGGGTGGGACCAATCAAGTGCCACAGAGGTTCTGATTGCCGAGGGCATTCCAAAGGACTTAAAGGCACATTACTGGCCTTTCTTTCCCTTTAGCAATTATTTTATTTTTGGTGTTTTCTTTCAGCTGCTTATCCTGGGGCTAGTCCTCCAGGTGAATGAGGTGGATATCTTTTGTTTTTCCTTTTTAATTTAAAACTGAAAGGCTTACAGTGAAATTTTACTTGTTTTTTGAACTACACTTCCCCACCACAGTATTGCTAGGGTGGGGCCTTTGAAGTTTTTCAAAGGGAACTCAGTTTTTCTTGAACACCTGTTGTTTCTTGTGTGAGGCTATGTGGTGTGTTTATATAGAGTTGAGGGGGAGGGTACTGGACAGGTAGAAGAAGGTCAGCAGAAGCAAGGACGTAGGTCTTCCTTGAGAATTTTTTGGTTGCAAATATCAGAAGCTCCATCGGGCTGTTTTTAGTCACAAAATGAATTTTCTTCTGGAATCAGAGATGCTTCCTGGAGCCCACGAGTGGACAGTGCAGCTTAGGGACCAAGGAGCTGGAGCATCTTCTCAGAGAAGAGGGTGTTATAGGCTAAGCAGATGGCTATCTCAGTACCATGGGAAGGGCACATACATTGGACTCATATAGACCAGGTTTTGAATCCCAGCTCTACACTTATTATCTGTGTAACCTTGGACTGACTATTTACTTCTTGTTCCTAAGCCTCAATTTCCTCATGTGAAAAATGAGTGCAGTTCTGCCTATATCATAGGGTTGTGATGTGGGTGAAATGAAATAATGTGTAGAGGATCTCGTGGTGCTGGCACATCTAGTCTTCCATAAAGGCTAGTGAGCTAGCTCCCTTTCCACTTTGCACCCTGTTGCCCCCACAGTGGATAAAAAGAACTGTGATGGGGTGCTGTGTGCCTTGGTTTTCCGGCCTCAGAAGCATTTAATCTTAAATAAGAAGTAGTTGACAGAGAGGGAGAAATGTCACTGGAGGGTGGGGCCCTGAGATCCTCATCCTCAACACCATTCCTTCCAGGAAGCTGAAGAGAAAACTACCCACTTCATTCCAATCAATCCAGACAAGGAGAGAAGACCTGTATTTGGTGACTGAAACTCTGGAGACAGTAAAGAAGGAAACCCTGAAAAGTGAACACAAATTTGCATTTTGGAGCCAGCTGGATTTTTGCAGTCTGAAATACAAATGCAAGGTTAGGGTTCTGGAAGGCAAGGACTAAAGGAGAACCAGACTGGGCCCATCCACTGTGGGTCAGGGGAATGCCAGGCCAGACTCCAGGCTTTTCAGCTCTTCCTCTAGGCCTCCCTGAGAAATCTTGCCTGCTTCTTGGCTTTCTTATGACTTCTCTTGCCAAGAATGTGTGTGTGGCATTGCTAAGTTCCTCCCTGGTACTCTGTAGTTGCCCTGTGTTCATCTGCTTCACAATACTTCCCACGGTTCATAAATACATGGGGAGTTGTAGCTTATTCATTGTGTGCCTTCCCTTCTAGGAGGCAGGAGGGCAGGAGCCACAGTACCTGGAACAAAACAGGTCCCAATCAACATTTGTTGAATGCACAGTGGAAACAACTTGAGTTTTGAGGTCAGATGTGGGGTCAAATTTCAGCTCTGCTACTGTATTTAGCTATGAAACTGGCTCACCTACTGACCCTCTCTGAGCCTCAATTCTCTCAACTATAAATAAAATGTGGATAAAATGTCGACCTCCCAAGATTGTTTGGGAGATTAGGCAAGATAACTGTGTAAGCACCTAGGGATTAATCGATGTGGGCTTCTTTTTCTTAGCACCAAAGGGCAGTGACTGTCCCCACCAAGTGTGTCCTGGGCTATCGAATAAAGCAGCTAGTCTTCCCCAACATGGAGAGAATGAGTAAGTAAGGCTTGGTGGGGCAGGCAGGGTTGGGGGAGCACCTAAACACATGCATAGGGTGGGGGTCAATTCAGTCAGGCTCTGTGTCAGCCTGGAGGGGCCCTTGTGAGCTTGAAGATGGGAGTTAAGTTCCAAGGAAGAGGGAGGGTTCGGGATAGGGAAAAAGGACTGAGGCTCCTTCTTCAGACACTGCTGACCGAGAATATGCTCCATCATGACACTAATCTTTCCTTAGATGTGTTAAATTCCATCTCTCATCCAGTATTTGCTTGTTTTATTTTTTATTTATTTTTTATTTTTATTTTGGTGAGGGGCAGGGTGTGATGACTGAGGAAAGACAAGAGGAACTTACATAGAGAAAACTGTCTTTCTGTTAATTGGTCTCTCTCTCTCTCTCTCTGCATTGGTTTAGCTATTTGCTTCTCTGGCAAAACAAAATCCTTTCCAGAAGGTGAGTGAGTTTCTAGACATCCTGTTCATTATTCCAGAATGGGCAAAGATACTGTTTTTAAAGGGAATAACAAGTAACAAATGGTCTAGAATTATAGAGTTATTAAAGCTAAGAATGTAATGGGGTACACCAAGGGTAGAAACTATGGTAAGGGCAGGAGAAAAAAAATCTGCCTGTTGGAGAAGTATGTTGCATTGCATGTTGGCCTAGAGTTTCCAGGCTTTGACAACTTTGACTTTCTTTGTGTGGATCAGTGTGCTGGATCTTGGGGCCACAGCCCTTACTGAAGGCTTATTGGCCTAAGAAACACATTTGAATTACCTGGCCAGTTCTCATATGATAGCACAGGCTATAAAAGGAGGCCTGGACTGGGAGTCATATGGTCTTAGGATCTAGTCCTGGCTCTCCCAATCCTTTGCTCTATAGCCTCTTGAGCCATGACTATCTTGACTTTAAAGCAAATGGGTTAAACTAGACAGGTTATACTGAATGTGGCTTCCCCTGGAATTTCAGAGTGTTTCCCTGGATCCGAGAAGAATTATACTGCCCAAGTAGCCTTGGGAAGGATTAGATGTAATTGAAAATTTTAAAAATTCCTCTAAGTTTTATAAGTTGCAGGTTTAGTCCTGGCAAGGTCTTGCTAGCTCAAAAGAGTGAATTCTTTGTTATTCTTAAATGTCATAACAGAAGAGCCAGGAGATAGATTCTAGTTCCTGCTCCCACTGAGGGCATGCTGCATCCTCTTTGGGCTCCTGTTTCTTTTTCAATCATCGAGGCATAATTCTACGGCTGCATATCTCTGAGGATGTGGGAATGGGTTGGCAAATATAGTGCTTTGACATTTACACACAATGAGGAGGATGCAGGCTCCCTGGCATGGGCAGTGAGGGCTCAGAGTCCAGGAATAAAAACTTCCATCACTGGGAATGGAATGTCCACAGGGGACTAGAGGTGACCAAAAGACTCTCTGAGATTATTCTTCCTTTCTTTGCAGAGAAAGACGGTTCATTTCACCTAGGTAAGGATGGGAGCCAGCTGTGCTCAGGGTGGCTACACCCACTCACCCTTGAGCCCTCTGGTTTCAAGGGCTGACAACTCAGGTGGTATGTGTGTGGAGGACAGGGGTTGGGAGGAGAAGGGCAAGACACTGCCCAAAGCAAGATTTCAACTTTATTCTGGAGGTTGTATCTGTCTCCTCTAAACAGTGGTTCTTGTTGGTTGTATACAGACATCACCTAGGGGAACTTTGAAACTGGTGATGCCTGAGTCCCACCTCTAGAAATTCTAATCAATCTGGGGGTGTGGCCTGGGCATCAGGATTTTTAATTACATCCCAGGTGATTCTCTTTCACAGTCAAGGCTGAGAACCACTGCTCTGACTTCTAAATCTTCACTAATCATAGTATGGTCAAAAGACTGCACTTGGAATGGCAAGGACTGAATAAGTTTTGATTTCCTGGAGGTGGAGAAGAATTTGGGATTGGTACTAGATTGGGGGTGAGCTAGGGAGATGGAAGTGGGGTCAGTGGGTGACAATGATGGTTGATGTCAGGAAGAAGAATCTTTCATTTTAACAGAAAAACATTAGAAGATAGGAAGATATTAGAGGTGATCTCCAGAAGAAAAAGAGACAAAGAATGGGGTCTAGAGGGGCCTTGGTAATGGAGCTAGTTGGGCTGTGTAGGTTGGGTTCTTAATTGCTGCCTCTACAGGGAAGTCCTTTAATTTGAAGGATTTCAGAAACATGAAGGAAAGGGTGCAGGACATGGCGAGAGGCCTCCAGGATCTGACTGAAGAGGAGCGAAAAGATGCGCTAAGCTGCCTCACTAAGTGCCTCACCAAGGATGAGCAACTGCAGGATCTAGAGCAAAGAGTAAGAGGCCCAAAAAAGAATTGAGGTGAAGAGAGGGAGGAACCAGTGAAGAAGACAGTTGACACACTGCAGACAATCTGCTGCAGTTGGACAAGCGCTCATCCTCCCATTTCTTGGCCCTAGGTGTTCGAGGTCCTGATCTCTGGTAAGCTACAGATGGACGGCCCAGCAGGTCTTCTCATAAGCAGCCTTTTTAATGCTGCTGGGATCTTGGTAGAGACGCGCACAGAGGCCATTATGGATTTCTTGGACGCCTTGATGGGTGAGGAGGAGTCTCCATGTATGCTAGAATGCTAAGCTGAGGGACCTGTGGGGAACCAAATCTTAGGAGGAAGGGAGTATACATTTTCTTTACATTCTGTGAGGATAAACCATCACATTTCAGAAACTAGCTATCTTCCCCAGGCCAGGAATTGAGGGTCTGCCTCCTCTTCCCCCTTGGCACAGTCCAAGACTTCTGCAGGCTAAGAGGGAAGCAAGAGCCACAGCAGGTGCCATTGGAATAACGCCATCTAGGATCTCTGGAACCTGCTCTGATGCTTGTCTTGGGTCTGATCAGATACCAAAGCCCTGTCCCACTACGTGCCTCTCCTCTCTGCCAACCACCTTTTTTTTTTTTTTTTTTTTTTTACCCCCAGAACTGTCTGAGGAGAAGGAGCTTCTGGCTGAGGCCCTAGAGAAGGGGACCCTGCCTCTGTTGAAGGAGCAGGTAAGATTGCCTAGGCTGAGGGCTGGGGTCACAGTAGAAGTAAATGCTCATGCTTTCAAGGGACCCAGAAGTCCCAGGGTACTGTCTCTTCCTACTTCACAGTTATCTGTTAGCTCACATCCATCCAGCTGGCTTGTGACAATTCCCGAGACATACAGTTTCCAGGACAATTTGGGATGGGTTTTTAGGCTCTGTTGCTTGCCTAAAAATGGGGGTGGGAAACTTGTTAGTCCCAGGATGGCAGTTGGCACCATCTTAAGTGCCAACGCTGATGGGTTAGTAGTGCTAATGTCACTATGTTGAGAAGGTATCAGGCTCTCCAGGCTCTGCCGGAAAGAGTGCCATGATGGATTACTAGGTCAGTCATGAGCTCAGGATTAAGCAGTGTGCCCAAGTATTAGTAATTTCTGGTATATTTTCTTGTTCCTAGCTTTTATAGTCTGGTGGGTTTCCTTTTAGGTGGAGTCTATCCTGGATCAGAACTGGGGTGAGCAGCCCGATTATGTGGGCTGTGACCCTGAGGCACAGATTCTCCATGCCCTCTATGTTGCTATCTCCATCCTGCTGCAGCTGAGTGAGAAGCCTGCCTCTGTGTCATCCTAACTATATGTCAGCTCTTTAACTATTCTCTCCACAAACTTCTGGGTGTCCTCCTCCCCGGTCTGTCCTCATCCCACCCTGCTTCTCCTCCAGTCACCAGAATGCCAGAATGATGTCTTTAAAACAAGCAGTTGGCTCTTCTTTGATACATCCTGTTCCCTGATAATGTATAAAAACCAGCCTGGTTTGTGATTAAAAGTGGCAGACTGATCATATTAATTTCCTCTCCCTCCTGAAACCTCACTAAATGACAGTAAAGCAATAGAAAAGATATTAACCAAGAAGAATAAAGAGAGTGAGGCAGCAGGTAAGAGATTTCAACACATCTTTGGAAGCTAGAAAGTAATTACAGGAGCGCAAGCTGGGAGATGTGGGACTGAGAGGAGCAGAGGAATGCAGGAGACTGCTTTTTCATCATAAGCCTTTTAGTTCTATTTAATGTTTTTAAGATTATGTAATTAAAAGAAATATATGCTTGTTATAAAGCATTTCAAATATTTCTCAAAATCAAAGGTCAAGGTATTCTGTGCTCCCCCATTCCCTCTGATATATAACCACTATTAACATTTTGGGGTATATTAACATTTTTCTGGTGCAACAGTTTTTAAAAAGGTAATTTAAAAATGAATCTAGGATGATATAAAATTGTTTGGGATCTTTGGAACTAAGTTATTTTTTCTTTTAAATATGTAAAGATATTACATGCAACGGGAATTCTCATAAATGCTGTTAGGAGTATATATTGCTCAAGCACTTTGGAAGGTTGCTTGACAGTATCTATTGAAACTAAACATATGGCCATGACCCAGCAACTCCACTTCCTAGACATCTACCTGAGAGAAACGAGTGTACATAGTCATCAAAAGACATGTGTATACAGGCACATTAACATCAGAGCTCCAAACTGAAAACCCTTTGACTGTCCACTAACATTAGGAAGGATACATATATATTGTGGTGTGTTTATACAATAAAAAGAACAAATTGCTTCTATGTGTAAAAATGTGGATAACTCTCATACACATAATGCTGAGCAAATGAAAGAACATAATTATGTTTGGGTCCTCTCAGAAGCAGGTGCCAAAATGGAATTAGATGTGCAAAAGACTTAATAGAGGAAAAGCCTGTGAAGAAAAATGGGACAGGGAGCAGAAAGAGGCATGGCAAGCCTCTTTGCCATGCAGGTCTAAAAACTGTGAAAGGAGTGAAGGAGGGAAGGATTGAGTAGGAAGAGTCTCAGACAGCAGTACAGTTCTGAGAGTCTCAGCCAAGATGACATGAGCAAAAGTCATTTACTGGAGGCATCCCCATCAGGCAGGAATGCCCAGGCCCTGGTACTCACGTTATGCTAAGTGTTTGGCTGGGAGCAGCCCAGGGAAGCTTGACTTCAGGAAGTAGAGCTACAGGGCAGCAGCTAGAGGTTCTCAGTCAACTATGCTTCCTGTGGCAGGCAATCCTAAAGAAAATCTGAATGGTTATGTACGTACTGTATGATTCCATTTATATGAGGCTTAAGAACAGGCAATGGTGACAGAAGTCAAAATAATGGTTATCTTAATGGGGACAGTATTGACTGGGAAGGGGCGGGAGGGAATCTGTAGGGTGCTATAAATATATAAAGATTCACTGAGCTAACATTTAAGATCAGTATGCCTTACCTTATTACATATCAATAAAAAAAACCTTTTTAAAAAGTATAGTGTATAATTCCATGTGAAAAACAAGCAAAACTATATGATGGTGGTACATGTCAGAATGGTAGGGGCAGTATTGCCTGGAAAGGGGTACGAAGGAATCTTTGGCACTGGAAATATTTTAATATCTTGATCTGGATAGTGGTTATGTGTAAACATTTATTAAGCTATACACTTAAGATATGGGCACTTTAATTTTTTTACTTGATAAAAATTTTAATTTAAAAACATAACATATGCATGTGAAAACATTAGAAAAGTGCAGAAGAATATATATAAAAATATTGAGTTTCCTCTCAAACAACTTCACCCTTTAACCTAGTCCTATTTTCTTGAGGCAGTCATATTAACAGTTTTTCTATTTGTTACTATTACAACTAAAAATGATATTTTTATATTTGTCCTTGATTTATTAATTTTAGATAGTGTTTATTGACTCCCCAGTAATAAGGATGAACATTAGGAAAAACAGACATTGAACAAAAAGTTCTAAGTTGGAAGTGTTTTATAAAAAAAATGCAGGGTATTATGACAGTGTTTAATAAAAGGTAATAAGGTCATCTCCTCTGACCTCTGACATTGTCCCCTTCTCTCTTCCTTAAACTGATTCCAGCCACACAAAACTATTAGTCTTTTATTTGAACATGCCATATACTTTTACAATGACATGCTTTTAAAAAATACAGATTGCACTCTCCCTCTTCCTGGATTACCTTCCCCCACCTTATCCATCTTTTAAGCTATGGCTCAAATATCACTTTCTCAGTAGTCAACCCAGTTTCCCAGAGAATTTGGTTACTTCTTCCTCTGTATGGCTTATAGCCATAAGGGAGATTAAACTGACCCAGAAACTTGGGGCTCATATTCAATCTTCTGATTTCTCTCTTCTCATCTCACATTCTGATTCCAGAGTGGAGTTCAGTATATTGATTCATATGTCTGAAGAAATTTTCTGTTCCAGCTGTTGAAACGGTGATAGAGATGACTTTGAAATGGGGACAGTTGGGATAGTCATTATTTGAGCTTGGAGGGATGTGGGAGATTTCACTAACTCATTCTTCAGAACCCTTAGCCCAAGCAATAACCCCTTCTGATAGTTTCTGTATCTCTAAAGGCTGAAGTTAGAGACCCCTAAACACACTGTGCTTACCTCTGTTGGGAAGGAAGCCATTTTGGAAAAATGCTAGTTAAGCTACCTTGAGACAGGTAAGATCGTGTGGAGTTGGATGTCAACAGGTCTTGGAGAAGGGGGAAACTACTTTGCAAGAAACAAATTGAAGAATTTATTGATTTTGCTCCTAAGAAAGAGGAAAGGGACACTGAAAAAGGAGAGAGAATGGAGGAGAGAAGCACAAGCAAGATGGAGAAAGGCTAATACTAGGCGAGGTACAGAAAACTTCTAGATTTGAGATAGGTGAAGGGCATCCAAGAATAGTGATGCCAAACTTGTTTCTGGTAATAGTAAGCTAGGTTATTTGCTCTCCCATGGAAAACCATTTAAAATGCTGGATACCTTTAAAACATTCACAAAAAGCATCTAACTGTTGAAAAATAAAGGAACTCTAGCCAAAATATAAGTGAAAAGGAGACCCTGGGAGATAAGTGAAGTATCAGAATACTAATATAATTTTACCCCAGGTGAAGGAGGTTGAGACTTACAAATCCAGACAAGCTGGAGCTTCAGTTTGGCCAGTCTTCTGTATTGATGAGTCCAGAAGTCAAGGCCAAGAATCCACTCAAGATGTGGAGTCTAATAATTTCAAAGGGCTACATCATTAAGATAACAGTAAATCATCAGTAAACCCATAGCTCTTGTCTCTCCTGCAGGCTCTTGGTATTGAGTGATGAAGTTTTAAAAAAGGAAAGAAAAAAGTTCTGAAATACTGTGACCATAGGCTAGTCTTTTCACAAAACAGCCTAGATTTGCATCATCTGGGTGTTTCAGAGTATTTCAAATTGCAAACTTAAGTTTGTGAGGAAATAGGATTGGTTGTGCCACCAGATGCCTGTTAGAACCAAACACAAGTCTTCCTTGGAGAAAGTTATTTTCATTTCCACAAATAATGTTTGAAGGACGACAAGTGATTCCCAGTAAAAAATAACAAAGCATACATGAAAACAACTCCATGAGCAAGAATAAACAGAAACAACAAACAGCTCAGACAGAGATTCTCATGCGTAAATAGACATCTGATATATGGGAGAGATATCATTGCAGATTTGTGGGGAACAGCTAGATACTTCAAAAATGGTTCAGGACAACTGGGTACGACATGGATAAAAAATGAAAGTTGATCCCTGCAACACAGCATATATCAAAATTCCAGGTAGATTTTAGATCTAAATGTGAAAGATAAAACTATATTAATATTAAAAACTTTTGTTCATCAAAAGATATCATAAAGAAGTAAAAAGACAAACCATAGTGTTGGAAAAGATATTTAAAGCATATGTAACTTAAAAAGCAATAGTACAGGGAGCTTGTACAAATCAATAAAAAAAAAGATGACCCAAGAGAAAAACAGACAAAAGAATTCTATATAATTTTTTTTGGAAAAGAAAATCCTAATGGCTAACAAACATATGAAATGATGATTAATCACATTAGTAATCAGAGAAATAAAATTAAAATCACTATGAGATACCAATACTCACTCACCATACTTGCAAAAGTTTAAAAATGATAATATCAAGTGTTGCTAAGTACCTGAAAAAATGAGAACTTTCACACACTACCGTTAAGATAAATTAGCACAACTACTTTGAGTAGCAGTTTGGCATTACATATGGGAGATTTCACTGCTAGGTAGAAACTCTAAAGAAACTTGTGCACATGTGCATCACATAGGATATACTTTTAAGAATTTTTGTTAGTAGGATGTTGTAACAGTCAAAAACTGGAAACAATCTGAATATTCCCCAACAAAAGTATGGATAAACAAACTGTGGTATATTCACATAATAAAAGTCTACTATACAGCAATGGATATAAATGAACTAATGTTACATGAGATTAATCTTTAGAAAAAATGGAGGCATAAAAGAATATATTCAATATGATTCTCTCCACATAATGTTCAAAAAATTGAGAAACTACAATATTTAAGAATCCACACTTAGGTGGTAAAACTCCAAGAAATAAGTATGAATCATCCTCTTTTGAGGAGGGATGATAGGATCAGGTGCTGAGCTTAATAAATAAAAGTAAATGTTAAAAAAAGTAATAGTAAATAAAAGTAATAGTAAATAAAAGCTTATTGATTAAATGTATACAATTTATGGTGGTGAAAGCTGTGGATTCCTAGCTGTGTAGAATCACATCCTTGTATCACAAGGCATACAAGCTAATGCAGTCTTAAAATTGTTGGTGTTTTATGATTTACAAAATTTTTTCATATAGATTAGATTCTATAAAATTAATTTTTAAGAGAGGTCGAAACTGGTATTAGTTTTAACAGGGATGAGAAAACTCTTTGCCAAAGATATACTAGAACATGATGGAGCCAGGATGAGAATCAGAAAGTGAGAGTCTTTCTGTTGTAGACTGCAGATGTCTTACTCACTTGTTTTTCTCATTCAGGGGAGGCATGTCTTGGGAGATGCTTTAAAAACCATTGAATATTAAACTAAAACAGAGCAGGGCCATAAGGAAAGAAGAGGGAGGCACACACACACATTATCCACTCTTAATTTAGTCTTTCCTCTGCATTTTAAAATAATTTGATTTCCTTGTGTGAGCCACATTCCAGAAAACTTCCACAAAAATGAGGTAGGATCCAGGAGCCTAAATTAGAGCTCTTCAGTCAAAGTTGTGTGAGCTACATCTGCGGGGCGCGGGGGGCGGGGGATAAAAAAGAAAAGAAAAGAAGAAAAGGACTTCAAGTTCATTTGGACTGAAGTGTGCTTCCTCTACCCTCTGAGTTGTATGCAGTCTTTTCTGTTCAGTGGTTGATGGTTAAGAAACCACTTTTTTCTTTTTTGCTTCTTGTTTCCTTCTTGTCTTTATTTTCCAAATACCTTCATTGTTCTGTTTCCAGATTCTGATACCAGATATCAAAGTGTTAGCCTCAGATGGTCCAAAGTGATGGTATAGTAATCTGTTTATCCAAACTCCATCTCACACATCTAGCATTCTTCATACTGTCACTCTGGAACTATAATTTGGCTCCAATCATGTTTCTGCAACCTCAGGGTCCTCCAGACCTAAAAATTCATTGTTGTGCTATAATAGCTGTCTGAAGTTATATTACTTTCTGACAGCTATAACTTGACTCAGAAATAAAAAAGTTCTTTATTTCGCTACTTAATTTTCAGTTCTGAGGAATGGGTTATTGGTAAAGTAATAAGCCTGCTATGACAAAAATAAGTTTCATTCTAGGCTACTGACACACACACAAACCTGGAAATGTTTTTCTCCATTATTGTAACTTAAAAATTATTTTCTTGAGATTAGGTTGTTTTTGACTGTAAAACTATTTCCATTCATAGAGCTAAAGGTAGTCACGCTAATCTGTCAGTTTATCTATGCTCTTCCTTCTGAAGGACTGAAGAAGCTTATGAAACAGAAGGAGGAAGGAAAGAAGGGCCCTGAGAAATATTTATCAGATGCATAGGCTGTAAGGTAAGAAAAGCTTTTCAAGGGTGAACACAGTTAAGATGCAAATATGGCAGCAACCTAAAGGGTAAAAGAGCACTGGAAGATGAAAAACAAAAAAAAAGGAGAAAATAGCTTCTTGGCTTAGGAAAAAAGAAATTCACAAACTCAAGAGCAGTGCCTATATTCTGTGGGATTTTTCTAAGTAGAGGGAAGGAAAAGTCAAATCAGAGCTGACAGCATGAGAAAGCAGTGGTACTCAGTACCATTACTAGTTCACCCTTTAACCTGTTCAGTCAGTTTTCCCTCACTGGGGTCGGTTAAAATTTGTATTTTGTTGTACCTTATTTACTTAATGGGCAATTTCCCATTATACTTCTTTGTTTGAAGATCTCATATAAAATGTTAGGAATAGTTATTAACTGTTAAAACTTATTATGGAAGACAGAACACTTAGTAATTAAGAGCCTAGATTCTGGAGACTTCCAATGGTGACTCTATCACTTATTAGCTGTGTGAATTTAGGAAAATTACTTCACAATTATGTGCCTCTGTTTGCACTCTATAAAACACGAAGAATTAAGAGTTATCTACCTACAATGATTAACATGAGGACTATTGAATAAATAGACCAAAAACATTTAGAATAGTGCCTGGCACATATATGTGTCAGCTATTATTTGGGAGCACACACAGCTTTCCCCTTGAACTCACCAAATGGTTCTGGTTCTACCTTCAAGACAGAGACATTTAATTCTTAAGGGGACAGAAGTTCCCCTTTAGAATCCTATCATTAAAATGTTCATATCCTATTTCTTCCTTTTATGAAATTCTGCTGTTTTAAAATGACACGCTATTAAAAATTGAAAAGAATAATGCATTAGTCTATCTCAATATAACATTATAATCATTAACCTGTGTGCATAATTTTTTTATACTGAAAGAATAAAACTGTCCAAACAACAGAGAATCATCTTTATTGGAATAGACACATACTCTAGTTGTGAATTTGCCTTCCATCCTTGTAATGCTTCTGCCAGCACTGTCACCAGTGGACTCATAGAGTGCCTCATCCATCATCATGGCATTCCACATAGCTTTATGTCTAATCAAAGAACTCACTTCACAGCAAAGGAAATGAAGCAGTGGGCTCATAACCATGAAATTAAGTGGTCTTACCACATAGCCCATCATCCAGAAGCAACTGGCATAACTGAAAGGTGAAATGGGTAACTAAATCACAGTTACAGATTCTTTGGGAGACAACACCCTGAAATGAAGGGGTTCTGTTTTACAGGATGCAGTATATGCTTTGAATCAGAAACCAATATATAGTGTTGTCTCCCTTAGAGAGCCAGAATAGTCCAGGAATCAAAGGTGGAAGTAGGAGTGGATCCTCTCACTATTACTTCTAAACACCCTCTTTTAGAAGTTTTGCTTCCAATCCTGGCAACTTTGAGTTCTACTGGTTTGGAGATCTTTGCCTCCAAATGGGCTCCACATGCCACTGAGCCAACTGGCCAAAAAAGAAAAAAAAAAGAAAGAAAAAAAATGGCGGGTTGTTAATCTACTAGATAGAGGGATCGATCTTGATTCTAGCACAAATTGAGTTGCTCCACAATGGCAACAAGGAGGACCATGTCTGGAATTCAAGAACTTCTCTGGGGTGCCTCTTAGTTTTTCTAGGTCCAGTGGTAGAGATTGATGGAAAACTATGTAGCAGCAACAATAAAAATAGGGTAAAACATGGACTCAAGCCCTTTGGGAATGAAGGTTTTGTCTATTCCACCAGGTAAAGAACCCAAAGCAACTGAAGGCTGAGGGCAAGAAAAAACATAAAATTAGTAGTTGAAGAAGATATCAATTAGAAACTCATGACCAATTATAGAAACATAGTAGCTTTGCATATTTTCTCTTTTCTTGTTATATCGTATGTCTATTTTAATATGCTACTCATCTTCTTCCCCTTTCCCATTTTAATTTTATATAAAAATTGTTGGGAGTTAATTTTATAATTTAGCTTTAGGGAACAAAATGAGACTATGACTAATTTGAGGAATAACATAGCCAGCAATAGCAACAATGACTGCTGGAACTATATGCCTCCACATTTTGGAGAAATGGTGAATGCTTGTAAGATGGATAACCTTACTAGCCAATTCGTAGGTAAAAATGTAAAATTGCTTTGTCAATGTACAGGAGTTCAAATGTGTGTAGAAAGGTGCATATGGAAGTCAAAGGGTTGGACTGTGCCAGTTATCAATTTATTGCCTTTCTGTTCCAAATACATTCTTTTTGCTTGCTTTGTGAAAATGGATCTGGGCCTTGTAAATATTTAACTTTACCAGCTGGCACAATGTTAGTCAAAAGAAGCTGCTGGAGAGACACCAGAGGAGGAAAGAAATTTTCTTCCTGGTTTTAGGCTGTTCCCTTGGCAGGCCCCTGTAGCATGTGCAAAGTCTTCAGCATCCATATCCTACAGTGCATGGTGGCCAATGGCTTTGCCAACAAACCTTCCTCCTCATGCGGTTTTGCAGCACAATGAGAAATTTCCCTATGAATAGCTTTTCTTGGCATCCTAAAGGATGAATCTTTTGAAAGTTCCAGAGAATGAATTTCCAGCATCTATGACTTTTCTGCCATCCAGTGACCTGTGTTATGCCCTCCTCATTAAGGTCTGGATCGTAGCCCTAGGAGATGGTGGCTCTTTTTTGGACACTCTATCTCAGTGCTAATGGTAGTAGCTGTTCTTTTTATTTGCTATTCCTGTATCCTTTAGGGTTCTCTTTATATCTTACTAGCCAATTTCTTGTTATTCTAATCCTGTTATAGTTAATAATTATTTATATTAAACTTTTCCTGTTCAAATTACTTAGTGTTTTCTGTTTCCTGATTACTCTGACTGACACACATAGTACTACTATGTTAGCACTAATACTAAATAACCCTAATACTAAAACAAGGTAGTATTACAAGAAAACGAAAACTACAGACCATTATGTCTCATGAATATAAATGTAAAAATTCTCAGAATATCACATCAAATCCAACAATATGTAAAAACAATGACACACCATGACCAAAAGGATCTATTCTGAATATGCAAGGATGGTTCAACATTTGAAAATCAGTTGATGTCATTCATTGCATCAACAGGCTAAAGAAGAAAAATTTATTGATCACATTAATAAATGAACAACAATCATTTGGAAAAATCCAATACCCATTCATGATAAAAACTCAGCAAACTAGGAATAGAGGGGAACTTCTTCAAATTGAAGAACATCTATTAAAAAATTGTAGTTTCACATCGTATTGAATGGTGAGAAATTAGAATCTTTCTAAGATTAGGAACAAGGTAGGGATGTTCCCTCTCACCATTCCTTTTCAACACCATACAGGAAGTTCTAGATATTGCAGTAAGGCAAGGCACTAAAAGATATACAGATTGAGAAGAAATAAAACTGTCTTTGTTCACAGATGACATAATTATCTATGCATAAAATCCCAAAGAATAGATAAAAGAATTCCTGGAATTAATAAGTGGTTATAGTAAGGTCATAGAATATGAGGGTAATATACAAGTCAATTGTCTTCCTAAATACAAGCAACGAATACCTGCAATTTGAAATTAAAAATACAGTATCATTTACATTCACACCTAAAATATTTGGGCATGAATCTAAGAATATATGTACAGGATCATATGAGGAAAACTATAAAACTCTTATGAAATAAATTTAAAAAGATCTAAATAAATATATTTCATATTCCTCGATAGGAAGACTCAATAATGTTAACATGTCAACTTTCCCCAATTTGATCTATAGATACAATGCAATTCTAACTAAATTCCTCACAAATTATTTTGTGGTTATCAAGGAGCTGATTCTAAAGTTTACATGGAAAGGCAAAAGATCCAGAATGACTAACACAATACTGAAGAAGAAAAAGTCCAAATTTAAGACTTATTATACAGTAATCAAAACAATATATTGATAAAAGAATAAATGAATTAATAAATGGAGCATAACAGAGAACCCAGACATAGACCTACACAAATGTGGTCAACAAATCTTTTATAAAAAAGCAAAGGCAATCCAGTGGAAGTAAGTTTTTTCAATGAATGGTGTAGGAACTGGACATCCCCTCACCAAAAAAAAAAATAATAATAATCTTGACACACAACTTACTTTTCACAAAAATTAATTCATCTTAGGTATAAACATAAAATACAAAACTACATAACTTCTAGAATACAACAGAAGAAACTCTAGATGACTTTGGGTTTGTTGATGAGTTTTTAGCTATGACACCAAAAGCACAATCCATGAAAAAAAATCACTAAGTTGGACTTTACTAAAACTAAAAACTCCTTATTGAAAGACACTGTTAAAAGAATGAAAAGCCACTGAATAGTAGAAAATAACTGCAAAACACATCTGATAAAGAACTTGTATCTAAAATATACAAAAACTCTTAGAACTCAATAAGAGAATAAACAATCTAATTTAAAAATGGACAAAGATTAGACCCCCTCACCAAAGAAGATATACAGATGACAAATAAGCATATGAAAAGCTGCTCAGCATTGGACGTATTAGTAAATTTCAAATTAAAACAACAATGAAATACCACTATACACCTGTTAGAATGGCTCAAATCCTAAAAACTGAAAATAGTGAGGATGAAGAACTACAAGAACATTTTCATTGCTGATGGGAATGCAAAATGGTAAACCAATTTGGGAGACAGTTTGGCAGTTTCTTACAAAACTAAACAGTCTTATTGTAAGTCCAGCAATCATGCTCCTAGGTATTTTCACAATTGAGCTGGAAACTTATGTCCACACAAAAACCTCCACACATATGTTTACAGAAGCTTTATTCATAATCACTAAAAACTGGAAGTAACCAAGATGTCCTTCATACATCCATAAGATGGAATATTATCCAACAATAGAAATTTATCAAGTCACAAAAAGACATAGAGGAACCTTAAATGTATATTGCTAAGTGAAAGAAGCCAGTCTGAAAATTTTACATAATGTAAAGGCAAAATTAGAGACAGTAAAAAGCTCAGTGGTTGTCAAGTTCTCTAGGGTAAGGGGGAGAGATGAATAGGTAAAGCACAGGGGATTTGTAGGATAGTGAAACTATTCTCTATGAAACTGTAAAGATGGACACATGTCATTATGCATTTGTGGAAAACCATAGAACTGTAAAATACAAAGAGTAAATCTTAATGTAAATTATAAACTATAGTTAATAATAATGTAGCACCATTGGTTCATTAATTGCAACAAATGTATCACACTAATGCAAAATATCAATAATATGGGAAATTGGGGAGGGGTGAGGGTGTGACAAGGCTAGAGTGATATATGAACTCTATAGATGCTCAATTATTCTATAAATCTAAAACTGTACTAAAAAATTCTATTAATTATTTAAAACTAAAAGAAAAAAGACCAAAAGAGAGAACTTTTTGAATCTAATTCAAAAGATAATATATATATGTTATATATAATATCAAACAAATTAATATACAGAAAGTATAAAGGTTTTTTATTATATTATACTTTGCTACTCTTCTTGACCTTAATATAGTCTGAGGTACAGAGTGACAGATTTAGATTGTAAACAACAAAACATATTTCATTAAAAATCATCCACTAATACTTACACTTTCCTTTGTACACTGAAGATATTAGATTAAATGTCTTCTTAGAAATGTCATGTCAACTATCTTTTTAAAGTTCCTAAATGTATGTTTTCCAATATTTTGGTCTTACTGATCTTATTTAATGGAACTATGATATTCTGGGATGTGAACAAATCTTATGTCCCCCACTTCCACAAGCTAGTAATAATGCTTTCACCTCTAGTCTTCATACTGTGATTTTTGTTTGAAATTTATGGGCAAGATTTAGCTCCATAGGTACGGATGGAAATGCAGGTCTGACAAGTAACATCAACATCAGGACTGAAAGTCCCAGGACTACAAACCACTGCAGAGGAAAACAGATAGAATAGATTATTATAATTTCAGTTAGAGATATTTTATACCAAAAATATAAATCTGCCTTCAATATTACACCATTTCTATAACTATGTTGTACTAAATAATGTTCAGCTAATTAAGTTATGGAAGATTATAAGTTTCAAATGCTGTAATTTGATGATCTTAAAGGCAAAAAAAAGTTAGAATCCCAACTATTTTTTCCATTAGTATCAGCATTTTATAGTACCTTCAGTAGTGCCCCATTTGTGAGTTCTTATTTCTAGTTTTCTAGTTTCTATTTTCAATTCTGTTTTCTAGGTAAGATGGACCATTGTTTTCTTTCACAGTCTAGTAGCTTAAGTGGGAACACTATAGAAATGTTTTGTAATATAAAAGAGTACAATAAGAAGCTTTAATATACATGAAAATAATATTTAGAAATTTAGGCTTTGACTTTTTACTTCCCTTTAGCTAAACATAATTTTTTTGTAAGAGGATCACTATAAAAATCCAATTCAATTACCCTAAGTGAATTGCTCATCTATCCTTTTGACTACATAACCTAAATATTTAGATATTTATGTTATAATTACCGCAACAGGAAGCACAATTACTGTGTAGACCTTCATTTTTCCCAAAGCCTGGACGACAACTATCCATACGTATTACTTGAAAACTGTGGTCCACAAAATGCATAGCTGGTATAGTTTTATTAAAGTCATGGTAGAAAATATTTGCTTGGCTCCGGAAAAATTCTTCTATTCGATCTCTTGCCTAAGATTTAAAAATACCAAGGAAGTACAATGACTAAACTGTGAACCAGTTTCTCGTCCTGTATCAGAGGCAATGAAATGTAGTATAAGCACGCCATCCATGCTTTATACAACAGATGAATACCGGAAAAGTTGTGTGTCAATACTAAAATTAGTCTAGTCTTGACTTTATCAATTTTTGTCAATTCATATGTACAAAGGTTAAGAAAAATTAAATTGAAGTTAAAAAACATGTTTTAAATTATTTGCAGCATGTCTATTCCATTTGTAGATAACTGGAAATTCATTATTTCTAATTCCAAAGAGCCAAGCAAAATTGAAACTAAAACTTTAATCAACATTATAAACTAATGATGTAAATTTTATTTTTTGAGCATAGTTTAATAAGGACTAATATTATTAGTGCTTTCCATAAGTCATGCACAAAAAAGTGTACGGGCTCAGAAACTAGACCAGGAGAGTAAAGGAATTTTTTTAGACTATGTCCTTAGCTGCCGAGGATGGCTGTGGAGACAGCAAGTATTATGGTCAGCATAGATATGGTTTCAGAAGAACCACTGCTTTAGCCTAGAATGATATGATTGGGAGGTTGTTCTTCAAGCTGCTGCTTAGTTAACATTTGAGGAACAAAGACCAGGGATCCATCCGTCATAGAAAAATATGGGGAGCTATATAATAGTTCAGATGTACTATTACAAAACAAAGCATACTGAAATAGCCAAGACTCTCACAATCTCATTTTAAATTACTAAAGCAGAAAATCAAAAACTTTGTATTTGTTTTTTTTTTTAACAGTAATTTAAATCTACAACATGGAGAGATTTTTGAAGAAACTTTTTAATAAGTAGTAACAAAATTTTTAAATAGCTTTATTGACTATTCAAATACTCTCCCCTTACAATTAAATTCTCACCTTGAGGATATTATGATTAGTGACATCTTCACAATCAATAGTATCACTGCATGCACCTTTCCACCCTGGTGCAAAAGGATTAACTAGAGAGGGGAAAAATGATAGCTTCACAAAAGGATTCTAGAAAGTTCCAAACATTCCAACAAAGCTCAAAATGCTGAATTCAGTATGAATGGGTGCATGTGTTTAATTTATCTAATCCCGGTAATAAAGTAAGGCGCACAATGTTTATAATTTATACATTATGATTTCACTCCATCTGGGGGCTAATGGAAGTAACTACAAGGCTTTAAAATGAATAGAAGTAAATTTGGTTTGATTACTTTTATGAAATTTTCAAAAATACAATTTAAAATTCTATAAGATGTTAAATATTAGCTGCAGAGTTAAAGGCCATATTTATAAAATATTGACTTCTAAAAAATAAGCAACAATATACCATAGTTGTAGGTAAAATAATTAATGTGTTAATTTTTTAAACTATAACCAGGCTAAGACCAACAATATATTTTAGTGCTTAACAAACATTTAAAGCCTACTATTTGTAAGATATCGCACAATATGGTAATTAATTTTGTAATCTCTTATGGTTCAAGATTAAACTCATAAAATTAAAGTAAAAAAATTGTTTTACCTTGAAAGGCTATAAATAGCTCATTTAGGAGGCCATGTTTTGGAAGTTTAACAAAATGGCATTTATATGATGGTTCTACGATTTGGCATGACAAATCAGAGATTAAGTTATCCAAGATTTTCTTCAGCACTCTAAAAAGCAAGTCATTATATCTTCCTACACAAGACTTTGTGGTAAAACGTACAGCCATCTGATATGAATAATCTGGTTCCCGATAGGCTTAAAAAATAAATGAGAAAACAATTGTGCCTAGCATTTTCTCTATAAAACAATTTTAAAATAACATAGAACATTAAATCCGTCAATCTTGAAAAAGAAGCAGAGAAATTTAACTTACTGAATGTTTTATAAATTTTTCCTCACAAAAATGTATAACTTTAATTAAAAAGATTATTTTCATTTGATATATTATCAACTCATTTAAAAGAAGAAATAGCTTCTATGGGCTAGCTATATAGATAAGTTAATAATAGCAAAACATAAGATTTGGGGGACAAAGGTCTTAATTTGCAGAAAGTGTCATTGTTATGAAAAAGATCATTAATTTGCTTTTATAGAATTAAACATAAGTTTTTAAGATACCTGGCAAAATTGTGATAAAGTGAATTGTGCTTGCATACATAGACAGTGGGATGTGGGAGGCTGAAAGAAGATTGTTTAGGATACACTATCTTGATGTCATTTAAGAGTTTGCCTGGTCAGATACACCCAAAATACTTAATAAGTCATAATGATTATATATAACAGACTCATTTTCACTAAAGAAATCATACACTTAATTCTGATCCAAACTAAATGTATTAAATTAAAATGTTCCTATATTCTCACCAAAGAGCATAAAGTCATATCTCTGCTTTACCATCTTTTCTTCTTGGGTTTGTGCTTTGATAGTCTTATAAGAAAGAGTACATGTGTAAAGTCCTGACAGAGGCTCCAGAAAATCTTTCACCATCAGCTTTCCTGTCTTAGTTTTATTTATTCGATAATTTTCTAAAGAAAAATAGTAAATTACTTGATTATTCAACATACGACAATTCAAGCATTAGTCAGTCAACTTGGGGTTACTAATAAATACAAAAATTTAAAAATAAATGAAGTATTTTAACTTAAAAATTCAACAAAATCTTAATTCTGTCATATATATAGAAAACAACATGTGATAAGTACATTTTTGAAGCAGATATTGATTTTAATTCATTTCTTGACATCTTAATTTCAATTGGTTTATGCCAGTAATTCAGTAAATGAAATTATACCACTCTGCAGTACTATACAATTTCTTCACGTAAGACAGAGATAATGCATATAATCCAAGATACTCCTCTAATATCAAGAAAAATTACATATTAGATTACTTCATCTCTTATCACTTGTTCTACAAGGATAAATTTTGGGTTTTATAAAATTTTTTGAACCAATATAACTCTGGGAAGTAGGGTGCAGAAGCTATTGCTTCAGTTTTTGCAAAAGGAGAAAAAATAAGGCACAGACCAAGGTAGATCATGATTTGTCTAAATACGGAACTGAAACTGCAATTAAAATTAAATTTCAATTTTTCATTCCAACAAGTGACAGTGCTTTCCTAAAAAATGTTCACACCATTTAAAAAGGTATTCAAATTAAATAATGTACCTGTTAATGGCTTTTCATTAGGCCCAATCCATTTGTAGGTGGGATCCACTGTTTCTATTTCAGCATGTTTTAAATCCATACAGACAAGGATTGGACTATGGTGATGTAATTTTACATATATTTTCACTATGACAAAATAAAATAATATGTAACTACATTACACAGCAAAATTAAGAAATGCACATTTACCATTTTGTTCCTAAGATATTTTGATTAGTTCTTTTTGAATTTCATGGTTTTAAAAATCAGCATATTATTATAACGTTTAGAATGCTAAGGTCCTTCTTGCTTCTTATGAGTTTTTTCAAATCTAGACTACTAGTCAATTTTTTCTGATATTAGTTTTGTTTATAAAAATGTCCATGATACATTTAGAAGTTAACTTTAATGTACAGATTGAGAACTCTCTATAATCAATTTTTTGAAGGGTTAGTGGAATTAATTTAAAGATCAGAAAAGCACTTGGGCTTGGTTGTAAAACTACTTTAAAGATGATCATTGTCACCCCTAAGGGAAACCTGATATTTAACTACGTCCTTTGTTGGGAACAATAATTAAGCCTATATGGGGCATAGTAGGAAGATTTTCCGCAATTATTTATTGTTTCAGATTTGGTGGAAGTAGCAATAATCTGCCTAGAACCAATGTAGTCCCATAAGATATTTTAAAACCTACTGTAATGCCAGGCTCCGAAATTATAAAGAAGACACCCTCCTACAATTTGGTAGTGGCAGGACTGGGGAGGGCTTCAAACATGGAGAGATTCCAAGCATGACAAATGTTATGAACTGGATCAAAATTATCTAGTTAGCCATGTGACTAAATTTCCTTGGGAAAGTTTCATCACAGTGATAGGGGACATTTGAGTTGAGCTTTAAAAGATGTGCAGTTCTTACACTTAGCAAGGGGAGGGATAAGGGAATTCCAAACAGAGAAACTTCCAGTCTTGGAAATTACTCCTCTGAGTGGGCCTGGCAAGCTGCAAAGCAGCAGAGACGCCAGAGGTGAGGGGCATCAGAGAAACAGATCTGGATTGAGTCCTAGCTCCTTACAAGCTGTGAAGCTTTAGGCAAGGTGATACAACTAAGGCACAGTAGGGTCGCTGGAAGGATGAAACGATGCAACCTTCAGAAAGTACGGAGCACGCGTTAGACGGTCTACAATCATTAGCTTAGCTCTCTTTCCCTCCGCGGGAAGAACCTAAGCAGTTCCACAACACCCGGCTCTTCTGACAGACTTGTGCATGTGAAGAGGTCCTTAATACCTGGGTGTCCTGGCTTGCCATAAATGAAGCCTTTCTTAGTGCTTTCGGAAGAACGCTGCCATCCAACTGCGGAGAAAAGATAACACTGAGTTTTGAGGTAGAAGAGGAGCCAGGGCTCAGAATGGGAGAAGGCGGGGCAAAACAGAGGAGGCAGGACCAGCAAGAGGGGAGAAGCCTAGGGGGCCGGCGGGAGGCGCCCCACCTCCTGTGAGGTACCAGAGCACCGCGGAGAGTAGGACCCACGCTCGCATCACGTCTCAGGGTCTAGCGTCGCGGGAGGCGTCGAGGGGCGGGCTCCTTCCTACCTCAGCCCCGGCCCAGCGCCTCCCCATCTCTCCTCCACAGAGCGGAGCAAACCGCCGGGGTCGGCAACCCTACCGGTCGGTCGCTACCGCGGGAGCGGAAGCGTAGGAGAGCGCGTGCGTGCTCCCGAGGATCGCCGGCGGGGCGGGACGAGCAGGCTCTGCGCTCCAGAACCTGCGGCCAACGCCGCGCCCCCTCGCACGCACGCGGCCGCCGTCGTGCGGTTGCTTCGCGCCTCCCGTCTGGCGCCATTTTCCCGCGTTCTTGGCGTCTTAGTTCCTTGAGCAATACGATTAAGAAAATGGTAAAGGAAAGAACCAAAGGCTTGGCGTTTTGGTAACTTCTTTAGTCTAGGGCCTGAAGAAAGCAACGAGAGGAACACCACGGGTCCCAAATACGGCGGTGTACGGGTAGGGCGGGTAGGGGATACCATTACAACAGGACGGGAGGAAGGGAAGCTTGTGAGAATTTCCTCCTCACAGGAAGCAGAGCCCCGCGTGGGCATTTCCTATGTCTTTCTTCTCCTGAACTCTGAAACTGTACGTAACCTTTTTCAAACTCTTACACCCACTTTTTGCCTAACTCTTCCACCCACAAAAAAATCTAAAGAACCACTAGCACGCAAACGAGGTGTCTGCAGGTCTTCCCACTCTAGGAGGAACATTTAATCCTCATTCTCTACTTCAGGTATCACATGACATTCAGAGACCTTGCATGCAGATTTCTCTAGGGTTGTGTAGTAACCTTGCCTTTAGAAAAGAGACCTTATTGAAAGGCAAGATCTCCAAATCTGCTATTCCTGTGGAGATAGTTGATAAGATTAGAGAGCTCCAAAAGAGACCATTCCCTGCGTCTTTTATGGTTCCTTCCTGTCTACTAATTTGGTGGCCTGAAAGGCCCTGTGTGTTGTCTATTTCTTAGCAGTGGGACACCCTTAGTCGTGGTTTTGAGTAGGTTGGTGGGTAGAGAGCCCAAGGTTCAGACAGGGTGCAGAATGATTATTTAAGGTGAGATCAAGAGGGTTTTTTTTTTTTTTTTAGTTTTATTTCCTTCGAGCCGAGTCAGTACTAGGACTATCTCAGAGAGTCCGCGAGCAACCTTTGTCAGTGATTTCATTTTTAGTCACTGTTAATTTTACCTACGTAGCATAAGCGATGAAATGTGATTCAGTGAGTCAGATCCACCCATGTCAGTTACTATGTCTAGATTTTTCATTTAGCCTCAACTGTTTTCTTCTAAATGTGATGATAAGACAAATTCAAGCATTGTATTGGATTCCCTAGAAGTTGGTATCATTCCAGTTTTAGTCAAAGTGCATTATAAATCCAGTATTTTATTAGCTTCCAAGTTATTATAAGTAATTGATCCTTGTAAATCCTGTGATAATAGTATTTGAATACTATAAGAAGGGTCTTAACCAAATAAATAGTAGATGGTTGTTGAAAGTACCCATCCACTTTCAAAATAAACTTTTAATTTTAAAAGTTTTAAATTTACAGAAAAGTTACCAGGATAGTATAGAGTTTTCACGTTCTCCCACTGAGCTTTCCTTACTGTTGACATCTTACATTAGTGTGTTACATTTCTCACAGTTAATGAACCAATATTGATACATTACTATTAAATAAAGTCCATACTTTATTCAGATTTCCTTAGTTTATAGCTAATGTCCTTTTTCTGCTCCAAGATTTCATTCTACCTGGCATGGTACATTTAGTTATCATGTCTCCTTAGGTTCCTCTGGGCTGTAACAGTTTCTTAGACATTTCTTGTTTTTAATGACCTTGACAGTTAATGACAGTTTTGATGACATCAGCGCGACCTAAATTGATCAGGCACTTTACAGAATGCCTCTCTGTTGGAATTTTTCTGTTTTTCTCTTTATTATACTAGGGTTGTCTTTTTGGGGAGTGGAAGACTACAGAGGTAAATTATCATTCTCATCATATCAAGTGTACATTCTATCAACATGCCCTATCACTGTTAATATTACCTTAATCACTTGACTGAGGTAGTGTTTGTCTGGTTTCTCTAAAGTTTCTCCCCCCCACCCTTTTCAAACTGTACTATTTGGAAGGAAGTCACTAGATGAAGCTCACACTTAAGGAGTGGGGAGTTATGCTCCACCTTCTTGAGTGTAGAGTAGCTACATAAATTATTTTACCCATTTACTTTTTATCTCCTTATGTATCACTCTTTTGAATCTGAAATACTCAATTCTGAATTATTTTAGAGAGTAGTAACGTGTTCTACTGTTAAGATACTGTCATGGAAGATAATAAAAGGGTTTTTTAAAATAGCTTTTTAATAACCAAATAACTATTCCTCCTTATACCATCCCTGTGAAATTCTACAGTTCCTCTTCTGCTACTTTTGATGTGCTATTTTTGCTTTTAGAAACTAACAAACAACAAATTTCCCCTTTCAATACTAAAATTAGACCTAGTATTTAGAGTATTTCTCTGAAATTGGTAGTATCCTGTAGAACTCCAACCCATTCAAGCTATGGAGATACTGCCAAGGTACCATGATCTCAAAGCCAATGAAAAGTATTCATTTTTTAAAATCACACATGTGTGTGTATGTAGACACATATGTATATATATGCTGACTTCCTATACCAAAGCATATTTAAACTGAAATTCTTAAAATTACTACATGCATACTTCAACTCCTAAGTGTGGGTTTCTTCTGATATGGTCTACTGATGCACAAACCCTCCAACCTTGTCTCAAATATATTTTATATACTTAACAATATAACTTTCTACAAAGGGCCTTTTTCTACAAAGTGGTCTTTTTGAGAATCAAATGTCTGATTCAACACACTGGGTATCTTTATGAGGGTTTACCTGAACAGTGTCTTTTAGACCCCAGTGTGAAGAAAAGTTCTGCTTTGAAAAACTGTTATGCGGTCACTTCCCCTTTCCTCTTCCTACAGTCAAATGTGTGCTTTACTTCTTCTATAAAGCAGCAAAGATATTGGAAAAACATGTTTACTGGTACATTTCTGTGTATTAACATCTTTGAGTTAATTTTACTATCTTATGACACCCCCCAGCTCTACTATCTTTACTTTTCTGATAACATTATGTATGTATTTTTGTAAGCTGTCTTAGATTCTATTTGGAAGAAGGCAGGGTAGTAGAAAACACACGTAGAATGTGTAGTATTTCATGAGTGATGGCAAATAAACCAAGTAGTTCCAAGAAGGAAAAACAAAAGTGAGAGGATTGCTTCCAAAAAAAAAAAGATTGATAAAAATGCCGAAGTTTTTTTGAACTTAGAACTTTCTGAAAACTTGGACCAAGAAGTTTTATCATGTGAAATGAAAAACTGAGGAAGAAAAACATAATGCTTCGAATGAAGTGAATTCTCATTGATGATATTCATGGCTATTATCCCCAAATCTAGACCAAAAGTTTCAGATCTTGCTCAGCAATCCTGCCTCACCTCCCCCCACCATGTGATATTACTGTCCCATCCATTATCCTTCTAAAATAGACCCGAGACAATTTACTGATGCGCCATTTCCATCCTATGGGGGTTCTCCGGTTTGACATTCAAAAAGGGGTTGAAGGCGCGGAACCTTCTGCACTGGAGGTGAGCGTCTTTTAAAGCTGCCGCCAGCCAGCGCCGCTGTAACCCTGCGCACCGGCGGGTCGCAGGCTCCTGCCCCTTAATCTGCGCGGACGCCGGATCCCGGGGACTCCCCGCGCTGGGAATCTCCCGCCAGCTGCGCGCTGCGTCCTGACGACGGCAGGAGCACGTGGAGTGGCGGGATAGCCAGA
Organism: Macroglossus sobrinus; assembly: GCA_004027375.1. Lineage (NCBI taxonomy): Eukaryota > Metazoa > Chordata > Mammalia > Chiroptera > Pteropodidae > Macroglossus > Macroglossus sobrinus. The sequence goes on from PVKZ01000236.1 coordinate 373,430, forward strand.
GCGGCAGCTCCAGCCCAGCCCAGCCCGGCGGCGAGATGGAAGGTGAGCCTTCAGCCTGCTTCTTTTCTAAGGGATTTTTGAAAAACTCGACCGGGGCACGCAGCAGAGAGAGTTCCTTTTGAATCTCGGTTTTGCTTCTATTTATTTTTGTCAAAAGTAAATATGATGCATTTCAGAGGGCGAAGCCTGTGAGTTCTCATACATCTCTCGTTTGTCCCCTACCCCCACCTAATTTTGGAAAGTTGTAACTTCTCCGTAATTTATTTGTTAGGGGTTGTCAGACATGAGGAGTCAACTAAATTTGCAAAGGAAGAGTACTTCTGGGGCGTCCCTGAAATGGCAGCAAACCTGGGTTAGAATAATTAATCCTTTTGGTGGTTTTTGGTTTTTTGTTATTGTTGTTGTTGTTTTTGTCTATGACCCCAGCGTTCATTGGAATTAGTCTAATCTGCGTGCCTTGTTTAGAAAGAAAGGTGACCTTTTCTTCTAAGAGTAAATGCTGTCATATGGGAAAGGTAAATTTTAAAGTTGTTGGCACTTTCTGGTCCCTTGGAACTCAGTCTTCTAATGATCCTTCTTTACTCAAAGCAAAAATTAGGCTTACATTGCGTTTCATTTAAATTTATTTTGAAAGTCATAAAACTATATCACTGCTTCTCAAAAAATATTCAATATGTACTTCCTTGGAATAACTAAAATTCCACACTATTGTAAACTTTTCAATAGTCTTTTCAACAAGCGTTTCTAAAACCTTGAAAATGGCAGATTTATCTCACTCGGGTTAGGGGAGATGGTGATATTTAGAAAATCAGAATTTGTGAGAAACGTATTCATTCAATTAAATGAGATATTGACACCTAATTAAATGTTAATTTGATAAATATGAATAGCATGGATATTTTCTTCGTAATACTTGAAGGATCTTATTGCCAGTGAACCTCGATCTTTGGCAGCTTCAGGTCTAGAGTGTATGAAGTTATTAAAATTTGATTAAATACTTTGAGGCATGAAGATAAACATGGTAAAGCTTTTGTTTCACAATATAATTGAATGCAGTAGTGTAGTCTTTGATCCTCAGTTTGTACATGGGTATGCTAACCATTTTTTTTTTAACTGCCTTGGCTCATATACACATTTTTTCTCTAAGTAGAATGCCAAATGATAATCAATGAACAGTATGTATTTAGTATGTGCATAGGAACTTTTAAATGGACATTATTGAATAATGCTTCAATGTTTTCTTATGAAAAACCACGCTTTAAAATTTTTAATCAGGGTTTAAAAATAAATTGGCACTCTGAATATTTTTTAAACAGTTTATAAAGTGTAATTTTTAACAAGTGAAGGTTTCATTGACTAAGAACAGAAAAAATTAGGCTTCTGTACACTATGAAAAATAATTTAAAAATCTCTCATGCTTTGATTATTGCACATGAATTGCTTAATTTGTTTTTGTGAAGTTATAAATCAGTACTCTAACACTACCTTTTCCTAGTCTTAACCACTTCGCTTCTAAAGAATAACGTACAGGATAGTAGATATCTGTGGAAATGAGTGTTTCTCTGTAAATACTAACACTACCAAATTCATTTATTTAATGTGAAATAAAGAAATTATTAACTAAATAGCATAATTTAAGATATTGATACCATAACAAAGACTTTTATTTAAACCTGGAAGAAGATTCTCTGAATAAGGAAGGAATGAAACTTCTGTAGAATTTAATTTGGAATATACAGACTATAAATGGAAAGAGATACAATATAGAGTATATTCAGTGATCAGTTATGAATTTAGATGACTAGGTTAAATTCATATGTTTCTAGAGAAAGATGGCATATAGTAAGCTTAATACAAAAACTTCAACACTTAAAAAATAAAATTTAAAAAAGGTTAATAATGTGAATTTGGCTATTCTAATGTTAGGTTCTATTCTAATGTTAGAGGACAGAGTATTTGATATAGTAAAATATAGTATATATTTTGATATTTGATATAATGATATTTTATTATATCATTTATAGCCACACAAAATTGACTAATCTGGCTCATATGTTTCATATTTAAAATAAAGAATTTTTATATAATCTTAATATTTTGGTCTCAATCTAGAATAGAGATTTGACCTATAATGTATACCTTTCATTTCTTGACAATGTAAGAAAGAAAAATACTTTATAGAATACCTTTATTTTCTGCCTAATTTGATGGTTAAATTAATATGCTACAGTTTATTGTGAAATGTGAAGCTGTATAATCAGTCATTCCTTCAGCATATAAAATCTTTTTAAATTCATTCTTTTCATTCATCAACATTTACTGAGACTTTCTATACATGAAAATGTCAGATGAAATAAGCTTTTGAAATAGGAACCTTGTCACATAAAAATGAAGAGTTAATGCATATTATAAATTAGAAGCTGTAAGTTTTTCATCAAAATTTGTGATCCTAAATATTTTCTATCCAAAGACTCTTTATGTTGCTAAATTTTATTTGTGCTGTAATAACATCCCTTCTATCTATATGGTTGAGAAATAAGATGGTTCACAAATATGAATTTCACAGGTATTGACATATTTTTCACTTAATATACAACTTTTCTGTTTAAACAATATTGGATAGAGATCTTTTTAGGTGTATTTATTATACAGCCCCCTGCTTTATAAACAGTTATACGCTAGATAACTTTATCTTAGTGACCCTAGGTCACTATTCTATAACCATCAGGTAATGTATCGTTCCTTAGTATATTCTGACGGGGATTTTGAGCTGTGCAGAGCTGAATGCCCCTACACTAAATATTCTCAGGTTATTGTTCAACTCTTGTCTCCTTGATGTCATATTCTACTTTTCATCACATGGCTTGTATAGAAGCCATTTTTCATTTCAAGGTCTCTTTCTGTGCTCCAGATGTTTGAGATTTACAGAAATAAAGCCTCCAAATGGTGGAGTTTACTAGCCCTCCATTATGAGCAGATGAAGGATGAAATGGTGAAGTTCAAAGGAACAAAAGCCACAGAAAGACCATGGGGTCCTGGTAGAAAATAATTTTAGAAAATTTTCTATAATCCAATATACCATTTCATACTTCTATGACTTTGCTAAAATTTTCACTCCATTCTTTATCTGGTTATGCTCATCTTTCAAGACTGCCCAGGCATCATCGCCATGAGTCCCTTCTGATGACCTTCCCTGGTGCATTCGGGTGGTTACCTTACCCAGTCCCTCACCTCCCTCCAGTTAAGCTTGGGGCCTTTTTTTTCTGTGCATACTTCTGCCAATTGTACTAAAATTACTTATCAATTTAAGTCTTTATTCCCCCACTGTTTTTTAAGCTTCTTATTTTTGTATGCTTGGTACCAGGAACAGTTCCTGGTTCATAAAAGACCCTCAGAGTTTGTTGCATTCAGTTAAGAAAATCGTGCTGAAAAGTAATTTTCATTATGTTTATCAAGATGTCTTTTGTTTAATTTTTGTGACTAAGATTGGTGCTAGCAATTCTTTGATAGAACTCAGAAAAATTTTTAAATATTTAATTAAATGTTGTTATAGAAAGAGAAAGCTTAGAAAACAAATTTTTTTTTTGGCCACACTATCACTTAAAGCCAAATATTATCTATTAACTTTATATCATCAGATTTCAGGATCATATATTAGTTCATTGAAATATAGATCAAAGATGACCAGAAATTTGCTTTCTCTGTCAGTAAGATATAGGTGGTACCATAAAATTTGCATAAAAATTTCCAATGATACCTTTTAAATGCCTTATTATAAACTTGTTATTAATATATAAATATATATGTACTTTACACTTATTTAGGAATAAAAGATTATTGGTAGATCTTTTATCAGATATCCAATGTTAATTGGCTCCTGATTCAAGCTATAATTCTTAGACCATGCAGAAGAAGAACTGAGTGTCTAACACAGAAACTTGCATGTAGTAAGTGCTCCATAAATTTTGTTTGTGCTAAGGATTTGTTAATTATTGTGAAAAGAGAACCTAAACACCACAAGGACATATAGTACACTCTGCTATCTAGCCTTTAAGAAATACAACTCTACATTCATAATAATTAGAAATCATAAAGTTGACCCTAGGCCTTTTGAATCACTAAATAAAAGATGAAATAATATAACAATAGTTATAATGTATTTCTATTATATGTAGATTATTTGAAATGTGATTAATGTGTAACTATTAATTACCACTATGTAACCTATCAAAATACTTTAATTACTGTGATTAATGATGTGATAATTTTTTCAGCCTTAATTGAAATCTGCTTTTTGTATCCAAAATTAAAGTTTTTAGAGTCCAAAGTGATGTAGAGTAAATCAAAATAATATGGAGTTGATACCATATTATATTGGATATGTGTCCTTTATAGGAAAGATAAAAAATCTAGGTGTTTAATAATGGATGTGAAAAAGCATAAAATGTTTATGGAACAACATTCTTACTCATTGTCAATAATTCAAAATTAGCTCAGCTTGTAACATTTTATATCAATGGGATTGGCAACACAAATATACATACCAAAAATTGTATTTATTAATGAGTGTTCTTAGAGATGAAATTTTTGGCACATCAGATTATTTGTGGGTTTATAAAAGAAATTTTAAAAAATAGAAAACATTTCAATAGCATCAGTGATGAAACAATACAAAACTTATGTTCTATTCTTAACTCTTAATAATCTGAAGATTATTTAACTAGATTTCTTGCTTATTTTGGTCATTAATACACCTGTAGCCCCTTTTCAACTGTCAAATTCCATAATGTAGAGATCTTTTTTATCACCAGTGATAGGTAGTACCCAGTCTAATCCCCAGCAAATGGTAGGACTGCGGTTGTATTTATTGCATAAATTAATGAATGAGTTCCCTATGTATTTAGTCATTTGACTATACATTTGTTCAGCTTTTATGGCAAAGAGAGTAAGGAAAATAGTAATATTGAAACTAATTCATTTTGCTGGTTAATTTGTCAAAGGTGCTGTTAAAGGTTTGGTAGAAGAGTTTGGAATGTTGGCTAAATCCAACAGGATGAATACTACCATCTTTTTCTAATCCAATATTGGCTTTGCTCTGGGCAAAATAATATAGTGCCTTCTAACTTTTGGATTTGCTTAAAAATTTTGCTATGTTCTTTATTTCAGTGAAGCACTGCAATTTCTACAATAAACCATTTCTTCACAACAAATGTTTTGATTCTTAAAGTTAAGACTAACATTTTACTTAATTTGAGTTCTCTATGACAACACTCTCAGTTCATTTGCAAAGTGATGTCCATTTGAGAGACTATTTATCAGAATATTTGGCAAATCAGAACAATTTCATGCAATAGTATTTATATAGACACTGAATATGAAAAAAAAAGATTGTGCTTCCTAATCTATAAACATTTTTTATAGATGTGGAATTACATCATAGCTGATGTATAATAGCTCCAGTCTGAAAACTGGAAGTAATTAATTTTTATATTTAATAACTAGTCATTTTGCCATCATTTGCCTTTATCTCTATAGTTAAGAAATAGTACTTTCTAATAGTAATGGTTTATTATATGCTGTGTACAGTATAGACAACACAAATGTGCATCAGGGGCTAACTTAATTTAAATTTCATTTGACTTTCATGCATGTCATTTATCAAATTTTAATTCATTGAAGATTATCAATGTATACATTTACACTCTGACCTCAAAATAAAACTTTTTAACTAACTCTTTGAAGATACTAAAATTTTCTACATGTGATTTGAGTAATATTGTGATTCTGCACTGGTATTTTCTATGCATATTTGTTCATGTAAAATTATTTAAGTAAGATATCATTAACTATCCTATTCTCTGTATTAAATTAAGTGCCTATAAAGTGCTTAGGACATGCTTTTGTCACAGTATAGTAATTAGCTGCTCAATAAGAAGAATATGTAGCATAGTGTATCATGGTTATGTATTATAAATTTTTAAAATACTTATTACAAGCTTGGGGTACTTATCTGTTCAGAATTAAAGAACATGAACAATTGTTAGGTTTTTTAATGATCTAACTTTGAAATGAAGATTACCATCTTCTTTCAAATTTCAGAGAATAGTTTAAAAACTGTTTTGAAATAAGGTGAGACACTTGCAAGTGGTAGTGATAGTTTTTATATGGTATACATCTTAGTTTTTTTTTATTTGGCAAAGGCAAAATACAGAAATAAATTTACACAGTGAAACTGATATAAAGCTTCAGCTTTCATTCATAATTCAAGATTTTCAGTTTTTATTTATTAAAACATCCTTGTTCTCATTGTTCAATTTTAAAATAATTATTATATACTTATAATTGTATACTAAGATACTCTTATCTGTTTCACATATGGTAATTCATGCAAGATTTCATTTAAAAAAAATGAAATGCCTCTTTAAAAAAAGTTTAGAAACTACTGGTATATTGTAGCCACTATGGAAAACAGTATTGAGATTCCCATAAAAACTAAGAATAGAAGTACCATATGACTCAGCTATCCCACCTCTGAGTATTTATCTGAGGAATCCAAAAACACTAATTTGAAAAGGTATATGCACCCCTGTGTTCATTGCAGCATTATTTGCAATAACCAAGATATGGAAACAACCTAAGTGTTCATAAATGGATGAATGGATGAAGAAGTTATGGTTGATATAGATATAGATATGTACAATGGAATACTACTCAGCCATGAAAAAAGAATGAAAATTTGCCTTTTGCAACAATATAGATGCATCTTGAGGGTATATGCTAAGTGAAGTAAGTTAGATGGGGAAAGAAAATACCATATGGTTTCACTCATGTGGAATCTGGAAAATACAAACTAATGAATAACAAAAACAAGCTCATAGATATAGGGAAGAGATTGGTCGTTACGAGAGGGGAAGGGTGTCAGGGAGTGGGCAAAATGGGTGAAAGAAGTCAACTGTATGGTGATGGATGGTAACAGACTTTTAGTGGTGATCACTTTGTAGTGTATACAGATGTTGAATTATGTTATACACCTGAATTTTATATAATGTTATATACCAATTTTGCCTCAATAAAACAGAGAAATGAAAGCATAAAATGGAAAACTGGTATATAAAACTGCTTTCTTACTAAGTAATCTCTGGAAGCCAATATTGTCTAAGATTCAGCAAGTTCTATAAAAATTATGACTGTCAGAAATTAAACCTCTGGCCCTTTTGACTATATGACTTCTGTGTAGATGTACCTTCCTAACTTTATTTTAGTACTGTGGATGTTATGCTGTACCACTCAGACCTTGAGAAATAGATGGTCCATGAGCTTACAAGAAATATTTGTCTAAAGCAGTCATATGCCAGTGGATTCAAGAGGGCCAGGTGAGAAAAATTACTTATAACTTGTATAAACCACTACTTCTCTATCTGTCCTGGTTTGTGAATTATTTCAACAGGACAAAAGAGTTTATCCATTTTGAGGATTGCTGCCAGAATGATCTTCCTAAAATATCAAGTTACTCCCCTACTCAAAACCCATTTTAAGTATTTCTTAGTTGAGCATTTCAGATAATACACATATAGCTTCAATATTCCTTGCCAATGGTATCTTCAGTCACCTCATGTTGTTATTCTGGACTGCTTATTCCCTGAACATGCATTGCTTTTCCTAATTTCCAGTTTTCCTAATGCTGTTCAAACTTGAGAAGTCCCAAAATGAATTCATTATCTCTCCAACCCAAACAGATTCTCCTGACCTTTCAACACTGTTGTATCACATTGGGCCAGTTACAACTGTCACTCATCCATTGCAGCCTATCCCAAACACTATCTCTTTCAGGCAGCCGTCCCTCATTATAAGTTGTAATCTCTCCCTTTTCTGAAACTCAGTAACATTTTTATGTCTGTCTAATGACTGCTATAACCTAACTCCATTTTATATATAAACGTGAAGTATTTTTACATGGTTTTAATGCAATCTAAATTGTCTAAGAATGCAACTACTATGTAAATTAAGAGATAATTCTTTGTTTAGGTTTTTGCCATTATTGATGCTACTTGTGTCTTTGCATTTTCATCTCTTCTATTTATGGTGAATGCAAATAAATCTGACTACTTTATTATTACATCTTCTAGAATAATTTTTCTAATACATTTACATATTGAAATACATATTATTTTATTGATTTCATCTTTATATTATAGTTAGGGCTTTATTTAATTAAAACATGTGGATAAGTTGTATTTAATTCATGATGATAAAAGAGATAAGATTTTTTTTCTAAAAGGTGGACATTTGTTCTTGGTAAGGTCGAGAACCACACTAAGTTTACTATGCTGCAAGAGATGAGCCACAGCCTAAGTAAGATAATGTATATAAAAATCACCTTGCATTGTACTAAACACAATGTTAGAGTCCAACAAAATGTTCAGTTCATAAATCATGTATATGAGAAGGGTCCTTGGGACCTTTGCTAATCTAAGTATGGTCTATAGACCAGTAGCATTGGCAACTGGGAATTTTTACAAATGCAGACTCTCAGGCCAGACTTGCTAAATCAGAATCTACATTTTAACAAGGTTCCTAAGGAATTCTTGTGGATATTAGAGCCTGATAAATGTTGCCCACAGTTTGAAAAGTATCAGTGAAATTTATCATCATTGTAATAACACATTATACATTAGTGGTAGATCATTTTTATATATGTATTTAGAATATATTTTTATTGTTTAAATGCTGATTTTAAAAGACAGTTGAACAACAAAAGCTTTATAATATTTAATTTTGACTTAACTTGTAATACAACATTTATAACAATATAAATCATTAAAAGTTAGAAATCTTCATTCTTTATTCAAAAAATATTTTTTGAATACCTGTTATGTGCCATGTATACAAAAGACTGGCAATACAATTGTGAATGAGACAGACAATGCTTTTGCCCTCATGGAATTTACAGTCAGGTGAGGAAGACAGGCCTCAAAAAAAGTAAATAACAAATGAAATAATTAAAATTATGCTACATGCTATGAAGGAAATGAAGAGTGCTAATGTGGAGAATAATGGTCAGTGGAAGATTTGGTGAACCTCTCCTCTAAATAAGAGATCTCGCTAGAGATAGAAATTTGGTTATTGTCAGCACATAGATGATGTTTAATGCCATGGGAATGAATAGGATCACCTAAAAAGAGGATGAGAAGGGGTGCCCAGGATTGAACCCTAAGAAACATCTTATTTAAGTGGTCAGCTAGAGGAGGAGGAGGAGCCAGCAAAAGAGAAAGCGCAGCCCCTCAAGATAGAAGGAAAATCAGCAGAGTGTGGTGGTGTAACGTAATTCAAGAGAGAGGAATGTTTCACGAAGGAGTGGGTAGTCACTTATGCTGAATGTTGCTGAAAAATCAAGTAAGGTGAGGACAAAAAGTGTGGGTTGGTTTTGGCGACCTAAAACCTGCTAGTGACCTTAACAAGAGTGGTTTTTGTCAAGTGATAGGGATGGAAACCAGATTGAAGTCATTCAAGCAGGAATGGGAATAGAGGATGCACAAACATTGATACAAATAATTTTTTTCCAGAAAGTTAGCTAGTAAGTAAAGCAGAGAAGTAAGTGGTGCAGTTGCTGGAGAGAAATGTACATTAAAAGATTTTGTTTGTTTTTGTTTCCAAAGATGAATGACACTTAAACTACCTGTAGCCTAAGTTTACTGGGGGAGGGCGGGGGGCAAAAAAAAAGACCAAAACTGAAACAGATCTTGTAATATAAATCCTCAAGGAAGTTTGATTGGAGAATTAGCTATCACTGAAAACATCTTTATATTTAGTTGGCACATGACATGTAAATAAATTTTCTAACCATGAGAATTTTAAAGATATATGGTGGCCATTCAGTGGATGGTTGATGTAGGTATAAAGACTCTATATAGAAGAATCATGAAAAACCCTTGAAATTCAAACTTTTTTTTCAAAGATGGAAGATACTGCTTTAATTGCATTTCTGAGGTTTCTAAGATATTTGAGCATGTTTGACTACTTAATAGATTTATTTTTTAAATTAAGGAATAACATACAATAAGTGTATATGTCTTATGTAGACAGCTTGATTAAGTTTTACCTATATACACACCTTCCAGATCAAGATATGGAATATTAACATCACCCCAGAAGGTTCTCTTATACCCATTTATAATTAATATACCCCTTCACCCTGAGTTAAACATTATTCAGACTTCCATCACCATTGGTCAGTTTTCCTGTTCTTGAATTTCATGTAAATGGAATCATATGATAAGTACTTTTTGGTGTCTGGCTATTTTTGCTCAACATACTTTTGAGATCCACCCCTATTGTTGCATTTATTAGTAGTTTATTCTCTTTTATTGTTGAGTCATATAAATGTACCATAACTTGTTTATTCACTCAACTATTGATGCACATTTGATTGTTTCTAGTATTTGTCTGTATTATGAACATCCTGATGCATGTGTTTTGATGGACATATATATTCATTTCTCTCGGTTGTATATTTAGGACTGGCATTTTTAGGTCATAGGGTAGGTGTATATTTAGCTTTGATATTGCCAAATAGTTTCCAAAGATGTTGGGCCACTTTATCCTCCCACTAACAATATCTAAGAGTTCCAGTTGTTCCACATCTTGCTAATACTTGCTATTGTCAGTCAATCATTTTAATTTTACCCATTTTGATGGCTGTGTAATGGTATGTCACTGTGGCTTTAATTTGCATTTTCCTATGAGTACTGATGTTGAATACCTTGGCCATTTGGATAGCCTCTTTCCTGAAGTGCCTGAACAAATTTTCTGCACATTCTTTTTAAATGTTGGGTTGTTTGTATTTTTTAAATTGATTTTGTAGGCATTTTTTTATATTTTGGAAATATGTACTTTGTCAAATGTATATTGCAAGTATTTTCTCCCAGTCTGTAACTTGCTTACTTATTTTCTTAATATATTTGATAAATAGAATTCTTAATTTTAATGAAGATGAATTTATCACTTGTTTTTCCTTTGGAAATTAAGTGCACCTTATGCCCTATTTTAGAAATCTTTGCCTACTCTAAGATCATAAAAATATTCTCCTATGTTTTCCTTTAGAAATTTGATCATTTTAACTTTTACATTTAGGTCTATTACCCACTTCAATTAATAATTCTGTTTTGTCCCCAGTTATAGCTTTTTATAACCAAAACTAGGCATTTTGCACTTATAAAATGAAAATATTACTTCTAATATGTTGGATTCAATCATTTTAGCAAAAATATTTTTTTTAAGTAGCCATGACATGAAATGCCCACTCTTCCTTTTCTCTCTCCATGTTCATTTGGTGGCATGTGATATCATTAGGTGGCATGGTGAAATAGAAATATATTTTTCTACAGCTTTAATATAACTGACCTTTCAAAGAAAGTAACACTAGAAGTTGAATTTGCTGTTGTAGACCTGTGCCCCATAGTCTATAATTTTTCATTAGACATTTAATCTAGGAGGGAAATGGAATACTTCATTAAAAAAGGCTAAAGTAGGAAGAAATAGAATGGTAGCATGGACTGCATTTGATCTGGTGTCCAAAGACAAGTAGTCCTATTATTTCTTTAATTTTACCTTAGTCCAAGGAAGAAGGATTACTTCCCTTGTTTCTTGGAGGGATTACTCTCATTTTAAGGCATGCTCCTTGTTTTTGTATCTTACTTTCCCCTCAGTCATAGTCAGTTGAGGTATTTTAAATTAATGGATCTAAAATCTCTCCTAGTTCTAACCTTCTAAGATATATAATCTACATAGAGAAACACTATTTAAATTCTTTGAAACAAACGTGAAACTCTAGAACCTACTCCTGCTCTTCTTAATGTGTCACTAACATTGTACTCTTGGACAGTTAGCTGACTTTATATTTTTTATGTCTTGGATTTTGTCTGTAAAGTGAGGATAATAATAAATGCCATTAAACCTGTTTATCTTCCAGAAATTCTATGAGATAATATGAAATCTCATTTGCATTACTAGGTTAAGTGCTTGACGCCACCATTTTGGAGGACCACAAAAACTGAGTTTATTAAAAATCTCTCTCCAAGGTTAGAGAACTGAGTGGTAGCATCTAAGTAATAACTTATCCTGTATGTTTCCAGAACGCTGAACCAGGACCTGAAATGGGCATGTCAGGAAATTTGAGTTCAGCTACATTAAAGGAGGAACTTTTCTAACCATTAGAGTTTTTCTGAAATGGAAAGGAATAACCTCTAAGCAGAGGTTGTACAACCCAAATGGGGGGATATTGGGGGAAATTCAAGCATCAGGTGGCAGGGGAAGGAGAGTTACCCTAGTTAAGATATTAACTCCATTTCTAATACTCTAATTTCTTTGGTATAAGGATCATTTTTCATTTTACATATTGGTTCTTTTGGCAGGATTCCAGGAATATATACATATGTGGTAGTAATAAAGGAAACTGGTGAAGAACCTTTCAGAAATAGTAGCTAACACTTCTGTGCCACATTTACTGTCCCAGGTGTTGTTGTAATTGTGAATACATTTTTGTAGTGAGTAATTCAGCTTCCAAAGCTTTTAGTTAAAAAGTAAAAGTGGATGTTGTATTTTATTTAAAATTTTTTTAAGTGGATAATTTAGATAAGATAAATATTTTTTTTGAAGAAGCATGCGGATAGGGGAGTCAGTTTACTGTTATGAAAGTGGAAAGGAATGTCAACGTTCAGAGACAGCTTTCTGGAAGATCTTAGGCATCAGTGCTGCTGGTAGTTGAGATTTGACATTTTGCTTTCCTTTAGCACCTACACTTTCTACTGGGAAAACAGACCAGCTAGTGGAAATCTGATCTTCAAAACTAAAAGTGTAATTTCGTTAGCTGGTATTCTTAGTTGAATGAAAATTACTTAATAGTATCAAAATAAAGGCAAGTTTATAACCATTCGACTTAAAACTATAATTACAGATTTCAGTTGCTAATATAAATATGTGGTTTGGTTCATAGATAGTATATAGTAGAGCTAAGAGGCAAAACATACACATGTAAATTGTTATGAAATCTCAATTATCCAGACTCCTGCCATGTCCAAATTTAAAGTTTATTTGTAATCTACTCCCTTTCATTTTGCAGCACATAAAACACTAGTTTTCTGAGAAAATTTTTGGTATCATAACAAAAAGTCTAAGTAATAAAAATTTTGTAAATGATGTCTTTGTCAATGACAAGAAAATTTGAAGGAATAAAAACAAATTTGAAATTGTCATCTCTCACTAAACATGTGATGGTTTGCCTTCAATACTGATGGAAAACAATTTGATATTGCTAGTAAAGCTCTGAATTCATAGAGTGCTTTGGAAAGCAACAAAAGAAATAGACTTTAACTTTTACAGTCCAATATATTTGTTGGCTATTTCAGTAATACAATAGTTATGCCTTTTACAAGATTTTTTATTTAAGAGGCGAGGTGTCAGTGGAAAACACTAGTGATTTAATGAAATCTGAAAATATCAGAAGATTGGTTATTTAGTTGTGGGAAGGGCAGGAGGACAAAAGATATAAGAGTGTTAACTAGGGTTTTCTGGTAGATATTTGGGCTTTTAAATTAGATACCAAATTTTATGATAAACAAAGATTTATGATACCAAAAATTCCTAATGGAAAGATGATGCCACATATGTATTTGTACACATACATATAAGTACATTTAAAAATATTTTATCTGGATGTTTGGCATCATGTGGGTTTTTTTTTGCTCTCTAAAAAGTCACATTAATTTTTCAATCAGTCAAATTTGTAAAATACTTTGTATGTGAGGTGCTGTCTAAATGCTTTATAACTTTGATAACTGCATTAATGGAAATCTCAACTTTTCCTGAAATTCAAATTATAAAAATTTGGGAAATATTGGTATAAAATTATCATTAACAAGCTGTTTTCTGGTATTATATCTTTAAATTTTTGGTTGATATTTAATTTTATACATGGTTTGATTTACTTCTTTTTTTTTTCCTGATCTAGAGTGTTAATGTTTGTTTTAAAGTTGTAGCTTTGCAGTGGTATCTGAAGCACAGTGAGATATTTTAAAATCTATAGCAGTGATGTTTGGCAGAACTTTCTACGATGATGGAAATGTTCTTTGTGTTGTCCAATAGAGTAGCCACTAGCCACATGTTCTTTAAGTACTCAAAATCTGACTGATGTGACTGAGAAACTGAATTTTTAATTTAAATTAATTTAAATTTAAACTTAAATGTCGCATGTGCCTAGTGGCCACTCTGTTAGACAGTACAGTATGTTAGTATTAGTAGTAGATTTAGAGCAGAGCTTGGCAGACTTTTTCTATAAAGGACCAAATAGTGAATAATTTAGGCTTTGCAAGTCACATAGTCTCTGTTGCAACTACTCAACTCTGCTGTTGGAGTGTGAAAGCAGCCATAGACAACACATAAATGAATGGGTTTGACTGTGTTACAATAGAACTTTATTTATAGACACTGAAATTTGAACTTCATATAGTTTTCAAGTGGCATGAAACAATTTTCTTCTGATTTTTTTTTCATTTAAAAATATAAAAACCATTCTTAGTTCACAGGCCACACAAAAATAGGTGGTAAGCCGCCATAGTTTGCAGAACATCTAGAGTATTTATTAAGAATCAATGATAGAAGTGTAAAAATTTATGTATTTGTTTAACAATATTTATTGAGTATCCTCATAAGTGGACAATATTTTTAGAGCTGAAGATACAGCAAAATAGCAACAAAATATACAGACAACATCCCTCTTCTCATGGACCTTACATTCTGGAGTGGGGGAGACATGTAAAAACAAAAGTGACCAAAAATAAGACAGGTGGTGGTGATGATGAAATTTAATGAAGAAAAATAAAGCAAGATAAGAGAAAGTGACAATAGAGGATGACTTTTTATATATGGTAGTTAGGTAAAGCTTCTTTGGTTAGGTGACTTTGAGCACACACCTGAAGAGAGGAAGTGGTCCAGGTGGCTAGCTGGGAGAAGAGCTGTTTGGTCAGAAGGAAATGTAAATGCAAAGACCCTGAGGCAGGATGCATGCTTTACTTATTCAAGTAACAGGAGAAATGTAGAAAATTGACAAGATTTATATTTAAAAAAGAAATTAACCCACATTATAATTTGTATCAGATATGTATAAACATCAATACAGAAGACTATATTTCTATTTAAAAAATATGGATCCTTCTTGGCTTTCAACAGCGTTCTTTTGGGAAATATTTTAAAGTCATGTTGACTGTCAATACAATACAAAGACCCCAGCAGACTCCTTCAAATAGAAACTTTTTGAAGATTTTTTTTTTGACTGAAGTATAAAGAAATGACAAAATGACTAATTAAAAAATGAAAAGTTTTTGCTGCACTTAGAAATATTGAACAGGTTTCTGGTCTTCAGTTGGAAATTTCTTCACTATCTATTACTGGAGTTCATGTTTTTATAAAGACCTTTAAGTTGGGGGGGGGGGAAATGCACTTCAGTCTATTTTGTCTTTGAGTTTTAAGTATTTTTTTAGTACCTAAGAAGAACATGATTATAGATGGTTTTACTGTCTCATTTTAGTTCTGAAAACTAAGGTAGTCAGAATCTCCTCTTTGAAACTGTACTCAGTTACTTCTGGTGTTATTTACATCACACAAAGGCCACTTGAAAAAATATTTGGAGCTATTAAATGTCATTGTTAGAGGGTTTAAACAGTTAAAGGGTCCAGGACTTTTTTTTCTTTAGGTCACCAAATCATTTTGCTTTGTACTAACTAAAAGATGTTTTCACATGAAGGTTGCTCATATGAAAACTTTGAGCTAGTTTTCTTTCTTTTATTTTCTGTTAAGAATCTCTTTACTGTGCAGTTAAAAGTTTCACAGGTAGCTTTTTTTTTTAACTTAAAAAAACTATCAAACTTACAGAAAAGTTGCAATACAGTACAAAAAAACTATTTTTTCCGGAAATTTTGAGAGTAAGTTGCTGACATACCCTGTCACCCTTGAATACTGTAATGTATATGTTCTACCTTCTTCTACAGAACCACAAAACAACCATCAAAATCCGGAAATTAGTATTGATGCATTATTACCATTTAATCCTTGGACCCCATTCAGATTTTTCCAGTTGTTTCTCTAATGTCTTTTACTGAGAAAAGTTTAGCTCAAAATCATATATGGAATTTAGTTGTCATAACTCTTCACTCTCCGTAAGTCTGGAATAGTTCCTCAGTCTTTTATAACCTTGATACTTTTGAGGATTACAATCCAGTTATTTTGTAAACTGTTCCTCAATTAGAGTTTGCTTTTTTATGATTAGATTTATGTTATGCATATTTGGCAGGAATATCACAGAAGAGATGCTCTGTTCTCTTTATTTCAGGTGGCACATAATTTTTATTTGTCCCATTACTGATGACAATCCCTTTGCTCAGTTACAGTAGTATCTACCAGGTTCTCCACTATATAGTTACTCTTTTTATTTTTATAATAAGTATTTTGGAGAGAAGCACTCTGAAACTATATAAATATTCCATTCGTCATCAGACTTTCAATTTATTCATTTACTAATGTCAATATGGGTTCATGAATCTCTTTCTTTTCCATGGGTTATAATCCAATACTATCATTTTTTCGTGGTCCCTTGTTGCAGATTTGGTCAGTGAAAACACCAGGAGGATGTTTCTATATCTTTTTAACGTATCCTCTTCATTCTGTGAGCACTTCCTTGCTTTCTGGCACAATAAAATGTTCCAAACTCATCTTGTATTTTCCCCATCCCAACCCTGGAATCACCCATTTCTCCAAGGAACCTGGTTCCTTTAAGTGGAGAATGCTCGTTAGAAGTTAATATCTGGATGCCAGAAGTTGTTGTAGTGTCACTGCTCTCAGTGGACAGGGGTAGGGACTACAAGTATAAATACCTATACATACACGTATACACACATTTACACCTATATTTTATGTCTACTTATATATAGTAAGAGCCTGTGTTCATGCTGGTACCTCCATTTCCAATACAGTACCACATGTTTTTCTATTTGTGACTCCCTTCACAGAGAAAAACCTGGTCTCATTATTTTCATATTTAGCTATTTGATCAATCCCCCATTTATATAACCCATCAGCCATTGTCACTACTATATCCTTCTCAACACAGATGCACTCCTTTCTCATTTGGATTCTGACTTCCTGTACCATGGCCACTATTCTAATGTGGATACTCTTCTCAACTCCTTGG
Organism: Macroglossus sobrinus; assembly: GCA_004027375.1. NCBI lineage: Eukaryota > Metazoa > Chordata > Mammalia > Chiroptera > Pteropodidae > Macroglossus > Macroglossus sobrinus. The sequence goes on from PVKZ01000236.1 coordinate 390,669, forward strand.
GCTTTGACACTCCCATCAAGGATGCCTCTAATATGTGGATGCCTTCTTCACCCCACTCAAGTTCAGACACTTTGCAGTGGACTATGCTCATGCATAGAGACTCTCTTCACCCTATTTGAGCTCCATGGTGCCAGTCCCCAGTGTCCCCATGTGGGTGCCTTGCTCACCCTGTTTAGGCTCTGACATCCCACACCAGACCACCTCCATGCATAGATATCTTCTTCATTATGCTCAGGCTCTGACTCTTCATGCTAAGTTGTCCCTTAGCTTGAAAACTGCGTTCATCCCTCTCAGACTCCAGTTCTCCAAATCAGGCAGTTCTCCTGCTTAGATGCCTTTCTTACCCTGCTCAGGCTCTGACTTCCCATGCTGTCTGCCCTCCACGTAGAATCCCTCCTCACCTCATTCAGACTGCCCACCCTACATAGGCACACTTCATGCTGATTGGTCAATAGTAACCTGTCTTGGGCTGCCTCCTTTTCTTGCATGGACATTCCTCTCACCCATCCTAGGCTACCCCTTTGCTTTTATTTTTGAAATATGTGCATTTCCTCTGTGGCCATACTGCCCTGAACAAACCCAGTCCCATCTGATCTTGGAAGCTAGGCAGGGTTGGACCTATTAGTACTTGGATGGGAGACCACCTAGGAAGACCAGGTACTGTAGGCGTAAAAAATAAAAAATAAGGGATTGTAAACTGACAAGGTCCTTGCAATCTGTGAGGTCAACCAAGGGTTGCCTTGCTTAAAAAACAAAAAGAAAGGAAAGAAAGAAATATGTGTATTTCCCTGCCTTTATGCTTTGCTGCTAACATCTAATGGGTGATGTGTTAAATTTCTAAAATTAGAATAGAATGTAAGTATAGTGACTATGTTTTTTAAACAAAATTTGAATATGACCTGACTATAGTATAGAATATTTAAAATCAGTACTATCTTGAACAGTTTTGAGTATATAATTACCATTAAAATAAAGAACAAAGGAAATTTTCTATTTTAGTAATGGAAGACTATCTCCTATTGAACCAACATTCCAACAAATAACAATTATAGATTCTGGACAAAATACGAAAAAACTTATTACCTGAAGACATTAGAAAATGACAAAACCAACATGTTTTATGAGGGTTTTTTTTTTTTTTTTTGCCCAAGGGCAGGCCCCAGTTTTAATTTCAAGGTGACCAAAACTTGGGTGATAATCCACAGTTGTACTGGATTAAAAACCATAACGACAACCACAGCAGCTGAGAAATAAGAGGTGGGTGGGGAATCCTGGAATGGAGAAGACAGAGAGAGCTTTTTTGTGTATAAATTCTCTGGCTGATCCAAATCTCTAGCTGATGCTTGAACTATACATATATGAGTCAAACTCTGAGCAGCCCTTCTGAGGCTAAAATTACAAAAATTTATGCTTCTGTGAGGGTGACTGACATGTTTCAATTTTTCTGGGATAGTGAAAGTTCTGTGGCCTGGGAAACCCTCAATCCCAGGCATACTGGGACATCTGGTTACCTTACCTGCTGCCCACCACAAGTGAGACATAATTAAGTTTGAGTCTAGGCAAGTTAACTACATGCTTTAAAAAGTAAAATAAATAAAAAGGTCCCATGCTCTTCAAAGGAACATAACAGAATTCAGAAATTCTATAACGTATCTTTTACAATGTCCAGGGTACTGTCCAAAATTATTAGGTCATACTCAAAGAAAAATGTCACTCATACTCAAGAGAAAAGGAAATCAATAGTGAATGACCCCAAGATGACATAGATATTGGAATTATAAGACAAGATATTAAATGGCTATAATAATTATATTCAAAGATGTAAAGAAAAATATGCTTGTAATGAATTACAAATAAGAAATCTCAGCAGAGAAACTATAAAAAAAGAACAAAATCGAAAATTCTAAAACTAAAAACAATAATACCTGAAATAGAAAACTCATTGGACAGACTTAACAACTAATTAAGGTGACAGAAGAAAGAGTAAGTAGATTTGATGATGGCAATGAAAGTATTCAATCTGAACAACAGAGAGGAAAAACATTGGGGGAAAAAAGAATAGAGCCTCAGAGAACTGTGTGAAAATATGAAAAAGTCTGTAACATTCAAGTAATTGAAGTCTCAGAAGGAAAGGAACAAGAGAATGGAGGAGAAATAGTATTTGAAGAACATGGCTGAAAACTTCTCAAGTTTGATGAAAAATGTAATTTTACAGATAAGAAGTTCAGTGATCCCAAGTGGGATAAATTCAAATAAAATCACACCTAGGCATCATAGTCACATTGCTGAAAACCAAAGATAAAGAGAAAAATCTTGAAAGCATTCAGAAGAAAAGAATTTAATACACACATACACACACAATAATACAAAATATCACGGACTGTTCATTAGAAACAGTAGGGGCTAGAAGATAGTGGAAGGCCATCTATAAAGTGCTGGAAAAAACTGTTAACTCAGAATTGTATATCAAGTGAAAATATTCTTTAAAACTGAAAGCAAAATAAAGATATTTCCAAGTAAATGAAAACTAATTGTCATTCTCACAATGGCACTACTAAAAATGCTAAAAGAAGCTCTTTAGAATAAAGAAGACAATACCAGATGGGAACTCAGGTCTTCATGAAAAAAATCAGAAACACCAGAAATATTAAGAATATAGGCAAATACTTCCTCTTAATCTCTTTAAAATACAATTTAAAATTTAAAATACAATTGTGGTGTAGATAATTCCTTTTATCTCCTTGAGGCCCTTTTTAAGAAGAATAGAGAAAGAATAGTCCTAATTTGAAGAAGAAATTTGCTGCTAAGGCTTCCAAATTGGTATCTTCGTTAAATTTAGGATGCTCAAATCTGAAAAAAATAAATTACTCTAAAAAGCTAATATTTATCATTCTTTTTCTTTCAGATATAAAACCAAATGTGGAACTGAAAAGCACTCAGGAGCAGTCTGTGCCCACAGGTAACATCAGGTTTTTCCTCTCTAGCAATATAACTGGACTGAAATTATCAAAGAAAAGAGGAACATTCTGATTGCAGTAAAAAGTGCTATGGAAATGTGTTGGGGAAGGAGATGTGGTTGTCTCTTCCTGATACAGAATTGGCTCATCTGTTTAGGTGGTGCAAGTTCTTTGGCATCATAGGACCAAACCACACCCTACCTAATGTTAATCACGTTTTTCCTTTTTTTTTCCAACTGGTTGGTTTGAATAAATACAGTTTTTGTTGAGTAACACGATAGCCTGCATTTGAACAAATTTTGCCTTTCACTATGGAATAGTGGTCAGCAAACTTTTTTGCCAGGTAGTAAATATTTTAGACTTTGTGGGCCACATATGCCCTCTATTGCAGATATCTTCATGTTTTTTACAACTCTTTAAAAATATAAAAACAATTATACCTCCTGGGACCATACAAAAACAGGCCATTGCTAAATTTGGTCCTGAGGCCATGGTTTGCTAACCCCTGCTCTAGAATAAACTATAAACATTTAAAACAATTTATTTCCTAAAAATAACTTCTATTTTTTCTCTGTTGATTAAATAACTTTGCATCAAAGCTTATGTCATATTACAAAATTTATCATTTAAGTGACTTCTTGTGTTACTATGAATTGTAACCTTATATTTTAATTGAACCTGTATCTCATATTAGTTGTTCGGGTGTGCACTTTATATATTAGTCATTTCAGGATTGAGAAAAGTGAACAACTGTTTAAAACAGTATGAGAACATGTGTTATAATATGCAGAAATTAGAAACTTTACCTATTTATAAATCCAAACGTGAGTCCATGATGACCACATTTTAAGGACTTCTTAGTCATGGGTTTTATGGAATATGTTTCCATTCTACTCCTGCATTCCAGTAAAAGTCCTGCTCCTTGTGTTCAGTCATGGCTACAGCTGAAAAGAATGCCACTGTAGAGTTTCTAGTCACCTTTCCTACTTCAGCTCAGCTTAAATTCACAGGATTTAGTGTCTTTGACTATTTGTTGTTTCTAATGGGTTCTCAGTAAATATTTTATTAAATATTGGGAAGGAATTTGATAGAAAGTGGGTACCTTTTCAGTTCATTTCTTTTGTTATTATCTTTTTGTTAAGCTAACATGCTTATCTATGAAATAATTGCAGCTACATTTTTCCTTTTTTCTTCTTTCTAATATTATCAATATTTATTGCACAAAATTATATTTATGTGAAACTTGATTTTTAATAAGTTTGCTGTTTATTTAAGCATGCTTTTATTATTTTTGCTCCCTCTTATGAACTCTCATAACACTTTGTATTTCCCTTAATCACTTGAGTATACCTTATAGACTTGTATTATATTTTGTCTGAGTCTTGCATTATAGTTATGTGCTTATCTACATCTGCAAAATATAAGCTTCTTGGAGACAGGAATTATGACTTATTGATATCTGTAGTCTTGTCAGCATTTAGTAAATGTTCGAAGAAATACAGGAACTCGAGGGCTAATATGTTTTCTACAGAATCACACTTAAAATGTGAATAGAAAGGGAAAATAGGAAGCTTAAAGACTTTTTTCTAAGGAAAGTATCTTTCCCAAATTGCATTATTCCAGTATTTTTAGGCTCATTATTTCTCATTACTAGATATTAATACTCCCGGTTATAAATAACAGTAGCATCCTATTGAATATTGTGAGACATACCAAAGGGGAAAGAATTTCTGTCCAGAAGGAACTTGAGTGCATTTTAATTCAAGATGTAAGAAAATCATGTCTAATGGGAAGGCTCATGAACCTCAGATATATTCCTAAACCTTGAGAGTTTTCACGTATCCCACTTGGGGTATATGTGAAAGGGATACTGTCTAACACTAAAGAATCGTATGAAGCTGACATGGGAGTTTATAAAAACCCTTTAAAGTTGTCTGCATAGTTAAATTCTTCTTATCTCCTAGAAGGTCCAGCAATTTTGAATGACTACAATTTAACCAAACCTCATGAAACAGAAAATGTGGACAGCGCAGAATGCCCAACCAATGAAGATGAAGATACAGGAGGTGAGCCATAGTGTACAGATTAAAAACTAATGGTTATAGATATAGTTGAGGCTTAAAATGAAGAAGAAATCAGAAACTCTCCAGGGAAAACTTGTGTTTGTGGATTGAGTTGGGAGTAATTCAGCTTTGTTCATTTCATAAATATTTATATTTAATAATTTGTTAGCAAATTTTGGTTGTAGCCCTGGTCCTGTGACCACTGCATCAGGTAGCAAAGAGAAAGATGAGGTGATGTGGGAAAGGAAAAAAAGTATAGTCATCATATCAGTACCATCTTCCCTTGGGAAAAATTGCAGTCATACTAGCATTCTCCCCTTTCCCCTCTTGCCCAGGTCCACTAGAAAAACAAAAGAATCTATCTAATGGGGACATTCTCTTAGATTCTCTCAAATTGAGTGTGAGCACACACTTTTGAAGACATGTCAACAGCCTTTCATACCTGCATCTCCCCCTGTCTTAAACAACCAATGTTTCAGTCGTCTTTTCCAATTCTCTGTAAAGCTATTATTCTGAGAGCGATATCTCTTTGCCCATTGTTTGGCTGTAAAGTGTGTTCCTTGGTCGGAAAAAATGTGACTTGGCAATGAAAATTGGTGCAGTATCTTCTGTTCCAGTACTTTTATAGTACTTTAATCATTTGTGTCTACCACCAGGTAAGCAAAGTCTAGTCCAGAGTCAATGTCTGTTTTGTCCAAACCCATTTGTAGCCCCCCTGGGGTTACTGGCATGGGTTCAGTGTAATCCACTTGTTGGCTATGTGTGGGGCCTTCTCCATGAGGAATCTTAGCCATAGCCATCTGCAGCCTCTGTCTTTCTTGTTGACAGAATAGTTCTTGTTGGCATTCTAAGCCCCAGAGTGTTCAAAAGGAACCTCTCTGCATTGCTGCAGTCCCCAAATGTCTACTCATTCCATGGATCCAGGTGGCCACCTCAAGCAATATCCACTCATTGGTTCCAGTTGCCTTCCAAACCTAGAGGGGGTTCTTTTGATGAGTATCGACATATCCTACTTTAATGTGCCCCTCAGATTCCCATAACAATTTCCACAGGGCAGTGCCCCAAAAAGGTATCCTTTAATAGACTAGTTTTCCATTGTCCTTCTGTCTATTCATATGGCCAGGCCATTGGCCATGACTTATGAGTCAGGTGAAAACTGAAACAGAGACTTTTATCATTGTTCAATTCTTCCATCTCTGCTAACAAAACAGCATGTAATGCATCTCGCTGAGCTGATTTGTTTTTACCTTCAGTCAAAGTAGTAGACTTCCAAACAGGATATTGTCCTTTCACCTTGGAACTGCCATCCATAAACCAAGAAGGTCTTTGTTGGTCAGTCAAGTGCTATTTATAGGGCACTGTCCAAGTAATAGAATCTGGCAGCTCCTTACACAGTTCCAAGTCAGTCCTAGAAGAAAAGAGACTCTGCTCATGAGTATCTCCTGTTTTCATTCCCCAGGTAGCATTATCCTGTATAAACCATTTCCATTTTATTATGGAACTCTTCTGGGCACAGCCCTCCTCAATAGAGCATTTATATGACATCACCTAAGACATCATAGATATTTCAGATATTAAGATTGTTTTTTGTCCTGTAGTCATAGGGACAGTTTCAGTTAATGTCCAATAGCAGGCTAGTAATTGCCCTGAAGAAGAAATTCTCTTGTCCAAGGTCCCAGCGGTCATTGCTGGGAATCACTTTCAGGCTTTTGCTATAAGGCCCAGTCTATGCTCCTTATAGAGCTATCACACAGGATTTGTTCGTACCAGCACTTCAGCTTCTCTTCTGTGCTGTGTGGACTTGGGCACTCTTATCCATTTCCACTTAGCATATCCAATTAATATTGCTTGAAGGTCAAATTTACATGCCTTCTGTTTTATGGAAACACTTTCCCAGTCTGATGCAATGTTTATCCTTATAATACATTCAGGTAAAAGAGACTCACCCACTTCAAACTTTCGCCTTAATCTATCAACCCTTACATTTTTAACTGTAACCTCCAGTAGAATTCTTCAATAAGTTTTGGTTTTCCAGTACTAGGTAGGGGAAGTGTTACTTAGTCAGACATAACATCTATTACCATAAAACAGTCAGGTAAAGGAAATACAACTTTGTCACATAAAACCTGTTTATACATCCTAATTTTCATCCAAACTGCCATCTTAATCCTATCAACCCTTACATTTCTATACTCTCAATCTAACTGAAGACTCTGTTAGGGCTTCACCAAGTTTTAGTACTATAGTGCAGGAGGCTCCCCTGTCAGGGAGTCCCAGAAACTTTTTTTCTGGCCCTTCTGCCCATTTTATCTTTTCATATGCAAAAGTTTGGGTCCTTAGGGAGAGATAGAGCCAACAGACCCTGACCTTGGCACTTTCATCAGCCTTTGATTAATCTGCCTGACTATTGCCCTGACAATTCAGATCAGATTTCTCATTGTAATCTTTGCCTTCTGGCTTTTTTAATTAGGATGAATAGAGTGGACTTGTTTGGGGCCTTTTAATGTAGAGGAAACAACGGGGGGTCCCTTTAGTCCACCCAACTTTCATAATGTTGTAGTAAGACCTTTGTTTCAACTCTATTGGTATTCATTTTATTTATCCCATTTCTTATTAACCATCTAAAGATGTTTACCCTACTGAAATGAGTTCTTTAACTCTCTCCCTTCTTTGTTTTGGCCCTATTGATGTTTCCTTTATTCACCTTATTTCTTAATAACGTTTGTAATTTTCCACTTTGCTAGGACAAGTCCCTTGACTCTCCCCTCTGCCTCTTCTCATTTTCTTGTTAATTAATCTAACGTTTTTATTAGCATCTATAAGACCCAAGAGGGAAAGCTGAAATAGCAAATTCAAAAAGGCTTCTCAGAATGTTGCTTGATTTTGCAGCAGTAAGATTAAAGCCATGCAAAAGGAGTCCCTGTTTTAACTGTGTCTTCTTAGATTCTGTATATATCTCTTCAGCAACCATTTATCACAGGGACAGTTATGTTTCTTATTTTCTGCATTTAGTGGCCTTACAGACCTAGATTTCAGGTATTCAGAGATGGATCCTGGGATAGCCAGTTCTTAGAGATAGCAGAAGGTTTGGCCAGAAGATTGCTTTTCATATACAAAACCAACCAATACAGACTAAACCCTCCAACTGTCTTCTTATCTAACTCTCATACACTAAGCCAGTATTTTCCCTGCCTGAAATCTCAGGGAATGTCAGAGCCAAGTATAGGACTAGAGACCACTGTTAATGTCTCACAGTCTGCTGGAATTATCTAAACTAGCCAATCCTTAACTGTTTATCCTGCCCTGTCCTACCTTTTCTCAGGAACTCCAGTAAAGGCTCTGGCCTAGGATTTTCCCCTCATTCCTTTCTTCTACTTTTGGACTGGCAGTGGTGCTTTCCCATGTGGCCCTGCATGGCATGTGGTGCCTGGTGCCTGGTGCCTCCACTTCGAGTAATAAACTTCCTTCCAAGCCTCATTCTTAACTTCTCCTGTGACTGCACTGACTTTACCATTCCTTAGCCAACATGTAATTTCTTAGGACACCTTCTTAAACTACAGATTTTATCATGACCTGCGGAACAGGCATATTCAGTAGGTGACTGTCTTGATTACCATAAAGCCAGTCCCATGTGGCTTACAGATGAAACATATCAGCTGCTTCATCTGGGGTTGACATTTATAGAAGGAGTCAAATAGTCCACCTTCTCAGGATAAACAGACCTTATAGTAGCTTTTATCCAGTCCAATAGGCTGGCTGTTCCCCAGGGAGAAACATGTTCTGTGTCCAGATCATGTATAATCACCTGTGATTTTAGTGAGTTTTATAGTTTTAGTTTTACAGTGAGCTGTGGGTGTGGTGTCAACTCAGACATGCTCTTCTGCTCTGTAGCATTCAAAACCAAAGACACTCCCCCTAATTTAGTCATTCTCACAATTCATTTAGGAAAGGTTCTTGAGGAAGTTTATGATACAGGTTCACAAAATCACATTATACTCCCTGGTTTCAGTAGTTTATTGTTTTTGCCCTCCACCCCCACCCCTGAGTAAATTATCTTCTTGATGACCAGAGGTCTTAGAGCAACTCTCTGTTGTTCCTGCATAATTTTTCCCTTTAAGGACAGCTTTGAGCCTAGTACCCAGAGCTCAAACCAACTGAAATCTGAGTTTGTTCCAGCATCAGAGTCTGACCTAGCATTCTCTTTTCATTTTATTTTAGCTATTACAGATAACAATAATTGAGGGATTTTATATTTCATTGTTTTCTTATTAGTTTGCATTTCTTTATATATCCAGTGAACCAACTACTTAGGAGCTGGATCCATCTCTGAATACCCTTGGTAATTTTACCTTTAGTAACTGATCACAGCACAGCTGCTGCTCCATGACATGAATGACCATGTGTCCAGGAATCAGAGATTTCTCATCCTTCACTCTTTCTTTCTTTCTCTTCTGAAATCATGTGTTTCTATTCGCCACCAGGTGAACAAATCCCACTTCTGACACCTAATCTGGAGTGTTTTCCAACACCAACAACCAATTCTCCAGTTCTCTAGACACCACTGGGTATCCAACAATTCAATTTAATTCTTACGCTAAACTCCTGGAGTTAATGCAGAACCCACAGGTTAAGGGCTCAGTCTCATAAGATTGCCTTTGCTTCACACAGCAATTGAGAGTACCAGGTCCCTGGGTTACCTGCACTTCTATGCAGCCTCAGGTATAATAATTTGCTAGAATGACTCACACAATTTAGGAAAGTGCTTTACTTCCTATTACTGGTTTATTATAAAGGATACAACTCAGGAACAGCCAAATTGAAGAGATACATATGGCAAGGTATGGGTGGGAGAGCTTCCATGCCCTCTTTGGGCATACCTCGATGTGTTCATCTAGAAGCTCTCTAAATCTCACTGTTTAGGAGCTTTGTAGAGCTCAATCTGTAGTTCCTCATCCCCTTCCTGGAGGTTGGTGGATGGGCCTGAAAGCTCCAAGCCTTTAATTACTTAGTCCTTTTGGTGGCTAACCCATCCCAAGGCTATCTGGGGTCCCCACCCTAAGTCATCTGAGTAGCATAAACTCAGGTGTGATTGAAAGGAGCTTGTTATGAATAAGAAAATATACTCCTATAACTCAGGCAATTCCAAGAGTTTTAGGAACTCTGTGTCAGGAACTGGGGACAAAGACTATATTGTTGTGTTATACCATAGTTTATGTTCATAAAAATGGAAAGAAAAGAGAAAAACCTACCTCTATCCTACCATCCAAAGATAATCTCTGTTAACATCATGGAGTACTTTTAGGCTTTTTTTTTGGTAAATTTTGAACATTATATTTATTTTAACATTGCACACATTTCATGCTAACATTTATGTTGATAAATCTGATTGCTATTGCTTTATGAATGTCACTCAGATCTTATCTTAGCTGTCATTTCTTAGAGAAATGTTCCCTGACAAGCAAGTCACAATTTTAACATATTATCCTATTTTAATTCTCTCCATGGCACTTCCTTGGATAATTTTGGAGTTTTATTTATTTGTTTATTGTCTCTCTGCCTTCACCCTTCATGAGTTGGAATTTTGGGCTGTCTTTTTTACTGCTAGATATTTGGAGTACCTTGAACAGTACTTGGCTTATAGTTGATGTACAATAAATATTGGTTGAGTAAATGACTAAATGAATGCCTTTGATCAATTAAATATATTTATATATGTGTTTCTAAGTGAAGAAAAGAAAAATTTTAAAAATCTTTTCTCGGGGTCTTTTTTCGTTGTCTTAAATTTTTAAGGGATCAAAAAACAGAGTTCTTTGTCTAAAACTTCTGAGATTCAAATCACAGCTTCAACTAACATTCCAGCTCTGCCTAGGTATATTGTAATTTGTACCAGTTCTTAACCACAGAGACTGAAAAATGCTGCTTGGCACAGGATGTGGTCATTTGTGCTGAGGAAAGGCATATGGTTTTCTACCAGCTTCATGCAACTTCTTGAAGTGACATCCATGGAGTCACACTCAGAATGAGGCAAATAACTGTGCCTTTGGCTTGTATTTTTCTGAGTAAAGCTATCTGAATTCTGGTAGGTAATGCCATTAAGTTTGTTTTTTAAATGATGATCCCTAAACAACTTTTTGTCTGGGAATTTATAATTCATGTTAAAATTTGCTTGGGTTCAGAAGTAGCTATGAGTTTTTTGTTTTCAGGTGTGGGGTGGGGGAGCCAGATTAAATACCCAAACAAACAAGAAACCAAATAATTTCTATTTAACAATAGGAATTTAAAACAAATATTGTAAAACCCATGTGGTTCAGCACTTCTCTGAGTATCCACACAATAGTTTGCAGGCCTCTGAATTTGACCCTGCTCCAGAAGTGCTTCCAAGGAAAAAAGGGAGTGATTCAGTCTCTGTGGTCTCTCGGTTTGGGTCATCTTCAGCTGCTGTAGCTGCTTATGTCATTTCTATCACCTTAGCTCTTACTGCATGTCAGTGAATTAATGGGATATCTGTGCATTTTTCTCGGTTGCAAGGGGTCTGGGAGTGTCATGCAGTTTTTGACAGAGACTAGAAGATATAATCAATTATTCTAAATAATTTGGGAGAGAATAAATGCATCTTTCCTCTAAGCCTGATTTAGATATGATTAGGCTATTTTAGTGTTGAAAGATTAATCTATTATTTCATGATTAAGCTCCAAACTGATATAGTATTCATGTTAGTGCTTAATCTGGGTCACATACCTTTGCAAAAGATTGTAACCAGGCCCCTGCTTTTTAAAAACTTATGTGATCAGTATATATAAATTATACATGTTAAATTATAAAATAATAGAACTGAAAAGCAGCATTGACTGATAGAAGGTATACCTATTGCACAGTAAGTTAGTTCTGTCACATGTAGCATATGGAAACATTATACTTTTAAAAGTAATTAGGGAAATTTAACTATAAAGTAATAATGATTATAAATAATTTTAAAGCATCTTTTAGAGGATCTTATTCTAAGTTTAATAGAAGTATTTTTTAAATGTACCTTATAAATTTTTAGAAACTAAGTCCTGTCTTGGAATGTTTTAAATTCTGTATAATTGTAATCATGTTTAGTTTATGTGTTAAATAAATTAAATGTCATTTGCATCTTTTCAGTTTCCAGTTCTTAGGAAAATGTTATACAAAATTTCAGGCTCTGATAGAAGCACTATTTCTCTTTTGTGGAAAGACAGACTAGATTTTTAGCAGGGGTGAAATTCTTTACCCAACTAGAGTTCGTGTTTGAGAAAGAAAATAAAATATTTAGAAAGAATTTTAAAAAGATATTAACATTCAAAATAAATTCACTTGTTTTCCACCCCATAGGGACATAAATTATGTATATACATACATATATATACATACATATATACATGTATATATACATATGTATATACACATATGTAGATATGTGTGTGTGTGTATATATATAGTATACACACACTCATATATATATATTTTATATATATATATATTTTTTAAACAATATACTTCTAGGATCTTAATGCAGGAGTTGGCAAACTTTTTCTGTGAAGGGCTAGATAATAAAAATCCTAGGCTTTGTGGTCCATACAACATCTCTTGCAAATTTTCGACTTTGCTGTTGTAGAGTAAAGCAGACATAAAGATACATAAATGAATGCACAGGGCTGCATGACAGTAACTTTATTTACAAAAACAGGCAGTGGGTCAAACTTGGCCTACAAGCCATAGTTTGCAGACTACTGGCCTGGTGTATGCATTTATTGTGTGGTGAATTGAGGAAGTTTTGGTCCTTGAAAGAAAGGAACAATGATCATATAAACATTTCAAAAGAATATCAATGGGGAGTCTAATACTATTATTTTTAAAATTAGAAAATACGTATCATTAACAGCTCAGTTTATCACACACATATATAGTGGGTATAACTCTGTACCATTACAATTTACATAAATTAATTGGTCATAAATAAAACCATATGTGGATTAAATGTACTACCACTGAGTTGGCTTCTCCTTTCTTCCTGAAAAATTAATAGACCAATGCACTGGAGATATTTACATCAACTTAAGTTTATTTCTTCCATAAGGCCTTCTTATACTCTCCTAGCTCCCCCATCTACAGTCTTGGAGCTGAGTTTTCATACTGTTTGATTCGTACTTGTTTAAACACCTAATTATATTCTACCTGGAATTGTTTGTGCATGACAAACTTTCACCCCATTATATTATAAATTTTTGAAAAAAAAAAAGAGCCCCAATAGCCCACATTAAGTTTTCTTAAATACCCCGCTGTAAAGTTGTATAATCCACCTAATTTAAAAAGCACAAGAAATGAAGAGATTCAGACTTCTTTTTCCTCTCTGGTCATTTACTCCTATGAACAGATGACAACTGCAACTGTTGACAGACTGATCTTGAGCAGTAAAAAATAACCCAGAGATCCCCAAGTCTTTGTTATTGTTTAGCATTGGATAAGTGCTGGGGTATCCTAAGCACTTCACTGAATTCAAAGGATACTGGGACTTTCCTATTGGATTTTAAATGTCACTGAGATACCTTAATGTTAAAAGCAGAAGATAAAGCAATATTATAGCATACCATGAGAAAGAATAACCCCACTGCTTGTGTCTGGCCTCTGTTAACAGAAGAACATAATATAGTAGAAGCCTCTGGCTGTCAAGGCTAAAGATAAAATGTATTTAACAGTAGTGTACCCAGGGGTATAACTAGGTAGAGATAAAACACTAGATGGTGGAACGTCATCCCAGAAGGCCCTGTAAAAAGAAATATGCAGTTAAGGGCAGAATGATTGAGTTAGAACCTCAGCTTTTTGTTTCTTTTTCTTCTGAAGTTGATCCCATCTTTGTCATTTTCCACTTAGACATGGGAGGAAAGATTCTGTCTTGAGCATGTATGTTTTGAGGTTGTGATTCTACATGTATATGATGGTGGGATTACTTTTCCTCTTTGAATAATTAGGGAATCTATATCTGACTGCCAACTCCCTTCATTTAACACTCTATTGGCACCCATTTTTCAGCTAGCACCCAGTTAACAACCACTCTCTCTGTTTACACTAGCAGTTCTAGAGTTGCTATGGGGCAAAAAGTACATAATATGTCTCAGTATCCATCAGCGTCAGCTGTTTACTTGTCTAAGTAGCACAGTTATCCTTCGTATTAGTTTCCTAGGGCTTCTACAATAAAACGGGGTGGGGGGCCTTAAAACAACAGAAATTTATTCTCTTACATTCCTGGAAGCTAGAAGTATCATATCAAAGTGTCAACATGGTCATGCTCCCTCTGAAGGCTCTAGGGAAGAATCCTTCCTTGCCTCTTTCTAGCTTCTGATGGCTTCCAGCAATCCTTGGTGTTCTTTGGCTTGTGGCAGTATAATTCCAATCTCTGCTTACATCATCACACAGCCACCTTCACTGTGTGCATCTGTGTCTGTCTTCTCTTCTTATAAGGGCACTCATCATTGGATTAGGGCCCACCGTAACCCAGTGTGACTTCATCTTAACTAATTGTATCTACAATGACTCTGTTTCCAAATAAAGTCAAATCTGAGGTTCCTGACAGACATGAATTTTGGGGGGACTATACCTTTATCTCCCAGATCTTTATAATTGAATATAAGATATACCTGGTACTCATTATGAAATAGATTTCTTTTTAATTAATTGTACAGTAGTGATCAATTAGTATATTTCTTTAAGGACTTCTATTGTGTAAGACTTAATTCAGATTGTGCCTAATTCCAGGAAAAAAGTTGAATTTAGTAATTTTTGAAAGGCATTAAATTTTCTTTATTGTGATACCTTGTGTGAAGCTTAGATCAAAGATAAGAACGTTAATTAGAAAGTTTGATGAAAAATAAGTTTTTACCCTTTAGGAGATATAGCTCCCGTCCTCAGTAGCTTCCCATGTCAGAGTCTCAGTCTCTTTTGAGGTGTACAACTGTTTTGCACTCATGAGAAATACAATCTACTTTGATGCTTCTGAAAGGGGGGGGAACTAAGCCACAGTTGTGGTTTATGGATGCTAATTACTGCTACATTTAGATGTGTAAAGGAGGGGCTTATGGCTGGAGCGAGCTGGGAGAGACCAAGTCAACCTCGCTTAGGCGCTCACTGAGGTTCCAGTGGTACTGCTCAGCACACGCAAATATGTGCTTCAAAAGGAAGTGCCGTTTTTTATCAAAATATTACATCTCTCAAGCCCAGATCAAGACCTGTCGCTCATGGGATGCAGGGGTTATCTCACAAAATCAGCAGTACTTTGCTGCAGAAGTTCACTCACAGGGGATTTCTGTAAGTGCTCATGATGGGCAGAGAGGCTTTATGGTTTCTATTGTGTCAAATGGGTAAGTTCTGTTGGTGATAAAACCTAGACACCCTCCTTGAATCTTTTTAACAGAAAACACCATCTCCAGATTATTTTTTTAACCAAGCTGTGTAGCACAGTGAACTAAAAGGAACTTGTAGGAAGATATTTGGCATCTACAAAAGAGAAATGGAAAACTGTAATGGCTGACAGAAAAATGGGTCTGCCCACTGTCCTTGGTGGATCCTCCAAGACTCTTCCCCTTCCTTTTGCTTTTCTTTAACTGTGGAGCAATAGTGCTGGTACCTTCTTACAGTAGAAGCAAGATAAGTGTGACATAAAATGGATTCCAGTCCAGTTGGTGAACAGTATATGAAACACCCACATGTGCCTGCTAACTCTCACAGTATCAGCTCTTGCCAGGTGAGTTCAGTTGTTCAGAAGTTTGACACCAGGAATGATGACCCGGGCCATTGTATACCCTGGTGCAGTTTGGTAAGCACATGAAGGCACCCTGCTGAGGAATAAGTGAAGAGTCCCTATGGTGTGCCAGATTCAGCTCATAATCACTTGTTAGATTTTCAGGAATTTTATGAGCTGGGTGACTTCACATTGGTAGCTTGAAATGGGCCATGGTATTTATAACACTGATATCAGTAAATGCTACAATTGAAGGTCCTTCCTCCACTCTGAGTTGGTTTTTAAGCATTTGCCAGCACACTACTGGACTGCGGACTGAATGAAATTTTATTCTGGCTCTCTAGGTCATCGTTTGTCATAATTTGTCAGAAGGGCTTTTTTGTTTGTTTTGTTTTCTAATTTGCATGAAAGAGAATAGTTTCAGAGATGAGAAGAATACACGAGAACTTTCTATAACATGGTAGGTAGGATCCAGAAGTTTTATCTCTAAAATATAGGGGTTACATTATTGTAAAGTTAATGAAATATAGGTATTTTGGGTAAACACTGTTACAAAAAACATAAAGCAGCAACAGTGAAGTTTAGACTAGACACAACTGATCATACATTAAACTTAATAAGTCCCCAAATAGAATCATTTTTAAAATTAAAAACAGAACAAAACCACAGTCTCCAAATGATTATGAAGCAGTTACCTCCAACCAGATCCTGTAGCATAAGATTTAGCTTGTTCCTGTCAGAGAAGGGAGGAGGAGTGGACAGCTAGAGGCACTTGCCAATCTCGTTACATCCCATTTATATATATTACACTGTGGCAGGGTCTTGTTGTACTTTATTGTCTCCCAAAGAGCTGATGAGAGGACAAGGCAGTCTTTTATATTCTTATTCTTTTATACAAAAGTTTGGAATATACAGTAAATGCTCAGTATTTATTCATTTTTCCTTCTGCTTTTTTATCCGCCATCCATTTTTCCATCCATCTTCTCCCTGCATTGCCAAATGTTCCCTAAGTTGTTGGTTAAGTAAAGTGAAGACGAGTATGTGAGTACATTTTTTTTAGCAGTATTCTTCAAACTAGGAAATGAGAAGCCTTTCCAAAGATTACATGAGTGTAAACAACTTTAAAAGAATCAAGTTCAAGGTCTTCAACTTCAGTATGTTCTCTTTCCTAAAACTATCTGTCCTATAAAGCTGCTGTAGTTGAGATTCTTTTATCTCTCCTCCCCCTTCACAATGATCTTTCTCCATTCTATAAAAGAAAGGCACATCTCTCACCCATACCAAATCTTACTTCTTTTCTCTAAAGTGTAAATACTTCCAGGATGCCAAACAGAGGGTCAATTAGATAATTTCTTTAATCAAACTTTCATAAATGCACCCCCCTCTGTCCATCTCATTAAGAGATGCATTCCTCCAAATTTTCATCAGTTGTGTCTAATAATTATAATAACTCAATCCAGAAGAAATTTTTTAACAGCACTTCATTGTAATATATATATGTATATATATATAGTACATTATGTGTTATATATAACATGTAATACATATGATATATACATGTTATAATATATAACATTAACTATACATTGTTATATATAATATATATAATATTATATATATTACACATTATATACATATGTATAGTTGTAGAGACACATGATAGGATGAGCAATAAGCATAAAAGAATAGTACATAAAGATAAAATTCTATGAAATGGAAATAGAAGTTCAAGGAGAAAATATTTTATTTTTTTTAAAAAGCTTATGTATTTTTAAATTAATTATGGGGTAGATCAAATCACTAATATTTATATTCCACTAGATACATTTGAAAAGGTATAATAACAGTTTAATATATCATTATTTATAATAAACAATTGTTTTTGCTTTAAATTTTTTTTAATTATGATGAAAAATTTTAGATGTCAACTTATTATCTACTTAATGTTCACTGTGTATAAGGGGAAACATAATTTTTCAAAATTCTTTTGAGAGTACTGGAACAAAACTTTAAAGGCCAACCATTGTCATATAAATTATATAAAATGTAACACAGAGGACCTTTAACTTAAGCCTGAGCTCATTTAAAAAGCCTAATACAAAGATTCTCAACCTGATATCTCAAGGTTTGAGAAGCCTCTCAAAACTATGTGAAATTTTGTGCTTATGAGCATATGTACATTTTTCTGGACAACGTACAGTTCTTCAAAGAAGTGTACAACCCAGAAAAGATCAAAAAGCCCTGACCAAAGTGTTTAAGGTCTTAAATATTCTTGACTTTGCTGGTTTTTTAATAGTTTCACATGTAAGGGACTATAGAATTGTTTCCAACATAAACAATTTTGATTCAGTTCTATATGTATATAGAATAATATATACTAATTTCAAAAAAAAATCTTGAAATAAACACATCCCCCTTTCTTTATCGGTGACCTGAAACCTATGCTAGGGCAATCTTTTGATCTTATACCTTGTTGATTCAAAGGTCTTTCCTTTTTCTTAATTTTTATGGGGAAAGTTGCAGATACTTCATCCATAGTAAAATGCTGTATAGAAATTTGGAAAACAGTTTTTAAAAAAATAGACATCATCTGCCCCTGACAATTCTATTATGTGAATTCTTCCAGTATTTAATACTCAGCAGTCTAATAATAGGTTGATATAGTATTCAGGCTTAGAATTAGGAAAATTACATTTGGAAATGACTAACGACACACTAGTTTTAAAGCTTTGGATTGTAAAGTAACACACACACACACACACACACACACAGCAGATGAATGAAGATGTCAGAGCCAGGTCTAAAGGAGGACCATGGTAATCCAGCCCTTAGTGTATAACCTTCAAACACCAATAAATAAGATTATCTGGATTTAACATGTGACCTTTCTCATTCTGACTGGTAGGTCCAGATGTTTTCTCATTCAGCTGCCTGGTTGAAATCTGCTTTTCAATCAGCAATTGCAATTGGATCTAGATTTGAGGTTGCAGGAATGAATCTTGGAAACTATATTCTGCAGTGGGTGAGGCTGTCTAAACAGTAACGTGGAGACCCATGGTTTAATAATTAAAATAATTTATGGCCTTACCCTTAAAGATTTGTTAGTTATGTTAGCTAAGTAAATAAAAATAAGATCTGCTTGGTCGATGCTTCACTATATTAGTCAGTCTGGTGGCATTAAAAACATCGACAAGATTTGATAGAACTAGGCTTTTCTGCACCTGCGTCTACAGAAGCAGCAGTCCCAGTCATGCCTTTATTATCTTTTGTTATCCCTCAAGGAAGTTCATAGCAACTCTAGAGAAAATGAGAAAGGATCTTTATTATCTTAAGTCAGTCTAGGCTTGTAGCCATATCAAAACTTGGACACAGCTTAGTATCTTTACTACCTCTCTTCTTTGCTTCTGAGCCCAAAACTATTTCTGACATTTTTATATGAACTGTTCCTTATTCACCATCATCTTGATTTTATGGTTCTAGTCCTTCAGGTTGTACTGATTCTTTCTCTGAAATTGTATAGAAAAAAAATAATTCTTTATTTTCTTCTTTTCTTATGGGAGAATTAAACTCTTGCATCTGTGAGTGAACCCTGTGAGAACTTCCCCATGGGCTTTACACCACTGCTAACTTGTAGGTCAGGGGTAGTGCTCATTAAATAATAATCATAGCCTAGTAAAGCCACTGTATTATTAACATAAAGTAAGGCATAAAAGTACATAAAAAGACATAAAAGCACAGAATATAACAAAGAAGTAATACAATTACAATATCAATCTTTATGGATTTTAGAAAGAGAGCAAAAATCAGTACTTTGGTATTCTCTGAACTTGATAGTAAAATAATTAAATATGAGAGATGTCCTAAGAGGCCACCTCTTTCATAGTTTGATTGTTTCAGCCTCCTTTCCTCTGGCCAAGTAGTAGATGCATCTTGTGTTTTTTTACTATGACACATTAATTTATTTGAAAAGGGCATGAAATCAGTTGTATAGGAACATAAGAAGTTAAAGATAGTCTTATGAGAATTTGTCATATGGTATTATTCGTAGCTCAAATGGCCATACTTATCACAGTGTTTCTTGTGTATAGTTGGTGGCTGAGTAGCTAGACTCTCCCCTCTTGAATCAGTATCAGTATCAGTATAGCTAGCTATTCATTTGGGTTTTTAAAATCATTTTAGAGTTCTCTTTTTTTAAAAAAAAACAAACAGCTTTAGCATGGTTATATACATACCTTTAAGTGTTCGATTCAGTGATTTTTAGTAAATTTACAGAATTGTGCAACCAGAACCATGTTTTAGAACATCTCTTTCACCTGTTTGCCCTCAATCTCTCTTCTTACCCCCAGCCCTAGGCAACCACTAATCTGATTTCTACTTTTATAGATTTACTATTTCTGGCTATCTCAAATAAAAGGAATAATAACAATATGTAGTCTTTTGTTTCTAGCTTCTTTCATTTAGCACAATGTTTAAGTTTATCCAAGTTGTATGTATCTGTATTTTGTTTGTCTTTATTTCTGAATGGTATTCCATTTATTGATACTGTACATTGAGTTTATCAATTCACCAACATTCTGATTGTTTCCAATTTTTTGGCCCTTCTGAATAATCCTGCTATGAAAATTTGTGTACAAGTCTTTGCATAGACATATGTTTTTATTTCTTTTGAGTGGATACATAGGAGTGGAATTGCTGGGTTGTATGATGAATTTAAGTTTAATTTTGTAAGAAAGTGTCTATATTAGGTATCAATTTCTATATAACAAATACCCCAAAACTTAGCAACTTAAAACAGTGCAGATTTATTATCTCAGTAATACAGGCACAGTTTATCTGGGTCCTCTGCTTCAGAGTCTCTCACAAGGCTATCATCAAAGTACTGATCTGGACAGCAGTCTCATCTGAAGGCTTGACTAGGGCAAGATCAACTTCCAAACTGACTCATGTGATTGGTCAGGATTCAGTTCCTTAAGAGTGTCAGACTGAGGGCCTCATTTCCTCACTGGAGGTTGGCCAGAAACTGCCTTCGATTCCTTGTCACATGGGCTCTCTAGCTTTACTTCATCAAAGAATCACATGAGAAGCACCAAAGAGAAAAATTGAGAATAAAATTGAAGTCACAGTCTTTTATTATCTAATAATAGAAGTGATTTCTCATCACCTTTGCCATTTTCTCTTAATTAAAAGCAAATCACTTAGGTCCAACCCACATTACACAAGGAAAGGAGTCAGGGATCATTGAGAGACATTTCAGAAGGCGGCCTGCTCTGTTGCCAAACTTTTTTCCATATGTCTGTGCCATTTTTACATTCTCACCAGCAACACATTAAAGTTCCATTTTCTCTTTATCCTCACCAACACTATTATCTGTCTTTTTGATGATAGCCATTCTAGTAGGTGTGAAGTGGTGTCTCATCGTGGTTTTAATTTGCATTTCTCTAATAACTAATGATGTTGAACCTCTTTTCATTTGCCTGTTGTTCATTTGTATAATTTCTTTGGTGAAATGTCAATTTAAATTGTTTTCACAGTTTTAATTCGTTTTTTTGTCTTATTAAGTTGTAAGATATTTTCATTTATGAATCATGCTTTTTGGTATCAAATCTGAGAAATCTTTGCCTAGCCCAAAGCCATCAAGTATTATATGTCAGCTACTATGCCAGGCCTTTATATATGTTACTTTGCCTAATTTAATTACCGTAGCAACCATGTTAAGTGTAGATATTATCATCATTGCACAAATGAGAAAATTTATAGAAGTTAAGAGGTTTGCTGAGATCGCACAACTAGTTAGTACAACTTGAGCCTACATTTTGTCTTACTCCAAAGCCCTCCTCTTTTATGAGAACTTGAAAAAAAAAAGACATTTAAATTTATTTTCAATGGGAAAAATAAGAGTGAAATACCATATTATTCCTTCCTTATCATTACTAGTACCCATTCTTATGCTATTTGAGTACTGTTAGGAGAAACCTCTCTATCCATGATCATTAAAAATTGCCTTTTTAAATAAAAAAGGTCATGTACTCCAGTTTGTTGACTAGATTTCATTCTCGTTTTATTCTGCCAGACAACATTTCCTCCACTTTCTGGTGGAGCTAAGATGCATCTTCGCTTGCACCCTTCAAGGGTTTTGCTGGGCAGCTGTTAAGCAGTTGTTCTACTTTACCCCCAGGGATGAGCATGTTCCAGTGACAAGATAGCTTATTCCCTTATGTGCTTTTAACATTGTACAGTCACCTAGGACAAGTCAGTGCTGAGTTTCTTTCATGTTTCTTAATGCTCTAATTCCATTATTTGAAAACCAGAGAGAGAGGAAGAGAGGAAATAGAGAGGAAGAAACGTCTAAGTAATATTTAGCAGATGGTAATATAAAGTTTATATTGTCTTGTACATATTTTGTTTTAATTAATTTAATGTTAAAAAGAGCAAGAATCTTCTAATTCTTAATTCTTATATTCGTTTCATTTTCTTCCGAAAATTCTTTATACCTTTTCGATCTGGTTGACATACCTTAAATTAGAAATATTATTTATTGTTTTCCTCTGCTGTGTCCTCATATGCTAGCCTTAGGCAAAATTACAGTCTGTACAATTTTTTAAAACATTTCCAACTTTAATTTTGTACTAGAAGCAAAGAACAGAATAATTATTTGTGCCTTCCTTCCTTCTTGCCTTCTTTCCTTCTGTTCATTTGGTAGACAGTCATTGAACTGTGTGCCAAGCACAGTGCTAAATGTTAAGAGTGCAAGTGGAATAATATACAGACATTAACATCAAGCAGCCACTATGTAGAGGGGAAAACAAGAAATACTGTAGGAAGAGCAAATTTGGAAAGGAAGTAAAAAAGAGAGAGATAATGAGCTAGGTTACAACTTGTTGAGTGTAAAACAAGTATGGGAAATCCAGGAAGTTATTGGAAGTATCTGTTGGGCTCAGCAGGAATGACTAGACTGGAAATACAGATATGGGAGTCATCGGCAACAAAAAGTTGAATCAGAAGAATATGTAAACTAAAAAAACCAAAAGGATCAAGGAACAGACCCCTGGAGATCATTCACACTTAGGAGACAGAGAAAGAGGAGTAAACTTAGGAAATAAATAATTGAGGTAGGAATAGAACCAGGCATGAAATCGGCTCAGGGAAGAGATTCCAGAAGCAGAGACTGGTCAGTAACATTTTGTTCTTAAGTGGTAGAGTAGGAGGGACAGAGGCCAGACCACCTCAGGCAAAGAAGTCAGCGGAAAAACTGGTTATCACTTTGGGGCTTAGTTCTTTCTCTGATGTATCATGAGGAGAAACTCTGCATACTATAGCTCACCTTCAGAATGTTGTAGACAAGTCAGTGAGTGTTATGACAAATTGATGTACTATTTTTTCCCTGCCTGGCCTTCTTACTATCATTAAATTAGTTTATTTATTTATTTGTTTATTCATTCAATACCTATAGTAACTAGGCCCTCTGAAAGTTTCTGAGGTCACAAATATTATTAAAACCTGGCCCCTGCCTTGAAGATCTTCCTAGTATGTATGGGAAATAAACATGTTAACTGTCATATAACACAAAATATGCTATGTATACCAAGAATTACTTATGCTCTTGGATATAAAGGACATTTTTATTTCTTCCCTTACTTGTGATCCCAACTTTGATGTTGTGACAGTTGGAATGTTTTTGGCCTTTTAAATTATATTTGGATGACACTTTAAATTTTTCTAAGAATTTATTTTAATATGCTCTAAAATTTTTAACTCTGTCAAAAGAAAAGTAGAGTCAATATTCTACAAGGGAATTATGAATGAAAAGATAGTTTTTTCCTCTGGGTTTATAATTGAAGTGTCTACAAGGAACCTACTTTAGTCTATCTTTATTATGTTTAGGCAACATCTAAAACCTTAACCTCATTAAATGTATTTTCATTAATTATTTTTCAACAGATAACAGTTACTTTTTAGGACTATAAATATAAAATTATGTAATACATAGATTAAATAATAGAAAAGTTC
The DNA here is from genome assembly GCA_004027375.1 of Macroglossus sobrinus. Classification (NCBI taxonomy): domain Eukaryota; kingdom Metazoa; phylum Chordata; class Mammalia; order Chiroptera; family Pteropodidae; genus Macroglossus; species Macroglossus sobrinus. The sequence continues at coordinate 414,452 of PVKZ01000236.1, forward strand.
ATATTTGTATACTTCTTTGTAGTTTCGAAAGGACTTTCACATATGTTTTTCAATCTTCACAACAACTCAAGGTAAAGAATTCACCTGGTTCCATATCTAAAGAGCTTAGCCCAACTGAGCAGCTCAGACCTTACCTATTGGTGACGTGTAGTGTATTCCTCTTGTTAAAAGTAATAAATTTCTTCTTGTTCTAATGGGGAACCAAATAATTATATTGAAATTATTAAGCAAAATTATTTTTATTATGGCAATGCATGAGGTATTTGATAGTTGGACAATAAGACAAAGATTAATGTCATTAGTAAAATTGAGGGTGATTCCTTTGCAACTGAAACTTCCTTCATGGTTTCATGCTAGTGCTCTTAATTTGAGGTAACCTGATTTACAAGTTACCAGTTTAGATTCTTTAAAGCCAAATTTAAAAGTCTGATAAGAATATGTTTTAATGAGAATTTAAACCAAACCAAATATTACACAAACTGCTATCTTATTTTGCTACTATTGAGATATTATTTTATCTCTTATTAGTCTGAATTGCCTTTTACAGTTTTTTCCTAACTTTAAAATAGGTGTTTAAAAGATAATAGATGTCTGTAATTTTAAATTTTAAAAGAGAAAAATGAAAACAAAGGATTCTATAAATCAATGACCAAAAGTTTCACTTTCATTGAAGCTTTATAATTTTACTGGTTAGCAAATACTAAAACTTCTTATTCTTTAGTTCTCAAAATATCATTGGTTTTCTCCCTCCTCACTTTACACATAAAAATGTAAATTGAAAATGAAAATGACCCATAATTCCAGTGTTCTTGTTCATACTACAAAGAGGCTATTGTGGGAAAAGAGTACAGGCATTAATTTTATAAGGAAAACTGTTCTAGTTCATCTGTTTGCGCTGTATTGGGTCATAGCAACAAACTCTGTAGACTAAATGCCTACAATCCATATATCTCCCATTTTGCTCTTTACTGCTTCGAGCTTCTAAATCCTATTAACAGCTGTCAAAACCTGGTAAACTATTTAGATGCTTTCACAATTTGTTTAATTGGATAGTTAGAAAATGGCATGCTAGAAAACCCACCCCCCCTTTCTTTTAGCCTGGCTGAACATCTGTAGCATTAAGGCCTCATTATCTCTGAATTGGCATAGCAAATCAGTGGCATCATTAAAATGCCACATTAAGATGATTAAGCTTCTTTGTTATCCAGTTGACTTTTGCATGTGCTGAGGATTTCATGGTTATGACCCCCAATCCTTGTAAAACACTTAAACAACATCACACTTTTGTGTCTAACAACCTCTGTCTTGTTTTGTCCCTTCTCACAATATCTCGAGCAAACTTGAAGCTATTACTTCAAACTTTATCCTTCTTTGAGCTGGATTCTGAGATCTTATAGTTCAGAGTGGAAAGTCAGAACCCCTTTTGTACACTAGGAAATTCCTACTAACAACATGCTATCCAAGACATCCACGTTCCGTGTTCTGTTTGCTATCTTTGATAGTTTCTTCTCTCCGACTGAGTATTTTATGTGCCCGTAAAAACAAACTGAGGCACAGTTGGCTGAGACTGCTATTGCCCCTGAAGGATTTAGATGTTGGATCCTTTCCAAGACCCATTGTTTTTGCACTGTCTCAGGTGAAACCAAAAATGTCTACTCTGGAGTGCAAGCCTTTCATGTGATAACCATCACCCCAGGAAATGAAACCATGTGCATCAGCCCCAGTGAGCCAAGCCTTTTGTTCTCTTCAGCCTACAAAATTCTCTCTGGGGGTGTGTGCATGTTAGTATGTGTCATCTTCCTAAGAGGCCTCCAGAACATAGACAAAGATGGAAGCAGTTGTACCCCAGAGTAGCTCCTTTAGAAAGTAGTTCAGTTTAATCTAATTTTCTATGGGTTAGATTCAATTTAGACATCTTTCCCTACCCCCCTCTGGGAATGTTTAACAATTACCTTTAGCAGCAATTTGTGGTTTGGTGTGTCCTTTTCTCCACAAGTTCAATTATACAAAATTACTCAGTAAGCCTTTAACACTTTCTTATTATGGTATGTATCACACATGCAAAAAGGCAAATATAATTATGTGTGTAGTTTAAAGAATAATAAACATAGCATTCGTGGACCCATCACCTGGCTTAAGAAATAAAATATTGCTAGTGCCTATTAAGATTCTTGGTAGTTTTTAAAGGGGCAACTTTAGTTGTGTGTCTGAGAAACCTGATACATATTATGAGACCGGAATTTACAAACTTAAAATGAGAGATTATTCACATTACAAAAAGTTATTCTCTTTACAAAAGACTTCAGGATAATGTGGGGCAGTTCTCAGGTATATTCAAGTATTTCTTGCTAATTTTAAAGATTTTCTGCCTTTGCTAACATAGGTGTTGCCAGTCATTAACAACTGAAAATCAGTGAAAAATTAAAATAAACATCTGAGTGTATAATGTAAATCAGTGGAACAATATTACTGGTTTTACATGTAACATTTGATGAACATGTCACCTATATTAAGATGTATCTGTAGAGGTTAATGACATCATGCTAAATATAAAGTAGAATGAGGTAGATATATGAGAGAGCACAAAAACCAGAGAATTTTTTCTAGTTTAGGGTATCAAGACTGCGTGGAAGAAAAGCCATTTAAAGAATATCTGGAGGTTTGACTAGAATGTTAATATAGGGGAAGGGCCTCTTAGGTGTGGGAAAGACTGGAGAGGAGGGTTGGAAAACTGCAATTCGTCAGATTGCTGCTGTGCTTCTTAAACTTTAGTGTGCATAAGAATTCTCATGGATCTTGTTAAAATAAAATTCTAATCCAATAGGTCTAGGATAAGCCTGAGAGTCTACATTTCTAACAAGCTCCCAAGGGATTCTGGAACTGCTGATTCAAGAATCTCACTTTGAGTAGCAAGGTTCTAGTCTAAGGAAAATGATGATCCGAGGAGATTTAGTGAGAAATGAAATGATCAGGTATTCTTGGGACAGGTTTTAGATAGGTGCTTGAGTGTCTTGCTAAGGAATTTGGACTTTATTGTACACAAAATGAAATCATTGAAAGTTTCTAGAACAAAGGTTTTAGTGCATCAGGATGATTAATCTGGCAATAGGACATAATATAAAATAGAGATCACATAACTGTAGGCCAGTTTGGAGGCTGATGCAATGGTATATTCGTGTACTAAGTATTTATTGTGTATGTGCTTTATGCAGAGCACTGTCAAACTCAAGAGCAGCAGTTCTCAGACTCCATTGTGCATAGGAGAGAGCATGTTTTTAATGCATATTTCTAGTCTCCACATATAGATTAGTAGATCTATGGTGAGACCCCCTCACACACCCGAATTTCTATTTTAAAACCACACAACTTCTTTTCTTACATATACAGGTTAAGCAGTGTTATAGGGAATACTGAGTTAAAAACAACAAAACAAAACAAAACACCTGTGTACCTTCTGACCTCACATAGTTTCCATGTCTTTATGGGAGATGAAGGAAACAGAGAAAGAAACACATTATTTTGCAGCTGGGGGAACCTAGGAAGGCATAGTGGGAAGAAATGGCATATTTGGCCTTGAAAGATGTGTAGGATTTGGACCTGTGGCAATGTTGGGGAAAGACTTTTCAGGTGGTGGAAATAATAAAATCAAGAATGCATAGAAGTTGTTTAGTTAAAGATATCTGAGTAATCAAAAACATTACAAAGGTAAGTTGAGGCTAGATACTGAAAAGCCTTTTAAATCTTTGTTTTTTAAGTTTAGATTTTATTTTGTTGGCAATGGAGAATACTGAAGAATTCTGACAGGTCCGTGATATGACCAGAGGTATCATTTAGGGAATATAATCTGGTGGCCATATATAGAATGAGCTGGAAACGGAGAGAGAAAGAAGGCAGGGAGAACGAGATGGAGACTACCACAATAGGTTATGGGGAAGGTAAGCAAGATCTGAGGTTTAGGATAATGGACCCACAAAAGGAGGAGAGCAGACTGAAGAGAGCATAAAAAAATAGAACAAATGGGTGATTAAATGTAGGGTACAAACAAGAGGAAGGAAAGATGACTGTAAACATTCTAGCCTGAATAACTAAGAAGATACCTAGGAGGTCTTTGGGAATAGAGAACTGAAAAAGGGGAGAGAGATTGAACCTGGAGATATATATTTGAGGATTAATCATATAAAATGCTAGTTGAAACCTTAAGAGTGGATGAAATTGCCATGGTGTAGAGAGAAGAAAAAAGATGGTTAAGGATGGTATTTAGGAGTCAGAAAGAAGAAAAATATCTAGGAAAAAGCAATCAGAAAGGTAAGGAAAGTAGGTACAGTTTCACTAAAGAAATAAAGGTATAGAAGAACAAGGATGGTCAGTAGCATCAAGGGCTACAGAGAAATTGGAGTGAATAGCACACAAAGGTCATTAGATTTAGGAATCAGGAGATTATTTATCTTCAGGAGAGCAGATTCAGTAAATTATGGAGGCTGAAGCCAGATTACAGGGAATTTTACATCAGTTTTGAAGATGGAGAGAGAGTGAAGCATAGATTACTTTTTTAGTAAGTCTATCTATAAAAGAATGTTGAGAGGATGAATGTAGGTATGATGAGAGACTAAAATAAATTACAAAGGGAATGAAAAAGAGGAGTTGGCATCTAGAGAGGTTGACTTGATGTGGAGATTGAAAGGAAAAGAATTCCAGGTTCAGGACTTGGAGACTGGAAGAAGAAAGGCACCATTTGTAAATATAAAGAAGTCATACATTAGAAGTAGTTTGGGGTTCAAAGATTACAAGTTTGATTTTAGATATGTTTATTAACATTTTCAAGGGATAAAAAGTAGAATGCCCTGCTCTGCTCCAATAAATCTACCTTCCAAGGGATGGAATCAGTTTCTTTCTTAGAGCAGACTAGTGTCTTTCTTGGTAGTTTTGAGGGACTATATTTGGAGGCCAGGAGATAAACCCAGTAATTTCTCAGAAATCCCATTTGTATCTCAGATACTAATATATTCTGCTACTCAACTCTGTTCACATGGTAAACCATATGGATTGTTGCTCCCCAGAAACCACGCAGAGAGGCCATCCAAGTCTCTTATCTAAAACTGGTTTAAGACTCTAAAGGCAAACCAACATCTATACCAGGAACTTTTTTGGTCCAGTAAATTCAAGAACTTCTCACATGCTCTGCCCATGTGACCCTTATGTGTCTCCTTAGGGCCCTTGGTCTCAAATCTTCCTCATTCTACAGCTAAGTCATAAAGGACAAATGCCATGATTTCATCTTGAGCCTGGTCAATATCGTATTGAGTTCTAGGTTAAGCTCATTAAAGCCAAAATCCTGAGGCAAGGAGCAACTCTTTTATGTTATGTGTTTTCAGAATGACACAATACGTTGATCTTACTGGTTTTTAATTGTCACTGACCACAGAATGATGTAGGTCTGTTCATATTAATATTATAAGCAAAATTCAAAGGATCATTTTCTGCTGGCCCTTTCTATCTTCTTCTGTTTTTGGTTTTCAATAGCTGAAGTTTTCCGTTGAGGTTCTTTTAAACGCCTACATGCAAACTGAAGAGCACTCAAGCTTTGGTGGGATATCACCCACAGCTGGAGTAATGGAGGAAGGGAGGAGGGTAACATGCCTCAGGTGCATCCTTCTCTAAAAAAAAAAAAAAAGAAAAGAAACTTTTTAAACCACTTAAGCAAATTCCATCTGAAAGCAGGCAAACCTATCCAGAGAAAGAAGGGAATGAACCTCTTTCCATGTAGGAAATGGATATCAATTCATGTATGGCCCAGATGCATAGGATGGACAAATTTGAAGCACGTTGGACTTACTGTACAGCTCTACATCTCTTCTAATCAAAGAGTGAAAGGTTGTGAACCATGAACCGTGGTGAGAAGCAGTGGAACAGTGTTGCAGCAATGGCTCCTCTGTTGGTGGTTAGGCCCTGTCTTGCTCGATTAAGCAAACACAGTTAATATAGATGAAAGGTAACCTTGATAGAAGTGAAAATTGAAACTTGGTTGTAGGTAGCAAGCCAGGCACAGCTGCAGTTGTACTTCCTCCTATGTAGCAACGGGAGCTACACTTACTGCTGTTTTTGAAGGGATGTAGTTTTTTGTAAATACCTTTTCTTCAGAGTGTTTTGGTTTTTAACATCTATAGCATTGATGGGAGACTGTGGAATATGTTAGTAAGAAGCCACTTAGACTTTATGTGTCTAGCATGTGAGGTCAAATTCAAGTTTAGCATTTTAATCACATCTCCTATTAATGGTGTAATTGTGGCCAGATCATTAAAAACATCTATGTTCCCAGATTTCCTTATCTGAAAAACAAGAGAATTGGATTAGATGATCTTTAAATTCCCTTCCAGCCCTAAAATTCCAATGATTTATGATTCCTTATGGGGAAGTACAGCTTCCAGTTTCTAAGAACAAATGTTTGAAAAAGTGAGCATTTATGCACTATATTTTATATATGAAAAAATTCCTTAAAGGTATTTATTATCACATCAGGCAAATATTTAAGTTTTTTTAGTATCAGTATATAATTTTGGCTTCTTCATTTCTTATGTTCTTCAACTTAAGAGTGTTACAACTCTTTTTAAGATAGTGCCTGGTCAGCTAACTCACTTGGACCAGTCCTTCCTCCCACTCAGTCCAATAATTCTAGGATCTTAAGTTTAGCCCTCTCTAACTTGGGAAAAGGTGTCATTCCCCTTGCCTAAGTTGAGTTCCATTTACCTGTATCAATGAAAGTGACTCCTTAGAAGATTATGTTAAAGAATTACTTCTCCTTTTATCTTTCTCAACAGTTATTTCACTAGTACTGCCAGCTTCCTCTACTTTCAGTGTTGTCCCTTTATCAGTTCCAAGAGAGATAAGACTATTTTAGCAGTTCATATTCATGGAAGGGGCAGAGGCAAAAGCCTGGCTTAAAATCTGAAAAACCATAGTAACTATTCAACTCTCAATCTTCGTGGCTTAAATTGGATGCATTGGAAGAATAAAAACGGTATTTTCTTCTTGAAACCAAAGAGCACATCACCTTGCCTTTTAATTGCAGCCACTAAAAGAGATACTAGATCTGAAAACCTTTCTTCTCCCTCAATACTGGAAGAGTTGCTCAAAATGTTTTTTTCATGGTTGCTTTGAGCAGTCATAACTAAAATCTATTATTTCTAATTTTCTGGATGGCCTAAAACACTGTCATCTATTTTCTATTTTTCCCTGATTGTGGTTCTGAATTCAGATAATAAGTGATCATCATAATAGTGTTTTCTTGTTTTATAGATCTACAATATTACGTTAGCTTCATTTGGTATTTGTCAGTTGTGGGTCTTTGTTAACTCCAGATACGGTCTTTGTTCATTTCTTACATTTTCCTCCCTACAGATGATTCAATGAAAATAAAAGATGAATACAGTGAAAGAGATGAGAATGTTTTGAAGCCAGAGCCCATGGGAAATGCAGAAGAGCCTGAAATTCCTTACAGTTATTCAAGAGAATATAATGAATATGAAAACATTAAGTTGGAGAGACATGTTGTCTCATATGATAGTAGCAGGCCAACCAGTGGCAAGATGAACTGCGATGTGTGTGGATTATCCTGCATTAGCTTCAATGTCTTAATGGTTCATAAGCGGAGCCATACTGGTAAATAGCCTCCTTTATCTAAACTTCTGCAAACCATTCTAATGCATCCATATGAAAAATGAAGTGGTAGGATGTGGGATGACTTCTGATTACTTTCATTGATTTTTGTTATAATTCTGATGAATCTCTCCCTTTCTACATTTTCATTTGCCCAGTAAGTTTTGTTCCTGCTTCACCATGTATTTGGCAAACATACTGAAAATGGTATGAATTAAAAAAGGACCGTAGAGAGCAGTGTTCTAGGTCAGCCAAATATTTTTTCTTCAGTTAATAAGTAGAAGTTGAATCGTGTGATATGCTTCTTATGCATCTTTCATATATTTTTGCATAACTTCTATAAAAAGCAGATCTTCTATTGTATTGGGTTTAAATTTGATAGATGAAAGGATATAATTTTATTACCACTTAAAAAGATCAATCTTCAGACTATAAACAGGCAATATATAGAAATGCATACAAATATAACAGTTACACTGAGCCCAGTAGATTCCATCTGATATCCGTTATGAATCCTTTTAAAAGAAGCATTTCTGGCCCTCAGCGACTTATTAGGACTTGAGTCTGTGGCTCTTTTTTCAGTCTGAGATTACATTTAAAAGGAATGCTAAGTAATTTTAAAATTTACATCTAGAAAGCTCTTGTAGAGCTGCTCTTGATTCTTTGCTCTGATTTAAGACAAGATGACAACTAAAGTAGCCTTGCTAGGTGAGTGCTTTTTTTCTTCTAGAGAGAAGTTTCCATAAAGAAATCTTATGCTTCCCCTGATATATAGCTCCCAGCTGATCCCATTAGGAACAGAAACAGTCCAAAAGATGAACTTTTGCCATAGGCGTCTAATCTGTGCGTATGCTTCGCCACTTGTAGGTGATCAGAAATCTCCTTTTTGTTCTTTTTAAAGGTGAACGCCCATTCCAGTGTAATCAGTGTGGGGCATCTTTTACTCAGAAAGGTAACCTCCTCCGCCACATTAAACTGCACACAGGGGAAAAACCTTTTAAGTGTCACCTCTGCAACTATGCATGCCAGAGAAGAGATGCACTCACAGGTCATCTTAGAACACATTCTGGTAAGTGAGAGCACTGAGCATTCCATATCTAATAAATGTGTGTTCCCTAGTGCCCACTGCAGAAACTGGAAAGAGTTAAGTATGGAAGTTTTCATTTGTCATTCCTGTTCTGAAGGGTTACAACAGCAGAGACCTCTAGGGCTAATTACACTTCCATTAAGGCATTAATTGCTCTCCGTCTGGCTCAATGGGGATGATCATCTCCTTACCATCCTTGTTCCCTTAGAGAACAACACAGTCCGACAGGAAGAGTCTCTTTTTTTCTGCAAAAAGAATTATAGACATTAGTTTTTTATGGTAAACTTTATTAAAAGATTATTTTCCTTAAACACACACACACACACACACACACACACACACACTTCATTCAAAAGTCTGGACAAGCCAATGTTATACAGTTTGAAAATTATGTAAAACTGTAAACTGGGTAGAAATCATTGCTAGAGGGTTACTTTTGGCTATTCTGGGCTAAATTTTGGGGGTTTTGGCCATTCTGGGCTAAATTTCTTTTTTCATTGAGATATAAGAGATATAATTGACAGTATAACACTGTATTAGTTTTAGGTGTACATGGGCTAAATTTCTTAAACACGACTTTCTTCTTGATCAGCCTATTTATTTTTAATCTCTAAAAGATGAGCAGCAATAAGAATGCATAAAAAGCAATGTTCTTTCTTGATGTTTTGACTTCTTATTTTAACCAACCAAGATAATTTTTTTTTCAACATTGAGAATTTCCCTCTTAGAAAAATAAGGCTGAGTTTATTTTTCAAATTTGGGACCTCATGTTCTTGATGTTATCTGACAAAATTTTAATTGAAGACTAAAAAAAAAACCAAAAAACCAGGGTTTGTTTTTATGTCAATCCACATACTGCTTTAACTGAAACCCAACCCCAAATCCACAACTGGTCACAATTCAGAAACTAAGGATTAAACAAGTCAGCCTCAACAAAACCCACCATGAGACATCATAAATGGCAAAAAAAAAAAAAAAAAAAAGAGTTTTCTTTACAATTCATTGTTCAAAGTAATATATTGGGGCAGAGTTTGGTCCAAAAAATTACAGTAGTTCTCTTCTGTTGCTTTTTTCAAGTAAGATGCAACAGTAGTAGTTATTTTTAAGACAGATTCTATAGGACACCAATTACGCAGAAACTTAACATTTTTAGCTCTAGCAAACCTGCATTTATTTTAATTTGGGATTCCTTGAGGATATTTTAGTGCTCTGAGTCCCAAAGTTTCTGTTTTAAACACAGCAAGAAGATTAGAAAATAGAAATCTCAGCCCCTAAAACTTTGACAAATTCATGGGGTACATTTTATCAACAAATCAGAAAGCCCAACCCTGCACACAGAGTTGAAGTTATTACTTATACATTTTAAGCAATATAGCATTTAGAGGAGTTGGGAAGACAAAATTGTATGGATGAACTTTTGATAAAACTTTTGCTTTCTCTTAGAAATTAAGATGTAGTAGTTTTTGCAATTTATTCTTATTTCTATTGTTCAAAAATATCCTCAGTTCATTTAGCAGCTTATATCAATTTAGCCTAGACTTTTCTATAGCCACTTGGCAAGGATAATCTAAATTTATCCAAATATGTCAATGCCCTCATCAGTTTCTAGCTGAATGGCTAACTTCCATAAAGTGTAGCATTCTTTATTTATAGCGAGATAGATGTCTCAAAATAAGAGAGCTGTTCCTATTTCATTCTTAAACCACACTAACATCCTTAAAGAATAAAAAGGCCCCATATTGTTCCTTAAAGATACAAGATTGGATCTGGAACGAAACCACTATGCTTAATAATAATCATTAAATCCAAATGCTTTCATTTGTGAAAGGAGGCTGTCTTTTCAAAGAATACTCTAATAATAATTTTATGGCAGACCATGACCTCATTTCAGTTTACTAAATTTAAAAGTAAAACAGATACGGCAGTATCCAAATTCTCTGGCTTCCCTCAGCAGTCTCATTTCTAATGGAGGGTTTTCACAGAGCCTTAATACATCATTTGTTCTGTAACTCCTGAGGGTCACTGAGTGTCCCTGTGCTCTCCTTATAGTTGAGAAACCCTATAAATGTGAGTTTTGTGGAAGGAGTTACAAACAGAGAAGTTCACTTGAAGAGCACAAGGAGCGCTGCCGTACATTTCTTCAGAGCACTGACCTGGGTGAGACTGGTAAGTTCACGCAGCACTCATTCTACACATATTTAGTGAGCATTTACTATTCTAGGTGATAAGACCAAAAAATCTGGCCCTCATGGAGTTTATATTTAATAAGGAAAGACAGACCAAAAACATAGTAAATAAGTAATTTATACAGTATATTAGAAGGTGTTAAGTAGTATCAAGAGAAACTACTGGTAAGAAAGGATGAAGAAGGTAAAGGAAGTCAAATATATATTGATGGAAAGAGGCTAAGCTTCAGGTGGTTAGCACACAATAGAGTATACAGATGTTGTATTATAAAGTTGTACATCTGAAATTCATATAATGTTATTAACCAATGTTACCCCCAATAAATTTAATAAAAAATAAATAAATGGGAAAAGATAAAGCAGGTACTAGGTGCTGAAGGTGAGTCAGGGAAGTTTTTGACTAAGTGGCATTTTAACAAACTTAAAGGGATAAAGAGAGATCCCTGCAGACAACTAGGAAATAGCAAGTGCAAAGGCCCTTGCTATGAGGAAGTAAAAATAGTCCTGTGTGGCTGAAGCAGAGTGAGTAATAGGACATGAGGCCAGAGAGGAAATGGGAAACCAGATCATATCAGGCCTTGTAGGTCATTATAAAGACTTTGGCTTTTGCTCTGAGTGAAATTGAAAATCTTCAAAGGATTTTGAACAGAGAGGTAACATAATTAGGCTTCTCATTTGAAAAGAATCACTCTACTTGCTATTGAGAATAGATTGTATTTGGGGCAAGAATAGAAATTGAAGGCCAGTTGAAGGCCATTGCAATAATTCAAGCAAGAGAAAGTTATATCTTAGTAGGAGCAGGGGTGGTGAGAAGTGTCCTAATTACACACACACACACACACACACACACACACACATTTAAAGGTAGAGACAAAAGGATTTCCTAACAGAACCATGTGGAATGTGAAGAAGAATGCAGTTGCCATTAATTGAAATGGCAAAGAGTGAGGGTAGAACAGCTTGAGGAGTGGCCAGGGCAGAGTTGATTAAAAGTACAAGTATTTTCTACGTACAAGGCCCCAAAATAATATACTTGTCTACTCATATGATTTATTGTGGGCTTATGTTTGGCTTTGGAAATTTCATATTTTATTCAGTGTTTTGAATTATATGCCTACTGACAATTGGTTGAAATACTAGATGTCTTTCTGTGTATCACTTGTGGTTTTATTTATTTTTCATCCTTCAGTCAAAACAGCCTGAAACTTTTTTGTGTTGCATTTCCACAGCTGTCCTTGGTCCCATCCCATTGACCATTAGCCTGGTTCTGCAGCTTAGATTGTCGGACATTTTTACTTGGTCACTTGAACCAGTTGCTTATTTAGAGTCGGTACAAATCTTTATGAGATTTGGTATTTGACAAAAATAGTTGCAGTTGAACAATTTGAACATTCTAAAGCAGAAAGATAATACAAATATAAAAGAAATAATATGAAACTTGGAGAAAATGGAGTGGAAATCATGAGTAGTTTAACTGTACTCGTTTGAGTGAAGGAAACTTTTGTTGTAGATAAAGCCTATTTTATGGTGTTAGGAACTGGCCAACTGAATTCCGTTGGTTTGCACTGCTTCTGCTTTTTATCCTGATGGCATCTTTGGTTTTATCAAGGAGTTGGATTTCTTCATTATTTCTAAAAAAGAAATGTTTACTCTCTTTAAAAAAAACCCCAAACACCCAAAACTTGGGTTTTGATATCTTAAACAACATGCTTAAGGTTAGTCAGTCAATACCTGGGCATCTTTACTCATAGTTCTATATTTCAGACAATAGATGAAGCTCTTACTGTGAGAGACCCTCAAGATACAAATATCTAATATATTCCAAATAGAATCATTAACATTTTAAAGCTAGATGAATTAAAGAGCATCTGATCCTACCTCATTTTAGAGGTGAGGAAATTAAAAATGCATTGACTTTCTTAAAAATCACTAGAACATTCATTGTTTTCATGATTAGCTATATTTTTTATTTTCAAAAATTTATGGAGAGAGAATTCACATACCATAACATTCACCTTTTAAAGTACACAATTTAGTAGTTTTTAATATACTCATAAAGTTGTATAACCATCACCACTATCTAATCCCATAACATTTTTGTCACCCTGAAAAGAAACCTTGTCCCCACCATTATCAGTCATTCTCTATATCCCCTCTCTCCAGCCCCTGGCAACCACTGATCTACTTTTTCTCTATGGATTTGCCTATTCAGAACATTTTACATAAATGGAATCATACAATATGTAGCCTCTGATGTCTGGCTTCTTTCACTTAGCATAATGTTTTCAGGGTTTATCCATGTTATAGCATGTGTCAGTACTTCATTCTTTTTTATACCCAAATAATATTCCAGTCTGTGGATTTACCATGTTTTGATTGTCTACTCATCAGTTAATGGACATTTGCATTTTTTTTCTACTTTTTCCACTTTTTCTACTTTTGGGAAATATGGCTTGATTAGCTAGATTTTTTTTTAAGGTTATACATTATCTGGTTGGCAAAAGAAATACAGTAACACATATACTAATAGACAAATACTTATGCATATATGTGTGTCTTCATTCTCCAGGAAGTAGGGGAAAAAATCAGTACACTAAATTTTTAACAGTACACTCATTTTTTAACAGTACACTCTATGAACAGTAAGCTCAGAATTACTAATTTTGTAATAAGGTTACCACCTTATTTCCTATCCCCATAACCTTTTTTAGGAATTTCAAATTAGGAAGGATCAAAAAAAATATTTCAGCTATCTTCAGTGGTATAGTGATTCAGGAAATGCTGAAATAAAGAGGTTGAGTTAATTTGCATTTCACAGGGTGGTTTGATGGATGCGTGCAACATACTTTAAGTCTCAGCAAAAAATAAAGGGTTAACTAAGCAAGTTTTGATTTTTTTAAAACAAATATGTTGTAATGGTAGTTTCAGGTTACAAAATGTATCAAGTCACAGCTTAATCAAGTATAATAAATAGTGTGTGACAATCAGTATATTGCTTTCTTTTATATTTCAAATATTTTCCACAATTTGTCCTGAAATTCAAAATGTAGAGATTGTTTAATCCAACACAAGGCAATCCTTTTAATTATTGCCATTGCACCCTATATGGTTTCCATTTCTGTTATCTTCTTAAAATCGGGAGTCCTAGTCTGGACATAGTATTCTGTTTTGAGCCTGACACCTAGGGTATCACCAGTAGTACATCTTATCCCTTCATCCCTAGCTTTTAAAATGATGATGCTCCATTGTTATTGTGGATTTGGCACTTACTCATCAAGCGCTTGTTGTAAATTTAAGTGCAGCCTAGTGTGACAGCCAAGCCTTGGGACCAAGCTACCCCAACAAGCCTTTATGGAAACAGAACAGATAAAAAGGCTTTTGACAGGAAAGCAGTGTGCAAAAGAATGCTGTGTGGGCAACAGGATTTCTGGCCCTACTAATCATTTTTCTTTTATTCGGATAGCATTTGTTGTAGTCTCTGTGTGTCAGGTTCTGTGTCTGTGCTTATAAAGATAACTGAAGGTTAAAGCCCTACCCTTGAAGAATTCACAGTCCAACAAGGGAATGGACACTTAATATAATGCAGAGGTCTAATAGAGACATGTGTGATATTTTACTTCAGTCCACGTTTCTTTACCAGACACCACAAGTGACATCAAGATAACCCAATTCTGCTGTTTTATTGAATTGTATATGAAAAGAAGAATGAATATAGGAGACCACAGATTTCATTTTCACATTAGCTTGATTCTTATTCCAGAAAGGGACTAACAGCTGGTATAGAGATTCATTTAGCCTCATTTCACACAAATTATGAATACTTGGAGCGGGACATATTTTTGTATGACAATGAGTTCTAGCAATAACAAGATTTTTAAAGTAATTGAATAATTATATTTATTTATGAATCTAGGAGTCAGAAACCTCTTATCTTCATTCTCAGTGTTTTAGTCGAGCTAATATAAATGGGAGAGTTTCAGAATAAACATATTTTTACCAAGTAGTAGACCAAAGAAAAAATTAAAAACATTTTAAAAGTCTATTTTCCCAACTGATTATTCTTTTTAAAAAATTGATACTATCTCACAGGTAGTATTCATTCTACTTACTGAAAAAGGCATTAATTTTATGTAACTTTTTTGTTAGAACCTGCCTACTCTTTGAGAGCAATCTCTTGTTAAACAATTATGATTGCACAATAACACCCTTTTATTCCATTCTCTAGTAGCTACTGACACCATAGAAGAGACAGGAAGCATGCCTCTTATTTGAGCTCCATTTAACAATTCAAGATCTAATGAAGGATTATGAACAAAAAAAAACACAAAAATACAACAAATTACATACTTAAATCTGAAATCGCTTTGAGATAGAAAATGCATCATAGAAACAGTTAACTAAAAACCAGACAAGCTATTTAAGACCTGGGCAGATATCAAAGGTAGTAATCTATTCTATACTTATTACTCTATATTAGTTTTATTATTTATTTATTCCGTGTCTTTAAAGTAATTTTCTAATGAAAATTGGTATATACACTATACAGGAGGCAAATGACATGAAGGGGAATTGATCCAGAATTGCAGTCCCACTCCTTCTATGCACACTCATGAACCAAGTGTGCATATTGTTCCTTGCCACCATCCCATATTCCCCACACCCACCCCTTGCAACATTAAACTGCCAAACACCACCCAGGAACGGATTTCCTATTTCATCATTTAAACCCATTATCTTGTTCTCTTACTATCTTGCCAAACTGGTTTCCCTCTACTTAACATTTCTGAGACATGATGCAGCAAGATAACAAGTCTAGACTGTTCCTATAGAGAGTTGGGTCTTAAAGTTGAAGCAAGGGACCAAAAACCAATAGTCCTCTTCCCCACCCCCATCCTCTTTTTAGTGTACTGCCTAAACTCTTTGTGATCCCAAAGAGATTGTTTAACTCCAAAGCATTTCTTTATGTTTTAAGGGACGATCATTTAGTGGTATTGTGTAGCAGCTGTCCAACAATTGCAAGGCAAAAGACAAGCAGTTTGGGAAAGAAAATGAGTGTGCCATATTCATTGAAAGTTTAGCCTTTGCCTAACTTGCCAATTAAAAAACACAGTCAACTCAGTAAAGATTAACTTAAGCTCTATAGTATGTTCACATTTGCAATGAGGGTTGGGCTCTTAGTGTTGCTGTTTTGAGTGATTGATCCAGAAGGAGGGTGTGGGCAGATGAAGCTCTCTAGTTTAGTTTCAGAGGATTTCTTTCAATCTAACCAGAGCTGTGTAAATGAGAGTCTCCACCCATGCCTCAAATTATCTATCTATCCATAACCTCCAAAATTTCATCTTTTTAAATGTGAGTCATTTGGACACTGATCTACAGGGTAAGATTTATCTAGAAATAACTGTCAAGACAAGCTCGGTGAGTAACCAGGGATAAAAGGTGATGTTATCTCGGAGGGTTGCCATTTAGTGACATGCCCTAATTACATCATTTAGGTCAATGTATCCCTGCTTTAGCATCCTTCCAAATGTAGAAGATATTGAGTATGTGTCCTCAGAAAGCTGCTTGTGGTAATTGATAGTGACTTTGGTAAAACGTAGACAGTGACTGCTAAGAGACAGGAGAGCTAGACTGGCAGCATAACACTTGGGGAGTCCTGGGACTGAACAGACATACCTCTGGGTAATGGTTAGAGGAATGAATGAAGAGACTAGTAAGAATAGTGGTAAAATCAGGATAAAATTAAAAATTCCCAAAGTATTGCTTTTCATTCTCATTTCACTATAAATCTTTTTGATGATAACTATAAGATGTTAGGGTGAGCTTTACCTAGATTTAATCCTCTCAATTTTTCTTGAACCAGAATGAATGTTCCCAAAGCACAAACTCCGCTGCCTCTCTGATGCTTTTAAGAAAAAGCCTCCTTATAACTTATAAGCTGTTATAAACAGCTTATAACTTATTTCAAATCGTGGGCCTTTGTCTTTCATCTCTCTGCTCTTGGGGCTCTGGGTAGTGCCACATCTGCTGGTGGTTTGTGTGAAAGGAAATAATATATATAATAGTTTCCTGTTTGGTCATTTATACCTATCCCTATGCTGGACAGAATTTGACCCACTTCACTCAGTAGCAGTGTCCTGTCACTAAGTACCAATTATTTACAATGGTTGTTGGTCAGCCAAAGTTGCAGTGCTCCGCCACTAGCCCAAAAGCAGCCCAGGCCTCTTATTCTGACCATTATTGTTTTTATTACATAAGGAGTGTTATTAGTAGATTAAACTGGAGAATAGGATTTATTTCTTTAGAACATAGAATTATTTTTGATGAGAAACTCACAAATTCTAGTAAATATTGTCAGTATTATCATCCTCTTACTCATTTTTGGAGCTAGTTTCATTTTATTCCTGCATTTTTTAAATCCTGAGCTTTATAATTTATTGTATAACAACTGGCATAGTTTTAAAAAATAAAACCAAAAACATACCCACAATAAAATGAAAACTGGCTAATACTTTGAATTCTCTTTTTCTGATTTGCTTTTTGTTCTCTTGCCCTGACCATACTAGACAGTCTTGTTCATTTACTGCAGAGGCAGACAGCGTTCTTCTCTGAGCATGTCCATTTGCGATACTGAATGTCTGAGGGACCATGGAATTGGTGACATGATTTCCGTATATTTGAAACTCTTCACTCAGCAAACTCGTCAATTACAAAATGAGCACTGACAATTCCTAAATCTGTGTATATAGTTGGGAGAAGAATTCCATTTTACAATCATCACTTGCTTTTTACTCTCATCCCTTAAACTAATTTCATTTTCCTTAGAGACATTAGAAATGTAAGGATCCTTCAGTTTATGACCTCCTGAAATGCTTAGTAATAAAACAGAGAGAAATGTCTGTCGTATCACAATATGTTTGCTTAGGGCAGCAGTGAGCAAACTATGACCCTCAGGCCAAATGTAGCCAGCAGCCTTTTTGTGTACAGGAATTTTAACATTTTAGAAGGTGGTGGGTTGGAGGAAAAAAACAGAGAATGTAGAACAGAGATGATATGTGTCCTACAAAGTTTAAAACTTCTTTACAGAAGTTTACTGATCTCTAGCTTGGGCTAGTATCATGTGTTAAAGTTTAAAGCCTTATATTTAGAGCAGCTTATATCTCTTTGAATTTTAAACTGGGTAAAGTATACTATATTTATTCCAGTTAACTATTTAGTTGATTAGATATCCTTCTAGTGGTTCTTAATTCTGACTTTGTTTTAAAATCATGTGGAGAGCTTTAAAAATATTGTTGCCTAGGCCCATACACCAGAGATCCTGATTTAATTCATCTGAAGGGGAACCTGGTCATAGATGTGTCTTCCATGCCTCTTTAGGTGATTCTAATGTTCAGGCAGGTCTGAGAACCACAGGTCTACACCACTGGAAGTATTCATAGACTGACAATTAAACCATATTCTGAAGTAGTTTTTATTCACATTTTTCATTAGAAATATAGTAAAGATGTATTATACAAACTGTTCTTTAATTTCAAGACAGAAGTGTTGCTTAGGGAAATTTTAACAGACAATTTTTAAATGTGAAGAGCATATGAAACAGATAATGCAGAGCCCAGAGAAATAGAATTTTAAAAGGTAGGAACTGAAAGGAGCATGATGAAAAAATAAGAAAGAAAGAGAGAAAGAGAGAGAGAGAGAGAGAGAGAGAGAGAGAGAGAGAGAGAGAGAGAGAGAGAGAGAGAGAGAGAGAAAGAGAGAAAGAAAGAAAGAAAGAAAGAAAGAAAGAAAGAAAGAAAGAAAGAAAGAAAGAAAGAAAGAAAGAAAGAAAGAAAGAAAGAAAGAAAGAAAGGAAGGAAGGAAGGAAGGAAGGAAGGAAGAAAAAGAACAAACCACTTAGAATTTCAATACACAAATCACTGAGTAGATTTCTTGCTGTCTGAGTAAGTGTATCTATTTTCAAAAGTGCTATTAACATAAACAGAGCTGTAAATCTGGGGCACTATACTTCTTTTTTTTCAAAGTTGTTAAGAAGAATTATATCAGTCTGCAGGTGTCACATGCAGTTACTCAGAATCAGAAAGAAGGCTGATGGGGGTTAGAAGATCTCCATCTATCTATCTTTTTGCAGCCAACCACGTCCAGGCTGTTTATTTAATACTTCCTCTTGCTAATGAAGGTACTTGTTGGGGATGGGTTGGGCTTTCCCATCTCAGCATAAGGACTGCAAGATTTGAATGTGCCCTTGTGCGGCTTTACTGACCACAGCAGGTCCCCAGGCAAGAATCTGAGCAGTAATAACAGGTAACAAAAGAGTATGCATCAGACCTCAAACTCTTTTCCTTTCAGTTTATTTCCTTTTCTTCCCCACTTACCAATGTGTTCTTTTCCCTCTTCTTTTTATATTTTTCCAAACCAGCAAGTGCCGAAGCAAGACACTTCAAAGCAGAGATGGGAAGTGAAAGAGCTCTCGTTCTGGACAGATTAGCAAGCAATGTGGCAAAACGGAAAAGCTCAATGCCTCAGAAATTCATTGGTAAGAATACAACCCTTTTTCCTGCTGTTGTTAGCAGATCGTTTGAATGAGATAGCATAGGATGCTTACTATACAGGCCCTTCCTAGCTTAATCTCTATTAAAATAAGGTAATTGGTTTTCCATTTATTCTTTGGTTACACATTTATTCTTTCTGATTCATTTTGATAACTAGAGCAAAGAGAATAAGATATTTGAACTAAAGAAACTTAATGACTGAAGATGGGAGTACTTAGTGTTCAATTTCCTAAATAGAGTTAGTGTCAAAAATGCTTTTTCCTTCCTCTTTATTCTGAATGACATATGTTGCATGAGAGAGTTTATGCAATTTACACCATTAAGGTGTCCAAGATAACATTTTTGTAATCTTTTGTAATTATATTTTACAAGTTGGTTCCGTTATCATGCTCAAGCTTTTTCATGCTCGAAAATGGATTGCCATGTTTTTTTTGAATTTGAGAATTGACTTTAACAGAAAGTGGTTGGGAAATCATAGATTGAAATAACAAGGTTTCCTATAGTCGTTTATCTTACTGGAGTTAATTTTTATGCCATTGGGTTTTACATTGTCAAAGAAACATAGCAGAAGGAGATGGTGAAGAAATAATGATGTCCATTAAAGTATTGAGACTGCCGAAGGGCAGAGATATTTTGCTGAACTCTCCCAGATGTTTACATAAATGTGACCAGGATATTTAAAATAGATTTTTATTTGTAAAGTAGGCAGCTGAATTGAATGTATCAGTTTTGCTGTAAATTGAAAGTCTGATATTGAACAAAAATAGTTATCACATGAAAATAGGCCTCCCTCAACACCAGTGATATTTTAGAAATCTGTCAGTCTCTTTTTCCAAAGCTGCTTGCTGCTGTTGATTTCTTATTCCAGTCCTTTTGTGTTTATTCTTTTCAATTGCTTTTACAGATATTAAAAAAACAAATATTGTTTTTAAATCTGGTTAAATTTTATTCTTGTTTAGATAGTTTTTTTACAGGAAGACATTTTATGTGAATTATAGAGATATATTGGAAAAAACATATATTTCAAAATTAGTAAGCTTGGTATTTATGCTTATTTATTTTATTTGATTAGCTGAAAAGTGTTTGCTCCCTTTTAGTCACTTTAAGAATAAATCGTGTCAGACTAAAGTTGGTACATTTCAGTTTAGAGAGACCCTTTCCTCCTTACCATCTTCCATATGGAGTTAGGATCAGTGGACCAATTGTGATTCTAAGACATTATCATAAGGAATTGCTCATATATCTTTTGAGCTTTACTAATATGAGGAGGTTCTGACTGGAATACAAAGGAAAACTTGGATTGTTATTCTATGCCATGAGTGTAATTTAGTTTGGGGAAAATTTTGATTCTAGAAATGGCTGTAGCGGATGTAGGGAGAGACATGGGGAGAAACAGGCAAGGAAAAAAAATGTAAAGTGACTTAATTTTAACCAGTTATGCTCAGTGCATATTGGCATAAGAGAACCAAAATATGATAGAAGATACCTATATATGAGAGAAGGTTCTTATAGTTGCCCTAAACCTATCATCACTGACCTAAAACCCTACTTAATATAATAAAAGTTGCACAGCTTTAAAAACATATGTTTCATATGTCCAAGTCCATGCCATTTTGCACATTGCATCGGGGATCCGTGTTCCATTTGTTTGTTACCATTGCAACCAGAGGATTTTTCACTCCGTCATTTCTAGACTCGTGAAAAATGCTGATCTTGTAGATGCTGATTTCTCTGAACCATCTTCTGAACCATCACATTCTCTGTGTGTGGAATCAGAAAACCCAATGGAGTTTGCTCTTGATTTGAGCTGAGGTGGCAACTTCAGGACTTCAGGACCCTGAATAACTAGGAGAAATTTTCTTTTTTGTAAATTATAGTATAGTGCTATAGGAAGAACACTGGATCAGAAGCCAGAAGACCCAGGGTCTAATTCCAGCTCAGTCATTTCTTAACCGTGTTTGTGTTTAGACAAATCACATAACTTTTCTGCACCTCCGTTTACTCATCTGTGAAATGAAGAGACTGAGTAGGTGATAAAGTGATCAGGAAGATCCCTCCCAGCTCTATCATTCTACAAGTCTGTGAAATGAGTTAGAAAAGGCAGCAATCATGAATAGCACTTTGTATTATAACTTCAGAAAACTTTTTTCTTAAGGTTGTATAAATATGGTGTTTATATTATGAACCGTATATATTTTAGAGTGTTTTTTAGGAAGATGAATCTAAGAATCCATAAAACAGCTTCATTAGCTCAACATAAATATATTTAACTTAGGGCATTACTACTTGTTTGTTTGCTCTTTCATCCGTTCATTCATCATGAAATGGTTATAGGGCCCCTGCTACACACATGATATTCTGAGCACTATTCTAATCTAGCTTTAGCTTATATCCTGAACCTTTGTTTTAGAGATACTTTTTGAAATGAAAGAAAGCTTTTGAATCATTTAACTGAGTCAACCTTTTTGATAGAAAATAGTAATATCAAAGCAGAGGAAGGAACATTATAACACTATGCAATGAATGTACGGGATGAAGTGATATAAAACATATGAGGCTAATGTTTCCTTTCTTCCTTCTTCTCTTCTTTCTCTTCTCCTATATTTCCTCTCTAAGGCACCATTTTCTGAAAAGATGAGCTGCCAGAGAAATGGCAATGGGTAAAGTGTGAAGGGAGAATGAGTCACTCCCTTTAATCCTACTGACAGTTGCACAGCCCTCAGACCAACCTTGGCTTCCCTGACCTCTTGAACTGTGAGGGTAAAGGTGAAATTATACCATCAGGTCAACCTGATACTTTTCCAGCAGGCCAGAGAGAATTACCAGTAAGTAGCATTGCTTATCCATTAGACGAACTGAGGAAGAGGGACAGATTGGATTGTCTAAATGCATTTAGAAACACCCCCCCCTCAAAAAAAAAGTCCCTGTTGTAGAGTAAAAGTAAAATTAAATTACCCAAGCAGGAGAAAAATCAAATCATTTCCCCCTAATTCTCCAACAAATTTTGTATCACTTTCTCTAAAATGAAAAATAAGTTGACACATGTTCATTAGAAATCAGCATCTTTACATCATCAAAATAATCCGTAGTTTTTCTTTTCAAAGAACAAGAAGGCCTTAATTTTAAAACACACCTAATCCTTTTAGGGGTTGTCCTTTCTCTGAATCTTATTTTCCTGTTATAAACTTGTTGGACTATACTTCTAACTAGGCCATCTTCAAATACTTGGCTCAAAATAGAGGCCAGATTTCTCTCCTGGAGGGAGGAGGAAAATGACTGCATTTCTGCATATTTCTTTTTCTGATTTTTATTCTTTCTCCAAAAACAGATGTGTTATTCAGACCAAAGTGGTTACCATAGCATCTCCTTATTTTTTTTAATTTTTATGTATTACTTTATTAAAGGAAGTTTTAATGTTGAAAAGAACATGAAAAAAGATCTCACTCATCATGTGAGTGAGGTTTTGACACTTCAAGTAACACCAGCAGTTCTCCCTGTGAAGTAACTAATGAGAAATTGTCCGCTTTGGTTAACAGTGACAGGAAGCAGTTTTAATACCTGTTTCTGAGAGCACAAAGTATCATCTCCCACCCCTTCCCAAGTGGCTGAAATCCACAATCCTACATGCATTACAAAGTCACGGCATTTTAGAGCTTGAAGCGATATGAGGAACCACCCCATAAAGTTCTTTTACCAAGGAGGGATGGAGGATCAGAGAGATGAAGAGGCACGGCCCATAGGTCACAGAGTAGGGTCAGAGCCTAGGGCTATAAAGTACTGCAGTCCAAGGGAGATCACCCAGAGCACTGCATGTCATGTATGTGATGTGGGGGCTTTGGACAGGGACAAGTCTAGTCATTGAAAGCTGGTGTCTTCCCCTGGTGACTCCATCAGGACAGACAACATCCAAATAGCACTTAACCAAGTCTCACAGAGAGAACAAAGGCTTCTTCAGCAGCAACAGTAAATGTGGTCTCCAGCTCAGTTTTCCTCACTGCCACCCCCACAGCTCTCTCTGTTCTCTCTCCTTCCTGCTTCTTATTCTGTGGCACCCCTCTGCTTCCTCCCCCTGGAAGAAGTTATTAGTCACTTTAGTCTCATTTAGATTGATATCAGAGCCATAATCATCATCAGATATTCCATTTATCCTATTTACCTGCCTTTTGAAAATTTTTTTTGGATATGTGCTTACAGTAAGAGTAAGTGGTAATACACGTGAGAAATTGTATGAAAGTAGCAGCAAATACATTTAGGTGACTTGAAGAAACTCGAAGACAAAGAAACCCTGAATATTTCACATTACTCCATCATGATGATTGTAATTTGGGAATTGTATTCTTTTTATAATGTTTGAATCATTTTCCTCCCTCCTCACAAAAACCTTTCAATGGCTCCCCATTGGAATAAAATCCAAACTACCCAAGTAGCCTGAGCCTTCCACAATCTGTCTCCAATTTACCTTTTCCAATTTTATCATTTCAGCCACCTAATCCTTTAATTCAGCTACAACGAACTACTCCCACTTCCATGTAATCATTCCTTCCATGCTCTCTGTCTGGAATGCCCACCCTCGTACCTGTCTGTAAAAGTGTGTGTGGTCTACATTCCACTACTCTCCTCAGTTCTCCCTCTGCTCTGTTCTCCCTCTGCACCCCAGGCAAGCTTAACAGTCTGCTTTTTGTGATGTATATATATGACTGTCTCCACCACCATCACTACCACCACCTCGGATTACAAGAAGACTTTAAAAAAAGGAGGAGATTAGCATTTGTCCCATGTTACATGTGGCATATGTGAGAAAAGATCCATGTTTTTCTCTCTTCACTCTCCTGGCTACTCTATACTTGGTTCCACCACATAGTATTAAGGATACTGATTTGTAATAAAATTGTGTAAATGCTGCCTCTCCTATTGGATTGCAGTTATATATATACCCTTCAAAGCATCTAACATAGCATGGTGATAATTATGATAATGATGAGGATGATAATAATAATAGTAATAAAAGATCTATCACTTATTGAGTGCTTACATATGCCAGGCACTCTGTTAAGCACCTAATAGACATCATAAATTGGTGCATCATAGATGTTCCTTGAATGCATGGTGCTAGTCTATACGGGAGAAAGCACGGTTGTTTTTCCAATGCTATGGGAATCATTCCAAGAGAGAATATGAAGTCACTGCCTGCCAGTGGTGGGACTGTGTAGCCATGGGCAAGGTATCACCTGGGAAACACTAGTTAACATTCAAACACATACTGAGATATATTGGCCCTTTATTTGCATCCTGGTCGTCCTCCATTTATCAACTGAGCAACCTTGGCAAATTTATCAACCTGTTCGCACTTTAGGTTGTTCATCTGACTAAGATGATAATTCCTCTTAGGTAAAATGAGACAATATGCAAAGTATCTAGGACAGAACTGGGTATATAGTGGGAGCCCAATAAATAGTGGCTATTCTTATCAGTATTATATATAAAGCACAGTGCTAGGTACTGTGAAGAGTAAAGACCAGAAGTCAAAAGATTAGGGTGATGAATCTTGTCCCTTGACCCCAAAGGTAGAAGTCTGAATCCACACGCTCAGTGAAGGTCCCTTTTGCTCTAGGCTATGATTCTGTACTTTGAAGTTGGCACTTAGAAGCCAACAACCATATGCCTTCAACACATTGCAGCAATTCAGGTCAGGCAGTTGCTCAGTTTAAAGTTACCAAAGCCTAGAAATTAGGAATCAACACCTTTAAAAAGAACCACAGGTAGGGAATGCCCCAACCAGGCAGCCTTGGTTTCTAAACTTAGGACAAGCTGTTGCCATTTGTATTTTCACTGGAATAAAATCTAATTCAGCCTGAAGCTGCTATCGTTAGTCATTCAAAGGTGTGGTATGATTTTGACTAGAAGCTGGACCAGACGCTCCACGTAGGTTTGGGAGCAGTTACACTCTTGTGGTTTGACTAACCTTTTTTATGAGTGTGTTACTAAAGAAACGTGAGCTGTTGGCTTTTCTATTACTGTAGCTCACCCTTTCTGAGTTTCATACACATTGAGTCATCGTGTCTACAGGTGACTGATAATCATCTGTACAACTCAAGTTACCGTAACTTGGAGATGAGGGGATCTGATGACTGCAGCATGCATGCACGTGAAGATCTGAGGCTCTCCCATCTTCTTAACAATGAACAGTGGTCTGCATTAACCACAGAACTCAGTCACATATTTCCATTCATCCAGGGGTTCATTTTCCTCTTAATGTTTTGCCTCTTACAACGTTAGCACTCAGCTGCAGGTGGTAGAATTATATTCCTAGTTAAGTAAAGTGGACTCTTAAGAGAAAGGATAAACGCAGAGTTTATGATGTGCCTATCCCACCCTGGAAACTTTCTAGAGCCTCTCTCTTAGGTAGAAAGATTTTTTTTTTTAATTCTCAGAGACCCCTGGTATTTGGGAAGTTGAGTGGAGCTGGCCATATTGGAAAATCATTAATAACTTTGAAAAGGCCAAGAAACCAAAGTTCATCATTTTTATGTCATGCTCAGGGGAATAAATATGTGTAACCTTAGCTGGCCTTCCTGTTCTCAGTCTCATTCTTCCAAGTAGCCTTGATCAAAGATACATTTAATCAGGAAGTTTAAAATGAAAACCATTGATTACTTTGGCAAGTCTACTTTTCTTTTGCTTTTTAATGAGTTGCCAAAGCAAGACATTTTTCTCTGCATACTTTTTCTCTCAGGTATTTGTCTAGAAATTGTCAGGTTTGCCTTAAGGTAGTGAGGATGCAGGACAAATGTGTCTGATTAGATCAGATCTTTTAGCTGGTCTTTCTATTTCCATTTTCTCGCTTTTCTGGTCCATCTCACACATTGCTGTTACATTGTTATCCTGAAATAACATTTTGACCACAAGTGTTCCTTGCTCATGGGCACGTACTGGTTTGCTGTTTGTTCAAATCCAAACTCTATGGTCAGCCATTCAGAATGCCCATCATTTGGTCCTGCCATGTGTTTTCTTTTTCCAATATCTCCCAAAATGTGGTATGCAAAGTGCCAGGAAACCCACAGGGCATTTAAAAACCTAGATCCAGAGTCAAGAAAATTATTTTCTATTTATCCTTTTTCAATCAACCCGTTTATACCAAGAAGAAAGATTTAGACCTAATTTGATGCTAGTTGTCTTTAACACTCATCTCATACTTGGCAGTTTCTGTTTTGAACAAAGAGAAGGGGGATCTTTGTCTTCAAGTATTTACAGTAGTGTCGGATCAACTTTTCATAGTTACCTATTTGTGGCAAGTGATTCTTGTTTTCCGTTTATGTCAGTGATCCAGAGTTTCCTTAAAAAACAAATTTATTTTAGCGGGCGACAGAGAGAGAGAGAGAGAGAGAGAGAGAGAAGAAAAAATGAGGACTGATTCAAACAAAACAAAAAACTCTGATGTTTAAGTCCTTTCTATGTGCCAGGCACTGTTCTAAATGCTGATCTATGACCCTGTGAGGTACATACGATTATTATCCTCACTTTACAGGTTAAGTAACTTGTCCAAGGTCATGAAACTCATAACTGGTGAGCCAGCATCAAATCCAGTCCATCTGACTCTAAAGCTCATGCTGTCAACCACACTACCCTGGTGTGTGAATATTGCAGAATGTGAAGGAATAAGTGAAGTTTGAGAAATACTTTATTTCATACTTCTTGATATTAGCTATAGCCAGACTCTCTTCTTCCTTGCTCATGTCCTGCATAGTCCCACTTATCTGCCTTCATTCATGCTCCTCCCTCAGTTAGGATGTCTCTTCTACCTCTCTGAAAATCTAAATCCTACCATTGCAACACTCTTCTCGGAATTTAGGTTTGGCAAGAATGCTTTTCCTTCTCTAACTACTTGTGAATTTTTTGCATTCTCATAACACTTAAGTATAAAATTTATGCCAAGCCACCTTGCCTTTGCCTTATAATTCTTTTTATAGAAGGTATATTACTCTCCTACTCAAAATCCTCAAACATGGCATTTAGAATAAAAGCAAAGGCCTCTATAAAGCAAAGTGGCCATTTCACAACTTTAACATTTATTTTCCTCCTGTTCTATATATACAGGTATTATTTCTCTCCCACTAGTTTGGAGACATCTCAAGAAAAGGAACTGGTTCTTCCAATCCTTTTGTTTTCTTGGATTTTTTTTTTTATCACTGAACCCTTTACTGTATGGCAGTAACAAATTTTGGAACCACGACATGCCTAGGAAATGTTACAGAAGAGAGGATAAGGCTCAGCAAATCTCTAGAACCCAGCGTCTACAGAATGAAAAAGCATTAGCAATAACCTTAGCCTTACTTCCAACTCTTTGACATCTTCCTCGCTTTCTCATCCTTCTACCAGCCACTCATCACTGAGCACATCTGCCTCACTGCAGACCCCTCTCCTGCCTTCCCTGTGGCCAGAAAGCCTTTGTTTTCTAACACAACACCCACACGCCCTGGAGGTGGCTAAACTCTGTTTTCAAAATTTCTCAGCAGTTTGACATGAGAAAGAGGAGAAGGTGACCACAAATAAATTTTTCAGTTAAGTGTGAGATAGACCCTAATGATCATATGTGTATCAATGATATATTTTTTCAAGCAAGAGAATCACACATTTTATGAAAGGGACAAAGATCATGATCTTTCATCAAGAAGGCTTTTCTAAAACCGACACTTGAAGCCCTTCTACTTAAATCTCAGTCTGGTGACTGCTGTGTTTGGAGAGTGGCAAGTATAGAGATTGGGTAGTTTCTGGGGCTATTTTTTCTACCCCTGTAGCTATTTAATAAGCTGCAGAGGCCAGTCACTGAACATCCCTACTTCTTGCAATACTTCTGTCCCTTGGCTCCCTAGTGTTACAAACAGAAAATAACAAGCAAAATAAGAGTTTGGGACCTGACTGTATCTTATGAGTTCACACACAGTAGAAATGCCAATGCCCCCAAGCTCCTGCACAGGGAGCCCCCTCTGAACCCCATCTTCCTGTTCTCTTGCTTTGTTTTCTCCAGAGTTCCCCTCCGATCTGAGCAGTGGAAACAACTGCAAACAACTTTTGAATGAAGATAGTATTTCTCTGTTGTCCATATGAACATGACCCTTTAGACACCAAAAATAGTATGGGAAGGAGTTTGGATCTGAGTTTGTTTTGAGAGTGATTTGTTAAGTGGGGTATCAGTTTTTAAAAATGATGTTGAATGCTCAGGCGCAAAGCTACTTACATTGTAGCTTCAACTTAATGACTCTCCCTTTTGCCTGCTGTCTTAATTTATTTTGACTGCCCAAATGTGTGCTGTCAACCACAGTCCCCTGAGACTTCAGCACCGTATGGAACAATTCTGCCAGGGCTGGGTGTTCTTGAGCAAAGCATGTCCTCCCTCACTTTTCAAGGACTCTGAGAAAGAATTTTATAAATGCTTTGTCTTTGTGGTTTTCCTTTTGTAACTCACTCTTTCACTTGTTCTAGGTGAGAAGCGCCACTGCTTTGATGTCAGTTATAATCCCAGCTATATGTATGAGAAGGAGAACGAGATAATACAGACCCGAATGATGGACCAAGCCATCAATAATGCCATCAGCTATCTCGGTGCTGAGGCCCTGCGCCCCTTAGTCCAGACACCACCTGCTCCCACCTCAGAGATGGTTCCAGTTATTAGCAGCATGTACCCCATAGCCCTCACCCGTGCTGAGATGCCGAATGGTGCCCCCCAGGACCTGGAAAAGAAGACCATACACATGCCAGAGAAGAACCTCCCTTCTGAAAGAGGCCTCTCCCCCAACAATAGTGGCCATGACTCCACGGACACTGACAGCAACCACGAAGAACGCCAGAATCATATCTACCAGCAAAATCACATGGTCCCTCCTCGGGTCCGCAATGGAATGCCTCTTCTGAAGGAAGTCCCTCGCTCTTATGAACTCTTCAAGCCTCCACCCATCTGCCCACGGGACTCCATCAAAGTGATCAACAAAGAAGGGGAGATAATGGATGTGTATCGGTGTGACCACTGTCGAGTCCTCTTTCTGGATTATGTGATGTTCACTATTCATATGGGCTGCCACGGTTTTCGTGACCCTTTTGAGTGTAACATGTGTGGGTATCGAAGCCATGATCGGTATGAGTTCTCATCTCACATAGCCAGAGGAGAACACAGAGCCACATTGAAGTGAACATCTGGTCCCAGGGATGATTTGCGCCTGAGCATTCAACATCATTTTTAAAAACTGATACCCCACTTAACAAATCACTCTCAAAACAAACTCAGATCCAAACTCCTTCCCATAACTATTTTTAGTGTCTAAAGGGTCATGTTCATATGGACAACAGAGAACTACTATCTTCATTCAAAAGTTGTTTGCAGATGTGTTACTACTTTTGTGACACCTTGTTTTCCTGTCAGGGACTTGATTTTTATATTTAAAAGCCAATGAAGTATTTGGTCATCTTTTGTATCAATAGAACAGGCATTCCTTGGAGTTTGTTGCCAGTTGAAAGAGCATCCCAGTTGTGCTACATGAGACATTCTTTCTCAGATACATCAGCCATACATGCAAAAGTCTTTTGGTCATAAGCCCAGGTCCACAGAAAAGAAAAACTGACCTGCTTGACCAGCTGACCTTTTTGGGAAGACTTGCCCTTCTGCACTTGATACAAGGCTGAAGGTTAGGATATAATCTCTTCATTCTAATTAGAATCTAATAGTAAGGAAAAGAATAGCCATAAAATAAGTCTGTTACCAATGACTAAAGAGCCAGTCATTGCGCATAAGATCCATTCTCATCACATAAGCAAAAACAAAACAACAACAAAAAACCAACTCATCTGATGATACTTCTGCTTCAACTGTTTACCCTCCCATCTCCATTTAAAAGCTGCTTTGGGTTAAACCAGTCATCTAGGAGAAATTCTATACCAGAAGAACTCATGGTTTTAAATATAGACCATCATCGAAACTCCAGGAAGTTGTCCACTGTGGGCGATGGCATCCATTTCCTGTGATCAAGATTGGCAGAGCTGGGTTCTGAGGGGAAGATGGTTTAGCAGCACCACCAGGAGAGAAAAAAAAAAAAACAAAACACCTACCTGAAAGTTCTTGGTCTCCTTCCTGGCATATTAGTATAGAGCTCAAAGCAAACTTGCAAAGAATTTTTTGACCAAAAAAATGCCAAAGAATCCAAAAAGTATGACTTAGTCTCTCCCACCCCACAAGAGAGGACTCAGGGATAGAGGCCAAGAATGTTGTTTAGATCAGAGCTGAGTTTCGGGATGGGGTGAGGAGGGAAACAGCTCTGCTGGAAGGTGGTTCTTCATCAGGCAGGTTGGGTTCCCCCTACTCCCATTTTAAATGGAGCTGCAGTATCCCACAGATTCCTGAAAGTCTGATCTTGGTTCTATAGATGTACTGGTCATCTCTATCCTTAATTATAGAGGGGGCATGCTATCAAGGAAAAGTGCTGTGATAGTTGTAAAATTAGCACTGGAATAGGAGTCACAAAATCTATTTGCTAATTCCACATTTGCCCCAAATTAGCTATATGACTTTGGGTAAATCATTTAACTCTTGAAACTAAATTTCCTCAACTATTAAATAAGATTTGGATTTAGATGTTCTCTAAGGTCTCCTCCTGCTTTAAATTTATATAATTATGCAGTAACCAGTTATTTTTTAAAGCTCTTAATGTATGGGTACTTAAAACCCACAGATATTTGAAAAAATAAGCATTTATGCAGCATTAA
This sequence comes from Macroglossus sobrinus, assembly GCA_004027375.1. NCBI lineage: Eukaryota > Metazoa > Chordata > Mammalia > Chiroptera > Pteropodidae > Macroglossus > Macroglossus sobrinus. Next base: position 445,675 of record PVKZ01000236.1, read on the forward strand.
GTATTAAGCAGAAGAGTCTGTATATGAATATCTGTTTCACATATCTTTGGTGTGAAAATGGTAGTGTTGTTAAGTTTTTCCTTTAACCACTGAGTTGTGAATGTGAAGAGGGTGGTGGGGAGGAACAAAAAACAGGAAGGTATTTTGATCTTGCCCCAAAGTGTACACACAAACTGGCACCTGCAGCTGCTTGCCAAAGACTTTTTTTTTTTTTTAACCTTTTTAAGGACTTGTGTTAGGGAAAATAAATTCTTCTTCCAGGGACAACTTCATGGAGCCTATTTACAAATTAAGAGTCATCTTTGTGAACATTTCTACCAGAGCCAAGAATCCCCAATTCCTGGTAGATTAGCGTTTTATGTATCTGCCTTGATATTTCGAAAGGGCTTATGCATCGGGCTCAAACACAACTTGTTATATGTGCTGCCAGTAATTAAAATGTTCCACCTCAGACTGCACAAATGGCTTATCCCTCTTTGTAGCATGGCGTCTGTCTCAGGAAAAAAGATTTTGTGAAATTCCATGGCAACAGTCCCAACATGTTGGAGATTTCAGCTAAAAGACAAGATATATTTCGGTGTGTAGTCTTCAGTATATCACTGTATTTCTGTAATCCTAGACTCCAAGCTGCTTAGAGCTGCCATGTTGCTTATACCCATTGTGAAAGAGAAGCTACTTATTATATTCTTGAAATGTCACACATCCTGTTAACGCTTCAGGGAACAAAAGAAGAGAAATTGGATTAGTAGAAGAGAAAGCTAGGAAAAGGGAGCATTTCTTCCAGATTAGTGGGAAACTTCGCTTAAGACAACAACTTTTGCACCTTGAGATAGTGAAACTAAGGCCCATCCCACCCACCCAGGGACACTTTTTGTAAATATGACCCTCATTTTCCCTGTGACTAATGGGTTTTCTGAATGATTTCCAAAAGCTGTACTTTCATTGTAGCATTCTGAATCTAGACGGAGGCATAGCAAGTCCAGAGAAAATTTGTATGTGGAAGCATTCTTAAATCTTACAGTTGAACTAAGTGGTATGTAGTGGTTACCACCACGCAGGTCAACACTTTCTTCTATAGACACTCCTTATACTAATTAATGACCCCCACCTTCATCCCTATCCGCTAAGGGTGGGTGAAGACAGTGAAGAAGAATCTTAGCAAGATGCTGAGAGGAAAGGGTGGCTGGACTCACATCTGAAGTCCCACAGCAGCTTCAGACAGCATGTTTGCTTTCTCAGCCAGAGTCTCGCTTAAGAGGCGGCTTGCTGGTCTCTCCTTCATTGTTAGGCCTCCCGCCTCACCCTCAGGAAGCCACAATCTGAGAAACAACCTGCCCCATGAGAAATTCCCTTGCTGCCAAGGTGACACAATTGCGGTGAGGATGGAAAAGAAAGAGAACTGGTTCTCCAGATTTCCTTTATCACTGTTTGAAGTGTTGCAAAGGTATTTCCTTCTGGCAGAGAACTAAATAGAAGTGTTCCCCCATCACCCTCCACCACCATCACCAGAGGAAAAAAAGATAATAAATCTAGCAGTCTTTAGATTCTTTACTTAAGTCACTTTCCCAAAAAGATATTTGCCTTGATACAGATAAGCTAGCTAATCTTGTGCTTTGTTACCTCTGAGCTGTTCCTGACTCAGCTTCTGATTTTGTCAGTGACAAAATTTCTCACCTTTTAAATGCAGCACTGAACATTTTGCTAGGCCCATACTTAAAGTGGCCCAGATATAAAATGACCTCAGATTTCTTTTGCAAAAAGAAATGTTTAAGAACACAAAATTTTACTTGGTTGAAACACTGTTATTAACAAAGCTCACATTAACATATAGCTTTCCCAAGTAGCTTCTGTATCATTATTCCCATTCTCTGCTAAATGTGAGGTTAGAATGTTTTAAGGGAAAAAGCAGTACTTTCAACATATTTCCCAGGACAGGCAATAAGACCATAATGGAAATGTTAACTGTCCAAAGTCCTGGCTTTAACGTGTACCCTGCTGAGAGCAGGTCTGCCGGGCTGATCAGTAGAGATCTGGAAACTTGGGAACACCCAAGATTTGAGCCCTCAGAGATGTCTAAGCTTTTCTCAAAGACTCAGAATTACGATTTGTGAGCTCAAGAAGGGGAAAGAGAGCAGAATGATGAAAATTTTGTTCTAGAAAATAGCATCGGGCTGTAGAGAAGAAAATAAGCGGTATACCGTGGTATTTCTTTTAAAGAGTTGGGAACTAATTTTGTGCTCAGGAGTACAGTTCAGAGACCCTCTGTAGGCAGTTCAGAAAAAGCAAAATGATTGGTGATGTAAGTGCCTGTAAAGAGAACAACTTTTGACCTGAAACCGAAGGCTAGACTGGGCCACCCTAGCCAAAGGACTGTTCTCTAAGGCTAAAAGGACTGAACAGTTCAGAGAATTATGAGTGAACCCAAAGCTGGGGACTGCTGCCTCTAAGGACTGTGGACTCAAGGTGTAGGCTTTGAATCTGTGTGAGTTCACAACAAAAGACTGTACCTCTGTTTACCCAAGCTGTATATACTCTACCCCAACATGCCACTAATACGATAAACAGAGCTTTGTATTTTGAAGAAGCTGAAAGCAAGTTTCCTCTGAATATTAAAATAGTGGACTGTCTTATACATTGATAATATTTGAAACCAGCTGGAATGTTAATATTTTGATTAAAAAATGTAAGGTCATAACAATATCTACTCAAGGATGTTGTGAGGTTTTATGTAATTGTCTATGGAATAATGTTACTTTTTTTTAAGGGGTATTATGTTGGATAATTGCAAACTTTCCACTATATATACTGTATCTGGATTTAAAGATATGGAAAATATTCAAAAACCATACTAGGACTATAATAGTAATTCAGTTGCCAGTGCAGGCAACTGATACCTAATACAGTTTCCTTCATGTTTTAATGCATCAGAGTAAAGAATAGCGGCCATCTTGGTGGCTGCTCTTGGTTGGGGGCCTTCCCGCACCTAAGGCAGGAAGGTGGTGGCCGCAAAGAGGATGAAAAAGTCCCCGGAGTCCATCATCTCTGGGCTCCAGCTTGTTAAGAAAAGTGAAAAGTACATGCTGGGGTACAAGCAGACTCAAAACGATCAGACAAGGCAAAGCGAAACGTCATCCTCGCCAACAACTGCCCAGCCTTGAGGAAATCTGAAATAGAGTACTACGCCATGTTGGCCAAGACTGGTGTCCATCACTACAGTGGCAATAATCTTGAATTGGGCACAACGTGTGGAAAATATTGCAGAGTATGCACACTGGCTATCATTGAGCCATGTGATTCTGATATCATTAGAAGCATGCCAGAACAAACTGGTTAAAAGTAAATCGTGCAAATTTTTTCTTTAATAAAACTGGCCAGAACTTGTTTTAAAAACTAAAAAAAAAAAAAAAGAATATGCCGAACCTGAAAACCTATGTGATTTAACCATTTGCTACAGGTACTTCATGGCATTGCAGCCAGGGAAGTAGAAGAGCTTTGTTCCTTTACTGTCTTACAAGCCCCCAGCCATTAATTCCCCAAGCAAGTTAGTTTCCTCAAATGGTCTTCACTGTCCATATGTCCATTGACCCACTCTAGAAAGCCTGGGAAGCAGTCCCATAATGCCACCCACCTTCTTCCAAGCCCATGCCATGCATCTGTGATGCCTATTTCATATTCTGAGTGTAAATGCAGCTTTGCTTTTTCTCCTAAAAAGACTGAGAACAAACATTTTAACATGCTAGGAAAATGGGGCAGCCTTAAAAATGACTGATCCCATTGCTAGTGACTCATTTATATAAGGACTCTTCCAGATTAGCAGACAAGGCCCTTTTTGGTGGGCCTGCTTCTGTGGGTTCACAGAAACCAAATTACTGTGGGTTGCAAAGAATTAGCAGGTCATTTGAAAAGCAGACATCCCTTCACCCAGACTGTGGTTTTGCATGCTCAGGTTCTCAGTCTGAGCTTTGGTGAAGGATCATTTTGGCTGCTGGAAAAACCATAGCTTATTTTTAATTTCTGGTTGCTAAAGCCACCACACGTGTGGTCTGTGGATGACCCTTGTCTGCAGAATGACGGGGCAGGAAGGGAACGTGGTTTGGGGCTCAGGGTGGCCTTTCCACCAGGAGCGAGGGAGGGAGATCTTGCAGAGTGGTTTTGACATGGCCTGTGTTCACAGCCTTCTCATCTGGGTTTCTCAGAAATGCACTCCCTATCCAGCAGTGACCTTCCCTCTTGATTTCCCTGAGTTTTACCTGGAGTCCAACCATTTGGAGCCCTGTAAGGTGCCTTACTCTCCTTAAAGAGTGTTTAAAGAGCTTCTGAAATGTAGCAGCGCTAACCTTGCCAGAACCTTAATGAGTGCATCCTCGCATCCAAAACAACCCTGCTGATAGTTGTCAAGGTTTCTTTACCATGTTTGATTTTTACATTGAAAAATAAAAAATACTGGTGTGTTTAAAATTAGTCATTGTGCATGCCTATCATTTGTAGTTGCTGCTGTCAGAAAACGGAAGGGTTTAATTCTGCCTCTAGGAATATTTCTAAATTTAGCTCCTCTGGCTATTGTTTAAAGTCCAAGTACCAAGATAAAAGGAATTATCACCGAAATAAAGCATCTTGCCTGATGCCGTGCTGAGCCTGCTGTTGGTATCTCGCTGCTGGTTCCTGTACCCTCATAGTGAGGTTCCGATTCCACTGGTCCTTAGTTCACTGAAGGGACTGGAGGAGGTTGGGGTCTGGACCTGACAAGATTAATACATTGAGCACAGTATCTCTCAGTTCCAAGACACAACTCCGCCCTCCCTCCAAGCAAGGATGGTTTCTAAAAGAAAAGTCCTGACTTTTTCATCTCTGGGGTCTCAAACATCCCCATTGGGAAACTCAAGCTACAGTTGCCGAACCACATTTGAATATAGTCTTTAGACACCTGGAGGTCCAAAACCAAGGTATTGGAGGAAAAACTCCTGGGAGAATGGCCTAGGGATCATGCATCCTTCTCCTTATCTTGATATCATCTGTTCTCTTAGAAAATATCAGAAGAGAGTCTGAGAGGTAGTCTGGTCTTTTGCTCAGCCTCATCCAAAACACCTTCCCTTTCCTCTCTCCCATGGAAGAGGCAGGAGGAAGACATTTCTGAGGTTTAGGATTAGCAAACATGGGGCCAGGTTGGCGGCAGCTTTCTCTGGCTCTACCTGCATCACCCTCCCTTCAGCACCACCAGACTTTTTTGAGGATCTCCAGCAGGTTTCCCAGCCTCACCACTAAGGGCAGGGAGAGAGAATTGGCACTGCAGCCTTTGTACCATAATGGCCTCTCAGTAGCTGATTTTCAGCCTTGGAGAGAATAGCACGTGGCTGTCCCTATCCCCGTTCCCTTCCCAAAGTAGAAGCAGCTCAGGAAGAAAAGAGGGAGACTGGCATCCTCTGTCAATGAGCAGATCCACAGCTGGCTGGTGTTGGGCTTGGGGCTGAATAAACTTCCAACCTAAGGACAGTTTCCCTTCCTAATTCTTGGGAACCAATTTGATGCTTTAGAGGGTGTTAGGCCTGGCAATGGAGGCCACCCATACACCTGCACCCTCCTCCTCCCCCATCACTCAACACAACCAGGCCATTCACACAGGCTGTGGTGCCCAAACCTCCACCTGCAGGCAACTGCCACCCACGGGCAGGCAGGGGAACAAGGATTTATCTTCCCTGCGTCATGTCCCCCTAGCATCCAGAGTCTGAGGAAGGGTGGAGGTGAGGGCTCTGGGAAAACTAGGAAGCTGAGGGATGGTGGAGGAATACATGCAGCCCAGGACACAAGTTCTGGCTGCAGAGCATTCCCGGGTCAGACAGTTGTTTGCATAAAAGCCAAAAGCCACTGCACCTGGGGTGGGGAGGCCCTCTGGGGAGGTACTCCCTGGCTTGGGGGAGAGGGGGGAAGGAAGGTGTCATGGAAAGTCCCTGAAGGACACGGGGTGTTGAATTTGCTGTGGTTTTGTTTTTAACTCTGTCTTGACCTGTGAAGTAGGCAGCTGCCTCCCTTCCCCCAAAATAACAGACCTTCCCCCAGAATAACACGAACATACCCAAGGAAAGAGCACTGTAGTGGAAAGAATGGAGGTTAGAGGACCTGTGGGTGATGTAAACTGCCCCCCTTCCCCAGGACTGAGGGGGCAGGAAGCCCCAGAACAGTCTTTTCCCATAACCTCGCCTTCCCCCTCAGCCCCCCTGTCCCTTGGCCCAGAAGAGCTGCCTAGTCAGATAAACCACAGCCCTGGGGGCGGCTGATGGATGGGAACTAGGGGGGCAGATGCCACCTCCTCCCCCAGGCTGGTCCTTCCACTGGCTCAATCCCCATGCCACCCCCACTGGAATTACATTCTCAGCACCTCCATCTCCCTCTCACTCACAGACTTTGACTCCTGCCCTTCCTAAACGTGTGTGCGCGCGCGTGCGTGCGTGCGTGTGTTGGGGGAAAGCGGGCAGTCAGTGACTCCAGAAAAGCTCTGAAGTCTCAGTAAAGAATGAACTGCCTGGTGCACACTCCAGCTGAGTAATGGGACTCCTGGGTTCCAGCCCCAGCCCTGCCATTCTCTGGGTGACCCTGGGCACTTTGCTTTCCCTCAAGGCCCTGAATTTTCCCTGGAGTCAGATTTCTGAAGTTCCCTCCTGAAGGGACTTAGCTTGCCCTCAATACCATTACTTCAACCAGGCCTTCCTTCTTAAATCCAGAAATAGTAAGAGAGGTCCTATTCCCTCTTCCATCTCTCCCCATCAGCTCAGGCACTGGGACTGAGGTAGGGCGCTGGAGCTAGAGTGATGGCAGCCTCTGATTTTTGCAAGTGGTCACTTTCTTAACCATGAAATTACAGTCCTGGCCCACAGTGGTGTGATGAACAGGTAGGTGACAGTGGGAGACTTTGAATATGGATTCTGAGGCTGAGTCTGAACACTTGGCCTCCTGCCTTTCTCAGGATTGCCTCTTAATTTTGCGTGGACCCAGACACTGGATTCCCAGGTTGGGGGTGCCTGGGAGAGGAAAGCTTAGGCCCGGCGGAGGCGGGAATGGGCGAGGTGCCGTGCGAGGTGGGAGTTGAGGGGGGGTGAAAGGAGGGGCAGCTGCACTTCTGAGAAACAGCTCGGCATCTCAGCAGCCCGCAGCCTAACCCCCTGCCTGCGGCTTCGCAGCTTGCTCCTCCTGCCGCCCACGCCGCTTGGGGCCTCTCCGGGGGTCGGCAGCCCCCGCGGAGGCGGCGGCCGCTGGGGTGGAGCGGCAGCTCTGGGGACAGCGGAGTGGAACCCATGGGGTGGGAAATAGAGGGGAGTGTGTGTTGCATAACACCCAGGAGTAAAAATCCACCCTTCTCTCGAGGTCGGGAGCACTGGACTTCCACCCGCCCGTGTGTGCCCCTTCTACCCCCACCCAGGTACTCTCCACTCTCCCATCACACCCGGGGCAAGATCCAGAAGTGAAACTGCTGGGGGTCACAGCCCAGCGCCGCCGCTGCGCCCCGCCCCGCCCTTCCGGGCACTGCAGCCCTGCAGGATCACCCGGCGCTCGGGCGACTTGAGGGAGGAAACTGGGGGAGGGGAAGGGGAAGTGCCCCGCGGGGCAGTCTACAGAGCACGGCCTTCTCACCCGGGGGTGCCCGCTGGTAACCACGAGTGGGAACCTCGAGAGGCGCCGATTTTACACAGGGAGCCGAGCGGGCAGCGCCTGCACTTCCCACCAAGACCGCTGGGTGTCACTGCAGCCGCGCGGCTGAGCCGGCGAGGGCGCCACCGGGAGGAGTGGGCGCGGGTTCCAGGCAGCCCCAGGACCAAACGCGCCGCATCTGCGAGGTCCTGCCTAGCTTTCACCCCAAGACGTCCCGCGATGCTTGGAGTAGGCCCTCTTACCTCCCTCCACCCGCCTGGTCTCTGGAAGCCGCCACCCAGCCCACTGACTCGCAGTGAACAAACTTTCCCACTTGTGGCGCCTCTCGGCGTCCTCCCGCCCACCCGGGGACAGACGGCGCCGATCGCCAGACCCCACCAAGCGCGCCCCCTGGCGAAGCGGTCGGGCCTTGGTGGCTCTGCCCAACCCGCACCTGCAGCCCCTCGACGGCTGGGTACCTCTCAGCACCAGCAACCGCACACATGCCGGGTTTTTCCAGGGGGAAAGGGTGGCAGAAGGACTGGCAGTGGGTGCAGATCACCTTACGCACGTGCTGCGAAGCCAGAGCGACTGTGGTATAGGTCCCGGGGTGTATCCTCACTCCTACTCCAGGCTCACCTGACTCTTAGGTCAAGCCCTACTCACCCAGGGGCGCTCTCCAGCCTCCCAGCTCTTCCCTTAAACGTGTTAAGACCGGATGGCTCAGCTTGGAAGAAGAGAACCAAAATATAGGAAATTGTATCAAAACTGATGCGTGTAAGAGGGCCGTGGGTGAGCCAAGGCTAGGTGAAGGGAAAATTCCCTGGAATCCTTTGGAAATTGGGGTAGTCCAGTAGGAACACCCACTTCTACCACGTCCTGGATTTAACTCAGGGCAGGGGTTGGGAAGATACATGCAGAAGAACACACCTGGTTGGCTGCCGCTGGGGGGGGGAGGTGCGGGGTGCAGGTGGCCCATTCCAACCTTGTGTACAGCTTCCCCTAGAACTCCAAGGTCACAGGGTCCAGCTCCATTATGGACACCCTAGAGGAATCCACCTAGTGGCTCAAAAAGGGTGGCATTGGCCTCCCAATCTCCCTCGGTCTCCCTAAAACCACCCCAAGATAAACCTAATCATAGTAAAAAAAAAAAAAAAAAGACTGTTTACCATAAAAATGCAGCTCCAGCCAAACAGCCCCCCAGGTGCCCAACAAAGAAAACCCTGCCCCTTCCTTGGGCCAAATGCAGCCCTGCGAGGGGATGCTGGAGATCATCATAGTTTAAAGCACATGAGATTGACTGTCAAGCCACATTAGGGCCTGGTAGCCACAACCTTCTCAGCTCAGATAGAACCTCTACTTCCCAACACGCCTTCCTGTATGGAGATCATTGGGGACCCCTGGGGACCAGATTCAGCCCCTAGAATCACCCACTCCTCTGTGGCTTTAGACTCCAGTCTGCAGCATCCAACTCCCCTAATTTTGAATTCCCTCTTTCCCCTCCTCCCAACTCCTCAACCCCAGCTGGAAGCTCAAGAGTCCTCTATCCTAAAAGGCCACTGCACACTTCACTCCCAAGCCCCAAAGCTGAGGTTCTGCCATCAGCATAGGACAGGAGAGCAGGTTGCCACAGACCACCACTGTGCAAGCTAGAACACACCCTGACTTCTGCACCCCCTTTTCTGTCTGCAGGAACAGTGGCTAAATAGTAGGAAGCCTTTTTTTTTTTTTTTTCAGGTATGCCATGAAACCAAACTTCTAGATGTAAAGGCAGTGTTCCCCCCAATCCCACCCCAACCTTCCCTCAAACTCCTGCTGGAACCTTTGGACTCCAGAAAGCTGTTTAAAAACTGCTTATGTAGGCAGTTCTGAAAAAAGGACCCTTCCAAGTGGCATTGGTCTCTTGTTTCCTCTTCCTCTCCTTCAGGGTGCCTGGCGCTGGAGCAGGAGGCAGGAGGCAGGCAAGTCGCGGACCTGATGTTGAACCCTTAGGCCTGCACCAGGAGGTCCTTCACTAGTGAACTTGGAGATGCATAGGTTTTATTGAACAGGATGTCTGGGGAGCAGGGAGAGCATCTGGCCAGAGCTTTATCTGTCTGGATGCTCTACTCAGGGCATCTTAGGGGAGGTGGGCACCCCTAGAATCAAATCCAACCATTCCGAGTCCAGAAAGTTGGCACCAGTACACCCTGCCTTCTATACTTGAGTAGGCAGGGAGACCAACCCTGTGGCCATACACTCCTGCAGGCCCACGGTGCTGCCAAAGATGGATATGTACGATGTCACAAGGCTCACACCAGCCATACTAGCCCCAGAAGCTGGGGTCTACATGTGCCGAATGAAGGCCATTTAGGGCCCTGCATCACCCTCTCAAGGCCTGGGTCTTCCTCGGCAAGGAGAGATTATGAGGAATTTCCTTTTCTTTTCCAAAGTCTTTTTCTGATTTCTGAAATGTTCTTTAATAAACAAATATAATTTTTATAATCAAACCCAATAACTTAATATTGAAAAGGCAGTATCTGGGGTACCACAAGGTCCCTGCCTTCCTCCCACCACCCCAGATTTCCTCTTAATCACAAGCCTCCACGATCCAGCACTTCTGCTATCTTTGGCAGTCCCCTCTGTTATCTGGACTTGGCAAGTCATGCTATAGCCTCTTTGGCAGGAGAGCAGCAGCCTTCCCACATCCTCAGAGCTGGGGAATCTTATCCAAGGTCCCTCTGTGAGCTGGCTGTGAAGGGCACTTGTCCCCTACAGTCAGAGCTGCTGCCTCTTCTCCAAGAAGCTAGAGATCTCAGCCACTCACCAAGGATGTCCAGCTGCCAATTTCCAGTACCCAGCTCAGGGCCAAGTCAGTTGCTACTTCTAAGGTTCCCTAGCAGCCCAGGTCCCTCACAGTGGCCAGTACTGAGAAGGGAGTGGGCAGAGAACAAAGGACAGTCCAGGGAAAGGCTACGTTCCACCACGTGTAAGATGGGCTGAGTCTGACCTCTGTCCCTAACCATCTATGACTTCAGGTGGGTCACTCTCCTTTAGTCTCAGCTTCCCATTTGCGAAATGGGAATAATCTCTCTCACACATACTTGGATTAGCTGATTGACATAGAAAGGCTCTGTCCCCAGCCCAAGGTCCTGTTTTTTGTGAACCTTAAGAGGTGACTCATTCTGACCCCTTCATTCTCACCCTAGCCTGGACCCGTAGCACATATACCTCAGAATTGGCCTTGGGCATCCACGTCTGGCCACAGAGCCAACACCAGCCAGCTCAGGCCCGAGGAGTAGCCAGCGATAAGATAGTTCTGGGAATCATGGCAGGTGGCAGGCAACAGGTTGCACTGGTCCCTCCACATCGTCTTGCTAAAAAGAAACAAAATCTGCACCCCTCTCACTTTCTGGGTTGCAGAAAGTTCTCCAGGGTGAATCCCTAGCCGGTTCCAGGCTGGAGGGTAGATGAGGCCTCTCTGCCCACCTCTAACAGGCTTGGCTCCCCAGCCTGAGATTAGCCAAGGCTCCATCACGAGTGGCTGCTGGGGCTGCCAAGCCTGGCCCAAGGGCTGGCTGTGGTGTCTAGTCTTTCTCAAGGTCACCTCAGGACAACCCCCAGCCAGAGACCAGGGCTGCAGAGAAGGGAGAGGCTCTCCAGGGGAGGACCCTTCTACAGGCCACTTAGGAATTCCACCTGGAAGTCAGCCACATAGGGACAGCAGAACAGCCCAGACCAGGTACTCAGACCTGGGTTGAAATCCTGGCTCTCCCACTAACTGGGATTTGGGGCAGGTCTCCTTACTGGGCCATCCACCTACAAAACAGGATTCTACCACCTCATGCCCAATCAATCTCAAAAATCTGGGGAATCTCCATTAAAAATATTATTATAGAATTTTCAAGTTTATATAAAACTACAGATCCCCATGTACCCATTACCCAGCTTCAACCAATATCAATTCATGGCCAACCCATGACTATACCCACGCCCTCTCCCCTAACCTCTAGATTATTTTAAAAACAAAGCTGAGACATCATTTCACCAATACATATTTCAGAATGAATCTTATAAAGACTTTAAAAAACATAATTGCAATACTATTATCACACATTGAGAAGTAAATCATAATTCCTTAATATCACTAAATATCTCATCAGAGTTCAAATTTCCCCCAATTGCTCAGAAGTGTTTTTTTGTTAGCTAGTTTGGATTTGAATCAAAAAAGGTCAACACATTATAGTTGGTTGATACATGTCTAAAATTCTTGAAACCTAGAGAATCCCCATCTTTTCATTTCTTGTAAATTTTTTGTTGTTGAAGAAACTGAGTTATCTGTTCTGTAGTTTCCCAGTCTGGATTTTGGTAATTGTATCCCCATGTGTCATTTCACACGTTCCACTGTTTCCTGCATTTCCAATAACTAGTAGTTGGACACAGGGGATCAGATTTGGGTTCAATTTCTTAGCCAAAATAATGCCTAGTTGAGGTTCACATGTCTAGAGAGAGGGTCAATATCTTTGTGATCTGAAGACTGAGCAGCAGGTCCGGTGTCGCCAACCCGATACATTTATTACAAAGCTCCCCCATCATATAAGAGCTAAAACTACTAAAACTCTTAAATTAGACAAAGGAGACAAAAACATAGACTGCCATGGGCAATGAGCAGAGGCCAGGCCTTTCAGTGTCTATCTGGGCATAAGTGGAGGTTACAGAAGAGCAGGCAGATTTATATTTTAGAAAGATTACTTTAGATGAGAGAAGCCAGACTCAGAGGGCTGAGTGTTGTAGAATTCCATAAAGGCTTTCTGTAGCGGGTGGAACCATCAGGACAGAAAGCAGATCTAGGGTTGGGAGAGGAGTTGTAAGCCGGGGTGGGGGGGGGCGGGGGAGCAGGGGACAGAGACATGTGGGAGGTAATGGAGCCATTATGTGACTTGGTGATGGCAATGGAGGCATACATGTGTTTGTCAGGACTGATTATTCCACCAGTTAGCCCAGGACTTGCAGAGGATAAGGATGCTGTCTGACTCATCTTCAGTGCCCAGGCCCTATAAGTGTTATCGCCATAGCTTTAGGCCCTATCAGGAAATCTCACCTGGAGGACATCCCTTGTTCATTCATTAACAAGCAATTATTGGGTACCCACTATGGGCCAGGCTCCATGCTGGGCACTGAAGACTCTCAGAGAACAAGACCACCCCTGCCGTCAGAAATATCCTGGCTGACCAGTACACATGCCACTATCCATCTGACACATTCACCAAGGCCTGGAGCTCACCTCTTCTGTTGCCCTTCTCTACCCTATCTAGCCAGATCGTGCCAGACAGAACTCATAGGTGTATCCAAAAATAATCTTTAATGTCACTAGTATAAAACAGAGCAGATCAACTGGCCTCGGTCTGTACAAAGTGTGGGGCCTAAGACCACCCGGGCTGCCCACTTCTCTCATAACGTCCCACCCAGGGCGGTGCCCAGAAGCTCCATGTAGGGGACAGGGCCACCCCAAGTGCCTTACCTTGGAAGAGGGGTTGAGGATGGACTGGGGATGTGGGGGCTCCTCTGCCTCAGGGAGGCAAAGGAACAAAAGAGAAAATTGGAGTGGGTAAGCCCCCTCAATATTCCTGGTCCTGTCCCCGCCCTCTGCATCCTCTGAGTCCACCCTGGGAGTCCAGGGCTGAGACACGTGCCTGCTTCTGCAGTGGTCAGAGGGCCACACAGGTGCAGCAGTGGCGCAACAAGCAGGGCAGGATGCCACGGTTCAGCTGGTGGAACTCCACAAGCTGCAGCAGGTCGGTGAAGCGCGTCTGGCCCTCGTCCATGCTGAAGTAAAGGCGGCCCTCTGCCTCGCTCTGGGGCATGCACAGGGAATGGGTGGTCAGGGAGAAACAATGAATTTGAGGGGATCCTTCATGGGCCAGGGCTGAGGTCCCCTCTGCTTTTGCAGGGAGAAAGGAGAGCAGGAGACCCCAGGCCAGGTGGAGGATGCTTCTTGGTCTCTGATGACGACAACGGGCTGCTGGGAGCCCTGAGTCTCCACTGCAGGAATCTAGGACTCGGGAAAAGAGGCAATTACTCACCGGCAGGATAAGATAATGTTTGACTTTCTGCAGGTGGCACAAGGAGAGGACAAAGCCTTGTGGGTTCCGTTGACTCTCCCGGACCAGGAACAGGCTGCCAGGAGAGAGGGCAACATTAGCCGAGGACACACGGCTGCCACCTTCACCCAGGGTCTCTCTTACCCCTGGTCCTGCTGCTCTGTCCAGCCCTGCCCCTTACCCGTCTACCAGGCCCTGCTGTGCAATGAGCCGCTGGCTTTCCTCGCGGGAAATGCGTCCATGGAACCATGGTTGGGTGCGGTGGATGGCTGGGGTGAGGGAGACAGATGGGGAGTCACTTCGAGGAGGGGATCCTCATACTAACCACCCCCACCAGAAATGCTCAGAGAAGCCACGCAGCCCCACCCCCAAGGATGCTGGCCCTCGCCCACCTGCACTGAGGCTCGTGCCTGAACATGGGGTGGGAAGGCTGAGACGGTGGTTCGTCTTCTTCTGCAGAGCAGAGGGGAACACGGTGGGGGTGGGGGGTTTCAGAGCGTAGCTGGGATATTACCCTGTCCCCTCAAGAATGTAGAGTCTCTTTCTACAGCTAGGGGCCTCCCCCCTCACCCCTCTCTTCCTCCCGGAGAGACAGTCCCCAGTCCAAACATGCAGGGTGCAGGTCCCTCACCCTCCAGGCATGGGCCTCCTCCAGGGCTACACTCAGAGCCTCCCGGGGGTTTTCAATGACACGCCCAGCATGGCCGGAGAAGTCCATGGCCACCAAGGTGTTATCCGAGACACTCCTCTGCAAATGGAATAGGACGGGGAGGGGAGGGGTCAGAACAGGGCCCAAGTATCCCTGAGATAGGGCCTGGGTGCCACCCTGGCTAATGCCCCTGAGCACACTCACCAGGGGTGGGGACCCCACACAGGACGGGTGCAGGTGGCGAGACTGTGCCTGTTGATAATTCTTATACAGCTGCACCCCATACTGAGGGGTAGGGAAAGAAAAAAGGCCAGAAGTCAAGCAAGTGCCAGAGTCTGGGCTGTGATACCCCTCAGACCAGGACTCCCCAAGAGAAGGGCTGCATCTCTGCCCCTGGATAAGGAAGTCCCTGAAGCCAGAGCTGGGACTGAAAGATCAAGGCCACGATGCCCACTCTGGAGACTTCCTCAGAACAGAGCTATCACTCCTCCCTCACGCCAGACCCTGTGTGTGTGGAGGGGCCAGGCCCCATGCCACTCCCAGGACCTCACCTTAAAGAGGCGGAAGGCAGCTAACCAGCAGGTTCGGCTCTGCTCATCCTCACTGCAGAAGATGCGAAGCCCCTTGTGGCCATTCCGAAGCTTGTTCGGCTGCAGGGAGAGCAAACTGACTGGTTCTATCTGCCCTTAGCACCAGATGTCTGTCTCCCATCCCCATGGGGTGCAGGGAGAGGAGTCTGGGTGTCCCAGAGGGAGCTCAGAAGCCCCAGGTAGGATCCTGGGGACTGAGCAGTTCCCACTCCCTCCCAGCCAGGCCAGTCTTCACCTTGATGCAGAAGCCGAAGTCGGTGGGCAACCCGTAGAGCTTGCGGCCCTGTGTCACCACATACACGTTGGACTCATTCACGTCTGCTACGTACTGCAGGTGCCTTGGATCCTGTGCAGCACAGGTGAGCAGGACTTGATACAGGTAGACCCTAACCTCGGATTGCTGCCCTACCCCCCAAGCCAGCTGCAGAGATTTCAGGCCCAGAGAGGGGCAGAGAAGTAGAGCCAGTACTTAAAACTCAGTTCACTTGCCCTTCCCACCACTACCTCCTGGGGCAGATAAGCTGGGCAGGAAAGAGGAGCAGCTGAGGGCACAGGGGGAGAAAGGTCTAGGAGTTCCAATAGGGAAGGGGCAACACCGAGAAGAACCAGGATGCTGCATCCGAGGAGCTGGGGCTGTCACCCACAAGACCTCACCTTGGAGGTGCCCTTGGTGGAGTAATAGAGGCCAGACCGGCGCAGGAAGCAGAAGAATCGTTTCCAAAGTTTGCGTCCTGATCCTCGCAGCTGCAGAAAGCCCTGGATCTCTGGGAAGCTGCCTGCATTCAGGAAGTTCTGAGGCCAGAGGAGAGCAAGAAGAGGGTGAGAGGCCTACAGGGACACACGGACATGCGCGCACACACACGCACACACACGCACACGCGCGTGCGCGCGCGCACACACACGCACACACACACACACACACAAGTCTTCACAGGACCTGACTTTATGAGAGGAGGTATTCCACATGCATTTATTATCCCCATTTAATAGCTGAAGAAACTGATGCTCGGGCAGGGAAAGTGACATTTCCACAGTCATTTAGGACTGTGCTGGGCTTACACAGTGGGGGAGAAACAAGACTTAAAGGCCAAGTAGCAATGGGTTCCTGGGGAATTGTGACCGTGCCATTAAATGGGAGTGTCCCCTCACCTGGATGAGGTCTTCATGGGATATGCCCGTTTGTGTGTCCAGACAGCTGGAGACCATCTTTTCTGGGAAGAGGGAGTGCTAGGGGAGAAAGGAGACTGGAGTCAGGAACTGAGTGTCCAGCTTGGGGATCGTGGTGTCCTACTGCCCAGAGCTCCCCACCCCCCACACTCACTGGGGAGCTCTTGAACAGTTCATACTTGGCGAAGTTTTTCCGGAAGACAAAGCGGCTGTCTCCGCCAATGGGCCAGGCAGCCTGCACTTCTACCACCGACTCATGGTCCTCCAAGCCCCGCTCTGGGATCAAGGGTAAAAAGCGGAGTCAGTGGATCAGCCAGGCCTCCCGGAGGAGCTACCTGCCTAGCCCAAGTGGGAGGCATTTCCTCCTGGCCCAGGCAGACCCTGCACCCCAACTCACCCAGTGCTAGATGGGGGTGGCACTCCACCAGCCCCCAGTTCTCATCACTGAGGGCGTGAGCTCGCTGTACCAGCATTTCACATACGTAGCGCGCCGTGGCGCCTGCTGCCACCTCCACTGACCGGCAGGTCCCGTCTTCACTGTACACCTTTACTACCTGCACCCCAAGAATTGCAAATGACTTAAGAAAGGGCAAAGAGTGGTTCTTTCCCTTCCCCCCACCTGCTAAACCCTCAGGGACCCCTGACCATCTCCACAGAAGTGGCACTATATCCACCCTAGTCCCAGAGCACCCCCATATCCCTGCCTTCTCTTTCCCAGGACAACTCACATGGAGGCAGCTGGCATCTCGAGGGAGCAGCCCCCTTGCACTGGAGGACCCCCCAAGGATGGGGGTCTGTGAAGAAGGACTGCAGAGTTCAGGGAAGGGATTGGGGATGGAGGGTAGAGAGGTGGTCCGCAGCTCCTCCTCTCGAAGAAGTTTCCTGTGTGGGGTGGGGAAGAATGGACTGTAAGCTTCTATGTATTACTCAGCACTGACCCCCCTCCCACCCCGCCCAGGCCTCCTCAGCCCAGTCACCCCATTTTACCTGCTGGTTGGAATGGGCAGAGGTTGAGACCTCTTCACCTCCCCAGGCAGAGGGACATCGGGAGGCGGGGGAGTCCCAGGAGGGGTCCCAGGGGCTGGGTACAGGTCTTCAGGGGAGCTGCTGTGATGAGGTGGAGACAGACCCAGCTCCATGACATCCAAGGGAGAAGAGGGGGCTGAATGCAGCTGCTCTTGTGCCCTTGTCCTGGGAAGAGAGATCAAGAGGAATCAGACCTCTTGACTTCACACAGCTCTCAGGTGCCCCTCAGATTTTACCTAGTACTTCATTGCTCCCCCTCTAACCGCAGTTTCCCTGGAGCTTTTGGGGGAAATAATGAGACCATGTTACAAAAAGGGACACCAAGTCCCTGAGAAGGAAGCATTCTTGTTTCTATCACAGGTGAGCCAGGGAGTGGAACCCAGTGTTAAGACTTCTAGTCCAGTGTTCTTCCTTTAACCCCAAGTTAACCCCAGGGCAAGAGCTAAGAGGGTCCCCCTACCACCACCATAAGCCAGGCAGCAGCAAAACAAACTCCACGACCCACAGACTGGGGCTCAAGCTCTCAGTGACAGGGCAAAGGGCCGCCCCTCTGTCTCTGAGTGTGAGGCACTCATTTCTCTGGGCTCTGCCCCAGCTTTTCCCAAGGCTTTTGTTGCCAGATGTGGTTGCCTGATCCTGTTGTGGCAACGTGGCAAAGCCTGCCCAAGTGCTGAGTGATGCAGAGGTGAGAAGGAGGTGGGAGGGACAGGAACCAGGGGGGCCGGAGGTGGGTTCAGCTGCACTGGGAGGGAGAGGGCAGCCCCCAGACCTGTGTGCCCTCCCTAGGCCCTTCCTCCTGCCCAACTTGCTTGAAGCCCCAATGCCAGGGCTACCTCCTCCAAGAAGTCTTCCTGAATTTTCCACATTCAGACCAAAAGGCTCCCAGGGCACTGCCCTGGAGCCTCCTGGACAATTACTGTGCACCTGTCTTATCCGCCTACTGGTCTGAAGACACCAGGCTCTGCTAAGCAGGACCAGGGTCTTCCCCAAGTCTTAATACCCACAGGTGCTGCATGAGCACCCAGGATGAGTAAAGATAAGATAAATGGGGCAAAGATGCCCACTGGGGGTAGCAGTAATACAGGCCCCTCCTCCACAGAAACCAAGACCCCTTGGGGGGTGAGGGGAGCTGAGACCTAGGAAGGCCTGGGAGATCACATCAATTCCAGTCCCCTGCCTGCTCTCTGGACCCTGGGCTAGTGTTGTTAGGCTGCCTGGGGCACTTGGGATTGACTCCCCTCCCCCCTAGAATGGAGCAGGCCCCTGACCCTTAAGTGAGGGCATGAAGGGATTTGGGGGACAGGTGTGTCAGGGTGGGGCAGGACAGCACTGCCTGGGGCTCTCCATTCAACCTTGACTCATCTGCACAACTTCCGGGCTTAGGAGAAACACAAACAACTCTGCCTCTACGCACCCCTCTCCACTACCACCACCCACCTACCAGCCAGGAAGGAATGAGGAGGGGAGGATGCAGGGCCTGCCTGAGGCTCCTTTGACATCATCTCTTCCTTCCCACCCTTCTGTACTTCCACTTCTCAAGTCCTGGTGGGACCTTCATCTGTCCCCAGTTCTGTAGCCCCCTCACCCAGGAAAGAGAGAATGCCTGGTGTGGATTCAGAGGCCTGCCTGGATTGGAGCCAGCTTCCCAGTTGTCCCCCTCACTCACTCAAAGAAATCTTGCAATGCTCTCTTCTGTCTGGGGCCTCCCAGACTTTTATTCTGCTGCTCTGCACCCCTAGCACCCAATACTCAGCAGGCCCCAGGGACTCATCCACATCACCCCTAGGGGACAAGGATTCTCCTAACACATTCTCTTAGTGTTCTGGCCAGAAGTGTACTCTAGGAGAAGTGGAAAGTCGAGACTCCCAAGAAGACAGACAGGCAGATAAGGAAAGGCCAGGAAGGAGAGTGAGGCAAGGGGAAAACACCCACCATCCACCACTGACAGACAGCCATACATCAACACCAAAATACAATGTTCTTACTCTCAACCCTCTCTAACCTCTTTCAAATGGCCCAGGTGCCTTTATTCCAGGGAAGACAAAAGAGAGGGACTTCCTGCAGGGACTTCCCTTCTGGAAAGCCAGACCAACAGTGGAGTGTCTGTGTCCACCACAGAGGAAAGAGGAATCAGGAGGGTTTGGAAGGGGTGATTTACATCAGATTAGACTCTGGCCTCGGAATGTAGGAGGGTGGGCTCCAGACTTGAGTTTTGGTCTTAAGATCCCTCCACCATGCCCTCCAGACCCTTTAAAGCAAAATTAGAGTGGCACAGTGAGGACCAAAGTGATGAGATGGGAAGAGGACTGTGGTCCTAGCTGTGGGGCCTGGACAGCCTCCTTCCCAAGAGATCTGAAGCTTTCAAACTGGGACCCTAGGAAATTCTCTTCTGTTGAAGAAGCCAAACCCCCAAATCAATCTGTCCCCTCACCGCTGGAAGTCCAAGCTCCTGGCTTCCTCCACCGCTTCTCCAGCCCCCGTGGCTTCGGCCCCACCCTCTTTCCCGCCCTCCCAGCCTCCTGCCTCCTTGTTTACTTCCTGAATCTTGCCCCACCTGGCTGGCCCCAAGGGCGGGTGGCAAGGCCCAGAGTTTAACGCCGATAGAAAACAGGGCCACCTTCGGCGCTTCCCAGGGTGAGGGGAGGGGCTGGCATGGCAGAGGCTTGGGCTGGGGCCTGGAAGTGGTGGGAAGGTCAGGGTCTCACCTAGTATTCCACGCCCCGCCCCCAACAAGATTGATTGTAGGGGGACAGGCTTAACCTTTGGGGGAGCTCTTAAGGTGGAGGGCCCAGGTGAGGAGGCGGGGAACCCCTATGTGACCCGGAGTTGGAGGAAGGGCCCCGGACCCTGAGGCTCCGCCCACTCCCTCTCAGGATAAAACGCCCAATGGGACGGGGGGGGGGCAGCTCTTTTAAAGTTTAATTTGGTAAGAATGCTAGAGTGTCTGTGGAGTTAATCATTACAAGCTGCTTGCCTTCGTGGAGGGCCCCCCAGCAGGGTATCGCGGGAGAGGGGAGAGCAGAGTCCACAACAGCCAGACAAAAGGGGGCATTCTTGAGTGGCAGTGGGGTTGGGACGCCTTCCAACCGCGGACAGGTGCATTCTCCATCCCCAACGTGCCAGGAAAACCCAGATCAGGACTTGGGTCTTTCTCCAGCCTATTCATACAGACAAGACAACCCGCCCGCCCGCACCCCAACTTGCGCGCACATCCTCAGCTTTGCTGTGCTGCAGACCACCCCAGCCAGCATCCAGTCCTCCAGCCTTCCGAGCCCACTTCGTTCTGAAGCTAGGAAGGACCCCGGGCCTGCCCTGCCGCCACCTTCCCATCTGAAGGCCAGACCCTGTGTTTCTGAGCACAGATACTGTCCTGAGAGACGGAATTCTAGCAGTTTAGAGAATCCTTCTCTTTCACTGCCTTTCAAATTGAAGAGTCCCCACCACCACCAGCCCACCGCAGAGACGTCTATCTTTAATAAAGATTTGGGGAGACTCAAACTGGGATAAAACTAGGCTGAGCCAAGGGATGGAGTCATGGCAGCTTCTTAGGTATTCGGACCCCCCTCTTAGCTCGCCTTCTGGGAATGGGGAGGTGCTAGTTTCAGCGGGAAAGCCGCGTCTCCTGGAGGGGAGAATCTGAGATCCAACTTCCCCGTCCCCATCAGCTAGTTTGTCCGGGGGGCTTGAGTGGGTGGATACAGAAAGGGAAAGAAGGAATGGAGGAGAGAACAGAAAATAAGGCTAGGAAAAGACTGAGGGCAGATAGTGAGGAGGGGACCGTATGGGAGAGGACAGGAAAAGAGAAAGTGGGGCCGCCTAAGTAAACCAGCAGAAGTCCGACTCTTTCCATATTGACCCCCGGATCTGCCAGTGCTCCCCATTCCCAAGACGAAATGCCTGCCTTGGTCCTTACCTGTACACCTGGCTGGGG
Organism: Macroglossus sobrinus; assembly: GCA_004027375.1. Taxonomy (NCBI): domain Eukaryota; kingdom Metazoa; phylum Chordata; class Mammalia; order Chiroptera; family Pteropodidae; genus Macroglossus; species Macroglossus sobrinus. The sequence continues at coordinate 466,738 of PVKZ01000236.1, forward strand.
CCGCCGGTTTCGGGAGGGAGACGCAAGGCCCTTAACTACCTGTCCCCCTCCTGCCCCGCCCTTGGCCTGACATCATTGAGGGGGAAAGGGGAGGAGGAAGCCAGTCGGCCGCCCGGCCGCTCACCTGGGCAGCCAGCCAGCTCCTAGCCCAGAGACGGGCACAGCCTTGGGCCCCGGTGCGGCTGGGGGGGGGGGCGGGGTGGGAGGAGGTTGTCGTCTGGGGCCGATCTTACCTGGAGAAACCTCAGCAGGAGTAGAAGGACTCAGGGTCCAAAGTCCAGCAGTCTAAGGACCCCAGATACCTGGACTTGATTTCGAATTCACTCCCTCTTCTCTACAGGTGGCAGGAGGGTGTCCCGACTTTGGAAGTAGAAGTAGGGGTGAGGGGAGGGTGAGCCCTGTGTTTACCGGCTCCAGGCCCAAGGAAACTAAAATTATCTTGGGCAGGTGGAGGCGGGGTCTGGGGGAGGGGCATGGGAGGAGGAAGCACCGTAGGGGCGGGGACTCCCTGAAACTCTATACAGGCTGGGATTGTTTTTGCTCTTCTTGGCCTGGCAGCAGGTGCCAGGAGAGAGGCGGAGATAGTTGAACCCAACAGCCTCGAGTGTCCTCACGGCCTGAGAGGGAGGAGCTGGGGGAAGAAAGTTAAGGGGAAATGGCCCCGCCCACTCTTTCCCGTGCCCCCTTCCCAAACCTGGTCAGTTCATTGGCCAAGCTAGGGGGCCTACTCTGGGTCCCGCCCCCTGGAGCAAAGGGCACTCTGCGAAAGAGGGAAGCCAACCAGAGGAGTGCCCAGCACCATGGCCTGTCCCTTGACCTCCAACCACAGTCTGGCCACTCAGGCTTCATCTGGCTCCTCAGAGACAACCAGGGTATGTCCTCTCTTCTGAGCAAAGTCCAGGGGCTCAGCTTCTCCTTCTGAAATTGAAGGGGTAAGGCAGGGTCTTTTGGTGGGAGGAGTAATCTAGGGAAAGCTCTGGCCAGGTGCCAGGGGACTCCCTTAGAGCACTCATTTTAGCTCTGTCCTTCAGCACTAGGCAAACACTAAGGAGGTGGGGGGACCTGGGAGGCTGAGATCAAAGACAGAGGCCACCTCCCAGCCTAAATTGGGTGATAGTTGGGTAAACAAACAATCCCTAGGGTGATAAGAAGTCTGCCCTGAAAGACCAGGAGAAGGGGCTCCAGCCTCTACTTTCTCCAAACTGGATTTTTCATCAGAAAAAAGAGTAGTAGTGGACTGAGCAAAGCAGTGGGGGAGGGTCCCCTCAGGGGAGGTCACCTGGGCCGTGGAGCAGCTTGTACAAACCACTGTAAATAATTCACTCAATTATTCTTTCATTCATTCAACTAATATTTGTTAAGTACTGACTATATGCCAACCTCATGCTTGGTACTGGGGATCCAGTGGTGAGCAACAAAAACAGACCCCACCCTTATCATTTGGCCCAGTTTAGGAGACTGATTTTAATCAAAGAAGCATACAAGTAATAAGAAAGGACAGGTGACAACTATGCTGGGAGAATGACTCACCCAGGGAGTTAAGTTCTCTATAGAAGTGACAACTGAGCAGAAGGGAAGCTGTCTGGGACAGGGAAGTGGGTGTGGAAGGTGCAGGGAAAGGCAAGTGCCTTGGACTTAGCTGTGTTTCTCAAAGTATGGCCTGTGACCACTTGCCTCCAGATCTCCCTAGGCTTGTATAAAAAACAGATCCCTGCACCCCTCCCTACCTACTGAATCTGTTGTCTCTGGGTCCAAGACCCAGGAATGTGTGGTATTGACAAGCCCTCAGGTGGTTATTCTGTAAACCAGGTTTAAGAGCCATCCATCCTGTCTGTCCAGACCGGCAGGAACTATGGGTCTATAGACCTTCAGGGTCTATCTACGCTTAAGTAGTGACACAGAGGAGCAGACAGATTTATATTTTGGAAGGATCACTTTGGATGTAGAAGGATAGGTTGAAAAGGGAACCAGACTCAGAGGGCTGAGTGCTTTAGGATTCCATTTATATGGCTTTCTGTAATAGAAAGCAAATCTGGGAGTGAGGAGCGGGGTGAGAGGTTGACAGTAGAGGGGCACAAGGACTTGTGGGAGGTAATGGACTGTTGTATATCTTGGTCATGGTGATACAACTGTGTGTATCAGGACTCACAGAAAAGTGCATACACTCAACAGGGTGAATTTTACTATGTATAAATTATGTCTGAATTTTTTAAATTAAAAATGTAGATTTATAGATCAGTGGGACAGAATCAAGAGTCCAAATATAAACCCTTATATTTCCTACCAATTGATTTTTGGTAAAGGTGCCAAGACAATTTAGTGGGGAAAAGGATAGTCTTCAATAAATGGTTCTGGGACATTGAATATCCAGATGCTTAAAGATAAATTTAGATCCTTACCTGACACATGTACAAAAATTAATTTAAAATAGGTTATAAATCTAAACATAAGAGCTAAAACTATAAAATTTCTAGAAGAAACCGTAAGAGAAAATCTTTATGACCTTGTATCTCAGATATACAGCAGAAGCGCAAGAGACAAAAGAGGTAAATTAGACCTCATTAAAACTAAAAGTTTTTGCCCTTCAAAAGACACCACTACAATTAAAAAAAAAAAAAAACTTGCCAAACACTGGGAATAAATATTTGCAAATCACACATTAAATTATAGAATTTGTATCCAGGATATATAAAGGACTCTTATGACTCAATAATAGACAAACAACTCAATTAAAAATGGGCAAAATATTTGAATATATGTTTTTCTAAAGATATAAGAATGGCTAGTAAGCACATGAAAAGGTGTTCAACATCATTAGTCATTAGAGAAATGCAAATTAAAGCCACAACGACATACCACATACCGTCTCACTCCTACCAGGATATCCAGAATCAAAGAGACAAACAACAAATGTTGACAAAGATAAGCGGAAACAAATCCTCATGTATTGCTGGTGGAAATGTGAAATGGTACAGCCACTTCAAAAAACAGTTTGGCAGATTCTTAAAAAGTTAAACATAAACTTACTGTACAACCCAGCAATTCTACTCGTAGGAATCTACCCAAGAGAATTGAAAACACATGTAGATACTTCTTGAAAGGTCATAGCAGCATTATTCAAAAATAGCCCAAAACTGGAAACTCAAATGTCGATCAACTGTTATTGACTAAACAAAGGTGGTATATGCATACAATGAGATATTACTCAGCTACAAAAAAGGAACAAACTACTGGTTCATGCTACAGTGTGGACGAACCTCAAAACTATACTGAATGAAAGAAGCCACAAAAAAGGAGGGGAGGCGGAGGAGGAGGAGGGGAAGGAGGAAGAAGAAACAAAAGAAAAAAATAATATAAAGAAGCCAGAAGCAAAAGATCACATATTATATTATTCCATTTAATATATGAAATGCCCAGGAAATGCAAATTTATAGTCAGAAAGCATATCAGTGGGTGCCTAGGGCTGGAGCTGAGAACTGGATTGACTACAAACAGGCAGGAGGGACCTTTTGAGGTTGATGGAAATGTTCTATAACTGGATTGTAGATGCTCGCACAACTCTATAAGTCATTGTTTTTAAATTTTTTAAAGGGATGTCGGAATGGGTGACCTGTTAGTATACTATTGTGGGACTCCAGGGAGGGAAGGGGCAGAGAGATAGCCTCAATTTCTAGAGTTGCAAAATGGGAATAATGGTGCCACAGTAGTGAAGCTGGGATGTCGAGGGTGTGTGTGCACGTGATGGGGAACAGAGCCTGAGGAGGGGGAACCCCAAGGCCTGTGGTTTCTGAATACAGGAGAGAGTTGGTCACTGTCCTAGTTTATGTCTAGAGTTTAGAGTTTAAGAGTCAGAAATACTTGAGTGTGACTATATATATATATATATATATATATATATATATATATATATATATATATATATATAGTGGCTTAAAATGTCATCAGCTTGTTAGCGAGAAATGGCAACTGTTCCATACCATCAGCCAACCCCAGGCCCTGAGACACATTCTCTTCCTGAAAAGCGCTTTGCAGTTGAAGATATTTCATCAGGTTAAATAAGGCTGTGAAGTCTAGTGGACACCAGGTGCGGGACAAGCCCTGGCGCTCGGAGAACCCGCGCGCAGGTAAGGTGGTCTGAGCTGGCCCACCAGTCCCAGAGCCTTCTAGCTAAGGATAGATCAAAGCAGAGCAGGAGTCGCGGCCTGCAGGGGGCACCCAGACGTAACGCGCGGCCCCGCCCCTTCACGTGCCCGCGCCGTTGCGTCACACCCGGAAGCAGCAACCAGAGCAGAGCCGGCAGCAATGAGCGGAGATCTGGGGCCGACGTCCGCAGCGCCCCATCCCAGGGAGATCGAACCCGGCAGTGGGGTGCGCATCGTGGTGGAGTACTGGTGAGTGGTTCGGGCTGGTGGGGTTCCGGCCTGGACAGGGGTGGATCCACGGGAGGCCCCTTATCTGAAACCCAAGCGGACCCCGGGCATCTTCTCCCTAGTGAACCCTGCGGCTTCGAGGCGACCTACCTGGAGCTGGCCAGTGCTGTGAAGGAGCAGTATCCTGGCATCGAGATCGAGTCGCGCCTGGGGGGCACAGGTGAGGCTTGCAGAGCACCTGCTGAGTCAGTGTACAAAACCCCAGCTCTACCACTTTCTAGTTTTGGCATTGGCTGTATTAGTGACCAGTAGTGCCTGGCACATAGTAAACTGTCCAGCCAACTTGAGTCCCCTCCCAGAGGTGAGGGGATCACAGAGAAAGCCTGTAGAGAAAAGCCGGTGAGACTGCAGAAGTATGTCTGGAGAGGAGGGAACACACAGGTGACAGGCACCTCCTGTAGGTGTCTTTGCTTGACCCAGGGTTGGAAAATGGCTTAAAGAGCTACAAGTCTCCAGTGGAGCTTGTGGGGGACATGAAGGAGCTTGTGTTAAGTCTAAGGTGTGGAAGGCCCACCTTTTGAGGACTTCCTAACTTTTGTCTATTCTCAGCATACAGTTCATTCATCCGTTTATTTGATACCAGGGGCCTTTGAGATCGAGATCAATGGACAGCTCGTGTTCTCCAAACTGGAGAATGGGGGCTTCCCTTATGAGAAAGATGTGAGTATTTGCAATGTTGGAAATATCTCTGGTTCACCCTGCTCCTGCAATGCATCATCCTATTCCACATCTCTGCATTCTAGCTTATTGAGGCCATCCGAAGAGCCAGTAACGGAGAACCCCTAGAAAAGATTACCAACAGTCGTCCTCCCTGCATCATCCTGTGACTACCTGGGATTCTGGGTTCCTGCTCTATTCTGGAGTCCAAGACTTGGTTTTCCCTTTGGTCCTGCTAAGGGTTTTCCATTGCCTCTTTCCCTGGTAGCTAAGAGACCCTGGCCTCCCTTTTTGCCCCTTTGGATACTGGAAGGAAATAGAAACTTCTGTGGTCCCAGGAGTGAGAGAGCCTCTCCACTGACACTTCCACAGCCACCTCAGACTGATCAGTGCTTCCCAGGATCAGTGCTCACAAAAGCCCGCTCCTCTCTCCAGCTTAGCCGTACCTGTCAGATGTTACCATAGTTCTAATTTATTTTTCACTAGCCCCAGACAATGTCAGCTATTGGCAATAAAGTGGCACTACAAGCACCTGTGCCAACTATTGTGTTTTTATGTCCAGTCCGAGAGTATATTGTAGGGGGAGGACTGGGGGGAGCATAGAGGCTGTCCTAGCCTTTATACCACCAGGGTGGCTGTGCTGAGTGGGTGGGCCTTTTCTGGACAGCTACCTCTAGTTCAGTGCTCTCTGTCATAGCCAGGCAAAGAAAATGAGTCACACAGTAGATACTGTCTCTTCTTTCCTTCACTCCTCCCCCTACTCCCCTTGACCACAAGGAAGAAATTACCCATTCTGGTGGGTGGCCTTTAAGAATTTGGTTTTCTAAGCAAGATGATTTGGTTGTCAAAGGGCTTTCAGATCAGAATCTCAACTCCCTGATCACCCTCACCACCCTCAACTCAAAAGAGAGGAAGCTAGAAGATAGGCTTCTCATTCAAGTTTCCTGAGGATTACTAGCCACTCCCTCCAGGAAAAGATGAATGGTGTGAGAGGAGGTAAGCATTAGGGGATGGCACAGAGCCACCCCTAGACATAGGCTGATGCCCAGCTGTTTTCCAAAATATATTTGCAGATGGAGAAAGTAGGTATGGAGAAGGGAAAATCTCTCCCCCAACCCCGGGGATTACCTCCTCCTCCACAGTACCTTCTTTCTCTGAGCCCTTATTTCATCTTTTTTAAAAAAACACACTCACAAAAAAAGAAACATAAGTAAAAACAAAAAAAAAAAAGCACTCTGTACAGGAACTCGATCTGGATGCTACTACTGCTCCCTTCTTCCAGGGGCAGAGCTGGGTCTCAAGGACAGTCTCTGAATAGATTGCTTTAGTCCTAGACACTCCCTTCAGGCCTCTTTCCCTCCTAGGTCTAGCTTCCCTAAGTCCTTCAAGGCCAGAGATCTGGAAGGAGAAAGCCAGATTGGGTTGCTCCCTCAGGTGAGGAGACTGTGGTTGTGGCAACCACTGGCCCCTAGAGTCTGCTGGGGCAGGGCTCCAAAGCAGTCAAGACTTCCCAGTGCTGTCTTCTTTTCCAACCAGGCTGGACCCCTCAGCCAACTGGGAATTGGAGTAGGAAGGAAGGTTTCTGGCCTGGCAGGCTCCACTGGATGTGCTCCAAGGGCAGAAGTCAGGCCTTTGCCACTTCCCAAGGGTTCAGTAGGACCTAAGCAGACTTGACCTTTTGGCTCACACTGGCACATCCAGGCCCAGGTACTCAGGGTTCTCTGCCGTAGGGGTCCCTTCAAAGGTGCTAGGTGGACAGCCCCGCTCTGATGGGTCCTGGTCCCAGTAATAGAGGTTATCAAAAGCTGGACTGAAGGCTGGAGGAGGGTGGGGCTGAGAAGCAGCCTTGCCACGGGGTGCCAAGTATTCGGGGTTCTCCACAGCGCCCCCAAAGGCAAAAACATCTTTGACAACCCCATTCTTCCCAGGAGAGAGAGTCTTGGGCCTTTCCAGCGTGGCACCAGCAGGTCGAGGAGTCAGGGGGCCATCTAGGGGTGAGGAGGGCTGTGGGTGAACCTCTGGCTGGTTCACGTATTCTGAAAGGGCGAGAGAAGGGGCTTGTTAGGGGAAGGAATCCATGTGTCCCAGCTACTTCCACAACCCCAGTGAGCCCTGGGCTGAGCTGAGCATCCCCAACTTCCCCACCTCCCAGTCTTTCAGCTCAGGCTTGAATTCCATACCGGGCTGGGGGCTGCAGGTCAGAGGGGCAACGTAGCCGTCAGTTTCAGGAGGCAAGGGTACTGTGGGGTCCTCACTGTACCGCTGTAGAGGGCTGGGGTCATGTGGGGAGAGAGTTTGCAGTCCCTTGGCTGCCCCCACTCCCAAATCGCTGTCAAACACATCAGAGCCTGCCCCTTCTGAGGGTGCCAGTGGGGACTTGGGGGGCTCCTCTTCGGAGGGCTCCAGCCCCAGTGTCAGCTCACCACCGCCACTCTGGGGACAAAAGAGAAGGTCATGATGGGTCTTATTCATGGATTTTAGAGAGACTCCATGGGAGGTAACAGGGTCATAAGAAATAAACAGAGGTCACCCTTAGGGTATGACAGTTACCGTGAAGAGAATGGGGTCAGGGGTTGGAAGGCAGTAGGAAACCTTAAGGAAAATGGGGTCTCCATGAGAGATAATGGTTGTGGGGGGGGGGACATTAGAGAAAGGGACCCTAGTCCATTGGGGTTGGAGGAGGTAACCAAGCACACCCAAGCACAGTGTGACGGAGGGCACTGACCCTGGTGGATGAGCTGCGGTGCCTGCGGTGTGCCGTGCCCCCAGCACCCGGAACAGGATCTGGGCAGAAGAAGCCTTGCTGGGGTACCAGGTACTCCTCCGCATCCACTAGGTCCCCCATGTCGTCATCCTCCAGCAGCGAGCGGTAGAAGGTGCTGTCCAAAGGGCTGGCAGGGCCTAGATCCTCATTCTGGGGAGGAGGGAGACAGAGGATGGCAGCCTCTCCCCAGCCCAGTGCTTAGCCTCCTAAGGATGGCTCAGAGAGGTACAAGAGGTAAGGATTGGGCTTGAGGCATGGGACCCAGGAGTCACCTCCCCTTCTCCCCACTGCAGGGGTATGCTTAGTCATAGGCAGCGCCAAGGTGGAAAGGGCCCAGTACCTGGATGACCACAAAGCGCTGGGGGTCCCTGGCCATGCGGGAGAATTCGGCCACCAACTCCCGGAACCGAGGCCGACACTCAGAGTCAATCATCCAACCTGGGGACAGGAGGAAGCTCAGCATCTGTTTCTGCTGCAGCCTGTATGCAGCCCCAATCCCTCTCCCTCTCCAGTCTGGTCTAGTGATTAGAGCCCCAAGCCCTTGTGTGGTAGAGCTGAGGTACCAGGACCTTTGAGAATCTGTAAGTTTGCCCTTTTTATTTTGCATGCCTTTTTTCTAGCTGATCCTCTAGAACTTCCCTGGACTGGTACTATAAAAGAGAAAAAAGAACCTTTTGAGGCTCTTTAACCGTACCAGGACCTCTGGGTCCACATACATCCTGCCTTTGGCCCCTTCCCATGCCCCTTGTAGACTTCTCCACCCAGGACTTCCCACCCCTTCTCCTAGCAACCAGCACAGCTCAGCCACACACATTTGACCATGATCATGTAGACATCAATGGTGCAGATAGGGGGCTGAGGCAGCCGTTCCCCCTTCTCCAGCAGGTCAGGGATCTCCCGGGCTGGGATCCCATCGTAAGGTTTGGCCCCAAAAGTCATCAGCTCCCATACAGTCACACCTGGGACAGAGACAGGGTTAAGGGGGGGTATTAACAGGGGGAGCTTTAGTGTACTGAGCTGTAGAGGCTCTAAGAGCCTGGTACCATGGGAGGAGGGGAGGGACGTGATAGGTTGGAAGGCAGTAGGAAACCTTAGGGAAAACAGGGTCTCCATGACGTAATGGTTGTAGAGGGGACACTGGATGTATACAGACCCTGGCAGATTGCGGCATTGGGAGCCCCTCCTTTCTGTCCCATTCATGGTAAGGTGTCTCCATTAATTTTCTCCATCATAGCTCTCATCCTTCCACCAACATCCCCGCCATGGACAGGGCCATGGCTCCTGGGCCACCCCTCCCAACGCTCCCCACCACGCACCGTAGCTCCACACATCACTCTGGTGGGTGAACCGTCGGCGGAGAATGGACTCCAATGCCATCCACTTGATGGGCACCTGGGAGAGCAGAAGAATAAGTCCTCGAACTAGGTGTGTGGGGATGTGGCCATTCTCAGAGTTCTCCCAGGGCCCAGACCCCATTCCACCTTGCCTTACTCTACCCCCTTCACTAACCTTGCCCCCATCCGCATGGTACTCTGTCTCGTCAATGTCTAGCAGCCGAGCCAGCCCAAAGTCTGTGATCTTGACATGGTTAGGGCTCTTGACTAGCACGTTCCGGGCAGCCAGGTCCCTGTGCACAAGCCTCACTTCCTCCAGGTAGCTCATCCCCTGGGGTAAAACATCCACGTGGATCACGGTCTAGCCATACTCTCCCAGGAAACCTCCCCCTCCTAAGGTGGCGGGGATAGGCTTGCTCCCAAGGGGCAGAGCATACCTTTGCAATCTGCACACACCAGTTCAGCAGGTCCTGGGAGCCCAGGCGTCCACGGTGTTCCCGGACGTGGTCTAGGAGGCAGCCGTAGGGCATAAGCTGTGTCACCAGCTGCACCGTAGAGGTCAGGCAGATGCCCAGGAGACGCGACACGTATGGGGAGCCAACACCAGCCATCACATATGCTTCCTGAGAGCAAGGGTATACACTGAGAGAGTTTGTGAGATCACAAACCCCCAACTGCCAAACGCCACTCCTGAGGACTGAGGTGTGACGGAACCCTCACCGGAGCTAACTCCATTCAACACAAACCATAACCACAGCCCACAGACTAGAGAGGTTAAGAGTTGAGGTTTAGGGATAACATAGTCTCCTTCAACCCTAGTGAAGAGAGAGCCCAGAGACCAGACCAGCAACCAAGGGGGTCCCTCCTGTAGAGGATGGAGGGGCTTACGTCCAAGATTTCTTTGTTGGCTTTGGGAGATGTGTTTTCCCTCAACACTTTGATGGCCACTGGGATTTTCACATTCTCCCCATCGGGAATCCAGATGCCCTGGGCAGAAAAAGGAGGATGTGAGCAGGAAGAGGGCCAGCCAGATCCAACCTGTAGCTGTCCATAAGGTCATTACTTGTGCTCTGAATACCCTTCCCCACTATTGGGCCAACCCCACTAATTAGCAACAACTTTATTACTTAGCCCCTCTCTCCATTCCTGTATGCCTTATCCCAGCCTCTATAACTGCCCAACCAAACACCACTACCTCCAGCTCTTGGTTGTCTTCCCTGACAGAACCCTTGGCTACACCTGATGCATACTCTGCGACCTTCCACCCTGGACTTTGGCCCCACCTCTGACCTTGTAGACTGTGCCAAAAGCTCCTGATCCAAGCACCTTCACCTTCCTCAGCTCTGTCTCTTTTAGGATCCGCATCTGAGCTTGGTTGGGCATTGCTCCACTAGGTGTCAACGGCTCCACCAGCTGGGGTAAAGAGGTGACCCTGCATCAGTGCCGGGAGTGCTGGGCCATAGACCCCAGGCTGGCAGGGAGGCCCTCAGACCACCTCACCTCTGTTTCCTGCAGCAGCCTTCTCATCGTGTACTTCCGGATCTTCTGCCTCCTTCGCCTGATCAGGATGCCGAAAACTACCCCCATAACCATGACCAGCAGAGTGCCCACCACAGCAGCAATGATAGATGTCACAGGGCTGAGGACAGAAGCCAAGCTCAGGGGTTGGGGACCAGTCTTGGATAGAAGGGATAATGGACCCCATGGAAGGACATGGTCACTGGTATTTGGAAAAGGAATTTGGAAGGGTGACCCACAGGCTTCCATCCTCTCTTCCCTATTTTAAAACCTTCCCTGGCTCCCTATTGCCCCCAGGATAAAGTCCAAACTCCTTGCTGGACATTCAAAGCCTTCTCTACCCACATCTCCAAATTGTCTATGCACTTGCCCATGGCTCTAGTCCAGATCCTCAAACTTCCTGACAAAAATCACCAAGCAGCTTGTTAATAATATGGCTAAATCTGGAGCCCCACCCCCCGAGATTGATTGTGGTATGGGGTGAGGCCCAGGAATGTACACCCAGTGATTCTGATGTTCTAGCCAAATTTTTTAGCCATAGGTCATTATTTTCCACATCTCCCAACATTTGCGCATGCTGTTACTTCTGCATGGACCATTCTTCCATGATTGGGATCACCGTTCACGACTCATCCTGGAATAGATGGAACTCCTGGGTGTTGACCCTACGTCATCGTCATCATTGTCCCCCTCCTTTGCTTACCCAAAGGCTGGCACATCACAGACCTCTAATTAACACTTGTTTCATGGACAAATGATTGCCTAGGACATACTCCAATCTGTTTTCCCCAAAAAATCCTTCCCAAAGCTCCCCACTGCCCAGAAACCAAGTCCAACCCTGTAGCCCGGTAGTGAAGGAGGGCCTATGGCCTCTGGATCGGGCCCAAAACTGACTCAGACTTCATCCTTTATTCTGTTCTCTGTGCTTATAAAATGGCCCACCACACCAGAACATTCAAGCAAACACATCTTAAATTTTTCTGACCTCTCCCCAACAATGCCACCTGGTTACTTTCTCCCTAATGCAGGTAACATACCTGCCCCTCTTTCAAAGCCTGGCTCAAATGCCACCTCATCCTTGAAGCCTCCCACCATGTCCTGTTAAGAATCCACTATTTACTCCCTCAGAGCTACAGCAGCACCCTCAACAACGTTGCCTATGTCCCTTGCAAAACATCTAACTACTTGAGGGTGGAGAGGTACTGGGTGTATTTGCCATCTTTTCTTGTTCCCCACACCTCAAGCATCCTGAGCATGTCCTCCATCCACTTGTTAAAGAGAACTGAAAAGAGGATCAACAGTGGAAGAGTGGGCAAGAAAGGGACATGTGTCATGCCAGGAGACCCCCTCCCTGCAGCAGTGACTGATGGGGGACTGAGGGGCCATGTGGGGCACGTCCTGGGACCAGGCTGACCTGGCTCTCTGCTCGGCGGGGCAGCCCTTGTCATCCAGGTCCACACAGCTGCAGGAGAGAGAGAGAGAGAGGGAGAGAGAGAGTCCCATCAACAAGGCTGGGAACCACCTCCTGTCTCATTCCAGCCTCACAGCAGCTCCAGAGGTGGGTGTGGCGGGGTTATTATCTCCATTTAACAAAGGCAAAAACTGGGCTAAAGGTCACCAGTGCTCTTTCCGCCACCCCACAGGGGGGATCCCTTCTCCAGCCTTTGACCCCACACCCGCTGTGGTGTGCCCTGTGGGAGGTGGGGGTCACCCAAAGGAGCACCAAGTCCAGAAGCTTGGCCATAACCTCTGTGAAAGGACAGATATTAAACTGGCACAACTTCTGCAGAAGATAGTTTGGCAACACCGATGAAATAATGCCTGTGACCCAGCAGTTCCCCTCTCGGGATATACCCTTAAAATGCCAACACCTGTACACTGGGGGGCATGCACAAGATGCTCATTTATACATGGAGCTCAAGTGTAATAAACTGCAAAAAAAGAAAAAAAAAGAACAAGCTCAATCAATATCCCTCAAACATGGATATAATCAAATATTATATCCATGCTGCAAACTGAGTAGTTCAAAAAAAATAGAAGGTAGATCCATGTGCAGTCACAATAAAGGATCTCCAAGGCACACCAAGTGGGGGGTGAGAAGCAAAGTGCAGAACAATATGTAAAGTATGATTCCATTTACATAAAAAAATGCACAAAAAGTACAGCACAGGGAACATAATAATATTGTCATAACTATGTATAGTGCCAGGTAAGTACTAGACTAATTGGAAGGATCACTTCATAAATTATATAAATGTCTATCCACTTCACTATACACTTGAAACTAATATAAAATAATATTTAATGTCAACCATAATTGAAAAAAATGCACACATAAAAACCAAAACTGATTATGGGTTGAACTATATGAAATTGCTGTTCCTTGACCATTTATGACCTACAAAAACAGCAGTCTTATATGACTCAACCTAATATAAATATATGTTTGTGCAAATGTGTAGAGAAAGCCTGGAGGGATGAATCTGGTGGTTCTCTCCAGAAAGGGGTGGGGGAGGGGAACAAAACACATTGGCTTTGCAATGTTTATATTTTTATATCACTGAAAATGTTTATCACAAGGATGTATTCATGTATTTAATGTGTAAATAAAGACAACTATGTTAAAAAATGTTTAAATAGATCACTGTTAGGACATGAGAAAATATTACAAGATTCTGTTAAGTGAAAAGAAGCAATTTGCAAATAATATGTATGGTCTATGATTCCACTTTGGTAAAGAAATATATATTAGACTACAGACAGATAAAAACAACTGGAGAATAACAATATATATACTTACATATAAATTATGTTATAATATATTAGAATGTGCACAGATAAAAACTAGAGAGTATAACATTTTATATGTAATGATATATATATTAGTCTGTGCATAATTAAAAAACTAGAGGAAAAAAACTATTACAAATTATTAACAGTGGGGATAGAACTGCTGATAGTGACATTAATTTATATTTCATGTTCTAATAAAAAAATTTTAACATGTTACTTTTGTGGTCAGAAAAAAAAAGATGTGAAAAATTAAGTCTCAGGATAAGCAAAGGCAGAGTTATCTCCCTTTTATAATAAGAGCCCCAGAAAGGCTCGGGAACAAAGCCCTCCTTTTTGCAGAAAAGGCCCTCAGACTCACGAGTGGGTGCAGTTGATGGGACACGGCTGGCAAGTGCCCTTCTCATCTGGGAACTTCCAGATGGGCATGAAGGAGAGGTCAGGTTTCACACCACTGGGGCAGCGAGCCACGCAGAAGGGAGAGTCCTTGTAGTGGGCACAGGCCACACACTGGTCAGCCCCCTGGGAGAGGAGGAAAGGTTTGTGGGGGGCCGGCAGTAGGATCAGGGCCTACAGTCTACTTTGAGCTTTCCATTGTTACTCAGCAGCATTTTTCATTAGGGTGTAGTAAGAATTAACTTAAAACAGGGTTTTTTTTAATGTTTATTCTCTTGCTCCTGCTGTGTCTGCTACCTCTGCTCTTCACCCAGCTCCCTCAACTTCAAAGCTTGATCCCAAGCTGGGGATTTCACATAAACTGGAGGCCTGGGAGGGGAGTGCATTACTTAAGGTATAACTGCAAGTAATGATAGTTACTAACACATGGAGAGCTTTTCCCGTACTTAGGCACTGTGCCAAACCCTATTTTGAGTTAATTCTTACTAAACTCTAATAAAGCAGGTACTACTATGATACTCATTTTATAAACGAGCAAACTAAGGTTGGAAACAGGGCCTGGATTTAAATCGAGGTAGTCTGATGCCTAAGCCCACAGGTCCAACCATCTTTGTACAGCCAAGAACATAGGCTTCCCTGGGACCTCTGCACAATCCAAAGGGTCCTAGGTCTAACACACAACCCTTGCGGTCCCCAGCACCCCAGCCTCCCTCCACCTCCTGTTGTTCCACCCTCCTGCTGCTCAGGTCTGAGCTCAGGGCGCTCTCCACAGATGTCTTACCAGACCAGGTCCCTGGCAATCCGCCCCAACCCACCCTTGCTTCCCTCCACCCAGCTCTGAGCTCACTAGCACCTCACCGATCCTACGCAGGTCACTGAGCCATTCTGGGGTTGACACTCGGGGTGACACGGCAGACAGTACCTGTCCTTCACATACTCCCGGGGGAGCCTGAGAGAGGAGATGGCTGGTGAGGGGTCTGGTAGGAACCCCTGTGCACCCCTCCGGCTGCCCCCTGCTCCCCCCAACCCCGCATACCCCTGCAGTACTCGGCACTCCTCCACGCACTCCTGGCCCCGAAGGAACTGGCTGCAGTTGACACATTGAGTGGGTCCCGGACCCCAGCAGTGCCCATGGGCACACAGCGGGTAGCAGGCCAGGCCTTCACCCACTGCAGCAAGGAGGAAGGAGTCAGAGAGGATTCTTAAGGGAGACTCCAGGTCCAAGTGAACCAGGGGAAGAAGGCTGTGAGGGTGGCTCTGGGTTGGAGGGGCAGGGATAGGGCCTGGGCAATGCGGAGAGAGAAAGGAGTTCTCAGGTTCCAGAAACAGAGGAAAGGGAAGGGAGGGATGCCAAGAGGTCAAGCCAGCCAGAGCTGTGTCAATAATGGCGCACCAGGGACAGGCAATCTACATAAGTCCCAGGTTGCTGTCGCTAGGGGCCCATGGGCACTCCTGTGAGCTGGCAGACGGGGAGCAGGCACACTGGGCTCCCTGTCTTACCACATTCATCCTCTGGTCGGTTAGCACTGTGGAGAAGGGCCTGGTGAGGGTTCCGAAAGAGCTGGTCCCAGGGCACCGTGTGCACAAAGCAGAGGCGGGCGTTGCGGTGGATGAGGGCCAGCCCACTGCCCAGTTCCCGCAGTGAGCGCAGCCCCAGCCAGCTGATGCCCAGGCCTTGCAGGGTCAGCGAGTAGGCACCACTGTGGGAGAGGAGGGCTCAGCTGCAGAGTGAACAGCTCATTGCTGACACCCTCCACAGTCCACAACGGCTGCCCCTACCCCAGCACCCTCTACTAACTCCCATGGAAAGGCTGCCAATGGAGCCCCTGGGGAACAGGAGGTCCCACCACACCCAAAGCTTCTCCCAGGCCTCCCCGTCAAGCCCCCTCCCCTGGTGCTTACTCATGCAGAACTCGTCCCCGGATTACTCGCAGGTTCTGGAAGACACTGAGGTCAGGGAGGGTGTCTGGCCACACTGAGATGTACAGGTAACCTGTAGGCACAGGGTGAGTCTAGGGGTGTGGGGACAGGATGAGGATCCCCAGCCCCCTTAGAGCAGGATGCAGAGTCAGGGCCCACCTGTAATCTCCTCTAGGGTCTCAAACACTCTGAGCTGCTCGGGCTGTAGCGGGGCAGTGTTGGACGCTGGGTCCCTAGAAGGAGGATGAGGAGAGGAATCAGCAGGGCCAGCAAGGGGTGGGCACGACCCCCAGACTGGCCGTGCCACCCTCACCCCTCTTCTATTAATAACTTCAATTAAACCCTTTGCTCAAGCCCAGCTGTTGCCATCCCAAGCTGCAAAGTCCAGGCCCTAGTTTGGCAAGATCTATCAAAACAGTGTTTATATTCTTTGATCTAGAAATTCTACTTCTAGGAATGTGGCCTAGAGAGACACTAGCCCCTGAGGCATGTACAATGCAGAACTGTTTGTTAGAACGAAAACCCATCAGTAAAAAGGAGAGCTGTTAAATATAATCCTGATGTATGCAGACTATAGACAAAAAACTAAACATTTAGGAGCACTTAGTATATGCCAGGCACTGTTCTAAGAGCTTACGCATATTAACTCATTCAAACTTTATAACCACCTTATGAGGTTGGGACTAGTTTTGCCCCAATTTTAGAGAAGAGAAAACTAAGGTCCCATAAGACCACATGTCTAGTAAGTGGCAGTGCCAGGTTTTAAACCCAGGCAGTCTGGCTCCTGAACCTTTAGCTGCAACTCTTTGCTGCTGCCACCTGCTTCACACCTCTTGAAAGAAAGGCATCTCAAGAACCCTCAGGACCAGCTCTCCAAAGCAAAGGGCAGACAATACTCACAATAGAAAAATACACACTGTTAACAGTGGTCTCCTCTGGAAAGGAGAGCAGAAGCGGAGGAAATGTTGAATTTTCTCCTTTTTTTAATACGTATTTTTATTGAAATGTATTTAGCATACAATAAAATGTGCAGATTTTTACTATACAGTCTGATGAGTTTTGACAAATGCATTCATTCACTCATGGTTTCCCCACCACAAATGATATATAGAACACTTCTATCACCCCAGAAATGTCCTTTGTGTCCCTTTGGAGTCCCCCCACCCCAGGACAATCACGGTTTTGACTGCTATCAGCAGAGTGGTTTTGTCTATCTAGACCTTCACATAAAAAGAATCATATAGTGTGGATTCTTTCCTGGCTTATTTCAATTAACATAATGTTTTTGAGATGCATTCATGTTGTGTGTATCAATATTTTGTTTCTTTTTATTGCTGAGAATATCATTGTATAGACAGGCCATGGTTTGTTTATTCATTCACCTATTGATATACATTTGTATAATTTCCAGTTTGGGACTATTGTGAATAAAGCTACTATGAACTCAAGGAGAACGTAACTTTATCTGGATGGCTTGACCTCCATACAAGTGCACGTTGACAGATAACATGTCATGTATGAAAAGAATCCCTCCAAAAGTCCCTGCCCGCTCTGGTCTCCCACCTGCTTTTTCTGCATTCCTGGCCTCCTACCTCTGTCTCTGACCATCCCCTCACTCTGAGATGCTGCCCCTTCTGGGTCCTCAGGAATCAGTAACTGCCTCGATGTTGTCTCAGGCCACTGTGCCTGCCCTTCACTCCGAGTATCCTTACCCCGCAAAGCTCTCCGGCAGAAACGCCAGGCTCCCAAAGATCTTCTTGCAGCCAGCAAACTCCAGGACATTGGCACTAGTGACCGCCCTCGCCTCCCGCAGGTGTTCCATGCCCAGACCATAGCACACTGTGGGGAGTGGGGCAGGTGGTGAAGGGGCCACCTCAGCCCCTGCACTGGGACTGATCATTCCCCACATGGAGCACCAGGAACTCTAACTCCTAGGTCCTGTCTATAGTCCCATCTTGGGGCCACATGCTCCCTCCCCACACTGACAAGATATGGGGGAGCTTGTGGGACTGATCTGAGGAAGACCAGGGCAGAGACAGTGGGAGACACGAGGACTGGGTCCCAGGAGGGTCTGAGGAAGGGTGGGACAGTGGGCGAGGCCAGGCTGGGTGCACAGGGACAAGAACTACAGCCTGGCTTGGGGGGTGGCGATGGGTACCTCGGGCACAAGGCTTGCTGCATTTCTCACACCGCTGTGTTCCATCTTCAGCTGTCACTTCTTGGTTGTTAAGGGGACAGACTAGGGTGCAGGATCCCACATCCGTCGATAGGTAGTTGTCTGAGGAGACCAGGGTTGTATGTCCACATGCCCTGGCCCTTCATGTACCACCATGAACAGTGTCACCATGCCCAGGTAGTACAACAGGAATTCAAACAGTACTGGAATGCCCTTGCTACATACAAGTCAGCACTTAACATTCACTTACTCCTTACAACAACTCTATATGATAAACACGTGGTGAGATTCCCATTTTGCCAAAAGGAAACCAAAACACAATAATGCAAATTTCTGGAGGTCATTGAGCTAGTGAGTGGAGGAGCCAGGATCTGAACCCAAACACCTGGCTCTACACTTTGCACTGTCACTTACCATGGGGAGGGTATGACCGGGACCTAAGAGCCCACTCCTGTCTCCTGTGAGAGGAGGAAAGGGGTCCCCAGATTCGAGGCCAGTCCCTAAATGCCCATCAGGAAATAAAATAAAACTCCAATCTATCTAGACTATAGAATGAAAATTAACATTTAGGAGTGCTTAATATATGCCAGACACTGTTGTAAGAGCTTATGCATATTAACTCATTCAAACTTTATGAGGTTGGGACTACTTTTGCTCCCATTTTAGAGATGAGGAAATTAAAGCAGTAGTCATATGACTAGTGACAGAGCCAGTTTTCAAACCCAGGCAGTCTGGCTCCCAGGCCTGAGCTCTTAGCTGCTACTCTTTGTTGCTGCCACCAGTTCCACAGCTGTTGAAAGAACAAGACATCTCGATAAGAACCATCTGAACCAGCTCTCCAAAGCAAGAGGCAGACAATACTCATAATATGCTCTTATTTATATAAACCAACGTCCCCACCAAAATTACTACAACTGTGTCTCTCCCTGGCACTCACAGGGACAGGCAGTCACACAGCTGGCGCCAAAGGTATACCGGCCCTCAGGGTTGGGCATGGACTCGAAGGTGTCTGTGTTGTAGGTGACCAGGGCTGGGCAGTGCAGCTCACAGATGCCACTGTGGTTGAAGTGGAGGCAGGCCTGGGAGGAAAGGCATTCGGTGATTACCGGGCTGTTTTTCCCTGATGTGCCAGGGACAGGTAGGGCAGTACCAGGTGGGGTGCCCCTTCCCTTGCCCATCGAAAGGTGGGGCCCAGTGGGAACGTACCAGGCAGTCAGAGTGTTTGGGGCCCGTGCAGCCAGCAGCACACTGCTCATGACAGCAGTCGGTAGGCAGTGGGCCCTTGCATCGGGCACAGCCACCGGCACAGACAGTTCTCGTCACTATCAGGCAAAGGGCAGGATGAGGGCTGGGTGACAGCCTGGGCACTAGGCCCTCATCACCCTCACCTCCTGGAGAGATACCCTGACCCACGGAAGACACCTGAGGCCTGGAACTCCAACCCTCCCCTGTCACCATTATTCTATCCAGCTCTGCGCCCCCAGATTATGGGCCTAAGACTCACAGCGCTGACAATCCTTGGAACTTTCTCCCCAGCAGTGAGAGGCTTTACAAGCTGGAGAACACGGCTGGCCTGGGGAGAGAACAGAAAGACAGTAAGAGAGACAGAGACCAGGAAGCAGAATGCACAGTGAGGGAGAGACCCAGATAGGTAAAGGAGACTCCAAAAACAGAAACATAATCTAGAAGCAGAGGGAGACAGGACAGAGCCACAGAGATGAAGAGCCACAGAGATAAAGAGATACAGAGATCTGGTAGGAAGGACCAAGAAAGAGGAAATGCAAGGTATTAGTGCAGGGGGCGGGAGTGAGGTGGGGAGTAGAGGGTATGTAAGCCAGGAGAGTTTGGGGTTGAGGAGGGACTGTCTGAGAAAGAGAGGAGGCTCTAGGCAGGGAGGAGAATGGCTTACAGGCCCGGGAGCGGTTGTTGTCTATCAGCATGAGAGCCAGCTGGTTGTTCTTGTGGAAGATGTCCTTCCACAAAATCGTATCCTGGTAGCAGAGCTGAGGGTTCCGCTGGATCAATACCCCTCCCTTCAGGATCTCTGTGGGGCAAGCAATAATCAGAAGCTTCTATCCCTGTTACCTTCTGCCCTCCCACCTTCTAAATAGAGAGCAGGCTTCTTAAACACACCCTAGGTTCCCCAGGAAGCAGAGAAGATACCTTCAGCATCTTTTAGCCCTATCAATAGCAACCCCCCTCCCACCACACACACACACACACACACACGCGAAGGGACTAAGATCCAGGGAGGAGGGAGTTTCCATGTGAGGCTCCAGATGTCCAGGTCACTCTCTCCTCTCCTCCCACCTCTACTCTGTGCACATTGCCTGGCAGTTAAAAAAGAGACTCTGCAGTCTGAAATCCAGCCTCACCACTATCTAGCAACTCACTTATTCTGTGTAAAGCTATAAAATGAGAATAATATTGATGCTTCATCTGTAAAATGAGAATAATATTGATGCTTCCCTTGCAAGATTATAGCACGACTGAAATAAGATCATGCATGCAAAGCCCTTGGCACACAGGGTTTGGGACACTGTCAGCCCTAGGGCTGCCATGTTCAGTTACAGGTTGTTCACTGTACACGTGTACTCAGGCAATAAGTAGGAAAAAAAACCCATCCTGAGTCCTACTTAAACTGTGAGAACTAGCGGAAACTGTGACTTCCTGGGAAGAAGGAAATCTTTTCTAATTTTCACAAGGGCACTTTCTCTAGCTTTGATTGTATCCATCAAGAAGGGACATAAACCTCCCCATAGCTGTTTCCCTGTTCAGCTCTCAATAACCGGGAGATTTCAATGACATTGATGACCACCTGTGAGGCTTCGCAGCTGCAGCTCCTGCAGTCCTCCTGGGGCAGTCCCAGCAGCAGGGGTGGCACTGTCTAGAAGGTCTCTGTTGTCCAGCACGGCTAGGGCATAGCTGTCCTCAAATAGCTGGGTGCCTCGCACGATTCGCAGCCTCTGCAGTGGCACCTGTCTCACTTGGTTGTGAGCGATAAGCACATATCCCTGCACCTCCTGGATATCCTGGAAGGGGACAGAATAGGGTAGGGCTAAGGCAGGCCGGGGCCTGGAACACTACCAGCCCCCAAGGCTTCCTCAGGGTTACCCAGTGCTTGGGGATCTTGGGCAAGGCCACATCCACTGAGCAGTCCTGCTCCCTTCATGTATAAAATGGTGTGTGGCGGGGAACACTTTACAAACTGTGAGCAAGTGCTCCACCCTCTGTGCATCTCAGTTTCTTCATCTGTAAAAGGAAAGGCCTGGACATGACGATATCTGAGCATTGCACACATGACCCTACCCCAGAGCACCATGGAAATAGCCCAGCAGGCTGGTTTCTACTCTTCTCCTGCTCGTGACCCTTTCACATACATTTCCCATTTTATCTTCAAAATGAGCCCCCCAGGGGAAGTTGAAGCATGCCTATACTACTCCCAATATACAGATAACAAAACTAAGACCCAGTGAAGCCAAGAACCTAAATCACATTCGCACGGCTTGTTGGGGCAGAACTAGTCCTGGAACCCACATCTCTCACCAGCCCTTTTGCTATTTGAGGTGGGAGAGAGACAGTGGCTGGGCAGTTGGACAGGGGGAGGTAATCGTGCTGGCAAGAGAGCAAATATTTAGCAAAGGAACAGATGCATTCCACCTAGAGATGTCCACAGCCAACCATTATAGAGAGGGAGTCAACTGGTCTTTCGGTAGAACGAACAGGGGTTAGACGTTGGAAAGGACTTCTGGTTGAGGAATCACAACAAGAGGAAATATAGGCCTCTTCTATCACGCACTGATAAGCAAAGGGCTCAGCCCAGGGAGAGGCAGGTACTGGCTGGGGTCTCACCTGTAGGAAAGAGAGGCTGGCATTGGCAGGCAGGTAGGTGAGTTCCAGGTTCCCCTGCACCACCTGACATCCCTGGTAGAGGTGGCGGAGCATGTCCAGGTGGGTCTCGGGACTGGCTGGGAGCCGCAGCTTCATATCTGTGCCAGTGCACACTGTCAGGAGAGAGGAAACGGGTCAGAGGGCATTGCCCACCCAGTGAGCTTCATCTATCTGACTGCCTTCTCCACACTCACTCCCCAGAGTCAAGCCATTTCAGATAGTGAGAAATCACAATGGAAGGACCTGTCCTCCCATGTCCCTTACACCTGCAAAAAAGTGCAACAGCAAAAGAAAGTTTGCAAGTTTGGGAAGAGGAGGGAAATCAGGGGACAGGCTGCTTCTGACTCAGCCCATCCTGGTCATCCAGACGGGGCCCTGCTATATCAGCCCTAGGAAGCCTGCCCGCCCAATCCAGGGGGTTGGCTGGCAAAGAAAGCCTCTCTTTGTCCCAAAGGCACGACTCAGAGCCAAGGGGTAAAAATCCCCCAAGAGAGGCAATGATGAATCATGAACTCTCTGGATACCCCTTGCCCCTCTCCCAAGCAAACAAACTCGGGGCATTCTCCCCACCCCATTCCAATGCCACCCACATGCCAATCTCCTGGCAAGGAATACTCATCCTCACAATGCCACCCAGAAAGTAGGAAAGGAGGGTCAACTAGAGTCACAGTGGGGGCATGAGGACCACCGGGGGCCTGGCAGAAACCTCTGGAATTCCCCCAGGCAGGGACAAGGGGCATCAGACTCCAGCTCTGGGCATCCGGACCCAGGCTGCAGATCCTGGGCCAGAGTGATGCCTACTCAAAAGGCTCCTACTCCAGTACCTCACCCTTGCCACCTCCTCAGGGCAAGACTCCAGAAGCAGCTGGCAGAATCTATGCCACGAAACTCCTGCCACAAGAGCACTACGTCAACCCTGTGTACCTGCCCAGTGCCAGCCATCAGCCAACGGGCATCAAGATGAACTGTCCCAGGGCCCACGTGGACCCCAGTTGTGTGTCCCTGAGACCAGAAGTATCCACAAAGCCCAGGGATACTAGGAGGGGTAAACTACCCCTGGTGAGGGGACACTGGGGGCAGCAGCTGGCACCATGCCTGCCAGCATGGGGGAGATTACAGTGCCCAGTTGAACTTGTTTTTCTGCTCTAGTGAGAAGATGAATCACCTGGTGTGTCTTGCCCAGGAGGGTGTGCCGGGGGGAGGTGGGTGGAGGGCACCCCCAGGTACACAGGCCCACAGGTGCCTGAGCTGCCCGGAATTACTGTTGGTCACCACTTCGCCTCCCATAGACTATGTGTAGATTCAGGAGGCCAGCACAGTGGCTAATGTTGAGGTCTGACACCAGGGCTCCAGCAACTTCGAGCAGGAGGTCAAACCCCAGGGAGTAATAAGAGATACCCTCTGCCTTCAGAAAGCTGGGGGTGAGGTGGAGGAGCAGCCCCCCACCCCCTGGTGTTGCTTCCTGGGTATCCTAGTAACAACCAGAGTGGTCTCTGTTCCCGCCCCTCTGAGCAGATAGGGAAGGAAGCAAACAGAGAAGAAGGGGAGGGCCCAGAAATAGAACCAAGGGTCCCTTCCCCCAGACTCCCAAGAGAAACAGGAGCTGGGGGTGGCCTGTCCAGGCCCAAAATAACGCCCCGCTGCCAGGACCTCCCCCGGCCTCAGCTTCAGCTGCTTTGTAGGCACAGCTGTTTCCAGGCCCAGACCCCAAGGCCTTGGCCCAAGCCTGGGGGAGAAAGGGAGCAACAGAGCAGGGGCAGGGGCTGTCTCCACCCCCTGCTGCCCGGTACAGCCTCCAAAGGACACCAGCTGTGGCAGCCAGGCAATAGGAAAACAACAACAATGAAACACTGGGGGCAGCTGCATTAACTGAGCCCCTACTGTGTGCTCAGCAGGCACTCTGGGTGGAGCCTCCTAACATCCTACAGAGGCTGGGACTTCAAACTGAGGCCAGTGAGAGGCAATATTTGAACTCGAGTCTGTCTGACTTTAGATTCCACATTCCTTCTACTAAGCCTAACTGCATACACAGATTCACCCTACAACCCACACAAACATAAATACACACTAACTCTACTGATGCCACTGAAAAACATTGCAAGCTCTGGGCAGGGCTGGGTGGCTGGGCTAGGCTGGGCAAGAGGAGCAGAAAGAGTGCTAGCCCCACCCCACTAGTGAATTTGTTTGTGGCCTACTGGAGTCTAATTAAGACTTTAAGTGTTTGCAACAGGTGGTAAAATTGGTACCCTGAGACCCCTCCCAAGGAACTAGAGGCTTTCAAGCTAATCCCCACACCAACCTGATATGAAGCCAAGGCCTTCTTGATATCTCCCTTACCTCTACCTTCACCTCCCTCCTTCCCCTTCACCATGACACATGTCCCCACCTCCTTCCACTCCCACTCCTCCTTACCAGTCCCCTCCCTAGTCCTCACCTTGGTCCCCATTTCCACACTACCCTCCTTGATTTTCTTGGGAGATATAAAGTCCTATTCTGTACAGGGGAGCTCTTTATCCCCATAGTAGCCCCAATCTCCAACTCTCCAAGCAAAGTCTATGTGAGGCCAGACCAGCCCACAGCTAGGGGACCAGACCGCACACAGTGAGGACTGGGTATTTACTGGATGAATGAATGAATGAATGAATGAAGCCCAATCAAGAGTCTTCAAACCAGAGGGGGCCAGTTGAGGTCCCAGTGTCCATCCCACTGCTCAGAAGCTGGCCACAGTCCTTCATGTCCCTCCAGCTGGACTTCAGTGGTCAGGGTTTGGTCCCAGCTCTGCGGGTGCTCTCAAGTGGGTTCTCTCCTCACCACCAGCCTGCAGCCTTCTCCCTAGCTGCTTCTCTTGCTCACTAGCATGAAAGTCGACACTTCCTTTGGTTTCCATGAACACTACCTGCATCCCCAAAGCTCATTGCCCCCAGATCCACTGGGCCACAGCCCATTCTAGTGACACCAGGACTCAACAATCACATGCCTGGTGTATCAGGCAGACCAGAACTCTAGCTGGGCCACTCACTGTGTGACCTTGAGCAAGTCTCTGGACCTCCAAGGCAGAAGTCAAATTAGATTCATCTCTATGCCCAGCCCTGCCTGTGACTTAGTAGGCACTCAATAAATATTTACTGACCTGAACTTGGCTGTAAGGAGGGGATAATCAAATAATAACAACTCTTTCTCTCTATAGAGAAGTTAAATGAGATTTAAATGATATAATGAATCAAAAAGCAATCTGTAAACATGGCAAGCCTTTGTAAACAGAGCCGGGACAACACAAACATTGGCTAAAATTCTCCCACTCCTTGACAGAGCACACACCCCTCACTCTACCTCCACTCTCTTTTCAGGGATGGAGAGAAAAGGTGGCCTAGCAAGAGATGGAGGCGTCACCCCAGAGGCACTTCCCACAGGCTGAGGGTGGGAAGGGGATCTCCTTCCAGATCATTCTAGCACTCAGAGGCAGACACAACTACCTGGGCCCTACACCACCTCCCCTCCCCACCCCCAGCCGCAGGCCCACACTGATCCCTCATGCTTCCACTCCAGCTGTCTCCCAAGCCACAGCCCTGCAGGTCCCACTGGCCTCCAGCCTACTCCTGCCTTCAGTCCCCTGCCATTCTGGGAGGACCCAAGAAGGCAGACATGGGCTAGACAAGGAGAGAGGATGGGGAGAGGAGGGCTACTCAGCTCCCTTCTATATCCTAGATAAGAAAAGTCATTCACCTGCATAACGAAGTAGTGCCTCTACCCAAACCTGGCCACCTGGCCGTCCTGAGGCTTTGCTACACCCTTTCCTGTTGAATGGAATAAGACTGACCAACTCTTAATGCCTCCTCCATTAGAGGCCAAAAATGCCCTGAATATTATTGAGTTGATAGGAAGCCTTGGCTAAGTCCCTTCATTTCTTTGGACTTCAGTTTTCTCACCTGTGCAGCGACTTCACAGGATTGTTGCAGAGATGAAATGAAACTATCTATGGATAAGAACCTGGCATATAGGAAGCATGCTGTACATGTTTTGAAAATTAAGGCAAGGGAAGTTCACAGAGCAGGAGTACGGGGTAATTCCCAACCGAGAGAAAAGAAAAGGTGCTTTATATTTGGAATGCAATGTACTTTCTTTTGCATTTGAACCAATCTTTTCCTTTTTGTGTGTGTGAATATTAAAATAAGGTTACTTTCCCTAAGTATAGTAAAAAGAAGGAAGGCTATTGGAAGAATCACATGGGAATTAAATATGAGCTCTGCAAGATAAAAAGGATGTATTTGCTGCGCACTTTACAAGACCTTGGCCTCTAGGAGGATCTCAGCAAAATCCAGACCCTCTGGGTCTTCTCCCGTCTCTCCTTCCTTCCACTTCCTAACACAACCCTCATCCCCAGAACGTAATAAGGGTGTTAGAGGCAGTTGGGTGGTGTGCTGCCATTTTAACTATTCCCTGCACAACAAACTCAACATCTCTGTCTGCACCCAGCAGTGCAGGTTGAAGGGTGAGGAAGACCAGAGGGGCAGAACTGACCCCTCAGATCCCAGCACTGCAGCAGTGCAGCCATTTGCCACCTGCTTAACTCAAAGGCTCAGGTGAGGACAGCAGCTTGGCCTGACAGCCCAGCGTGGCCTCACCCTTCTCAGCCAGCAGCAGGTCAGTGGTGAAGACACAGCCTGGGAAACAGGGAGGGGAAGAATGGGCTCGAGCAGAGGAGACTCCTTCCTCAGAGTGAAGGTGTGGGGCCACCTCTTGCTGTTTACAGCAGAGCTGGCCCAGCACCTTGAGGGAGTTCCTTGAGAGGGCAGAGTTCAGCAAAGGCCCCAAGTCAGCAGAGAGACTGGAAACACAAAGCCCAGACACACACACACACACACACACGCAACTTAAGAACAGTCTAGCATAGGGGTGCCTCATCTATCACAGCTGTGCTCTGGCAGAGGGGCCCTGGGCCAGGCAACACAGACAGGATGACACCCACCACTCTTCAGACTCCCTAACCTATGGAGACCACCCACCCACCTCCCAGGATGCTCTCATTTTGTCTTCCCCACAACCCAGTGAGACAGGGAGCAGTGTCCCCCATTGTTCAAAATAGATTAACAGTGATTTCAAAAGTGTGTTTGAGGGTCACACTGCCTGGGGTCCAATAGGGACCCACCACTTACTTGCTGCTATTCAACCTCTTATTTAAGACCAGATTTTCACCTGGAATATGAACATATTAGAAGACTTTCTCTCATAGGGTTGTTTTGAGAACTAAAGGAGGGAACACATGCAAAACACCATGCGCTGTGCTTAGCATCAAAGTATATTTCTAGCTTTAATCGCAATTACGTATCGACAGACAGATGAGGCAGGACACACTGTGATCCCCTCCATCACCCTTCCCCGCACACAGCATAAGGGAAAAGGCAGGATGATCCCTCTGCATACCCCCATCTCGTCCTATTTCTCAGCCTCCCTCCCCTTCTAACTGCCCAGGATTCCCTCCTGTAGAACTCTGCCACTTTATGCCCCAGACCAGGAAACCCACCACCACCACCTCTCTGCCGCCCATGCTCTCTAGAAGTCACAAAGCACAAAGTCCCTGAGCTGGCCCTAAAGTAACTTGTTCAAAACAAACGTCTCCCCCTCCCCCCAGCCAGACTCCAGCGTGAGGCAACTCCGCGATCCGACTGGCCACCCCTCTCCTCCCGGCTCTGGCCGGACAGGTTGCTCTCCCCACCTTCCCCCTTCACACTCCAATCTTGCCTGAAGCTGTAGTAACTAAACCTAAGCGGCCGGAGGCGGGCGGAGAGTAGGCAGGAGGAGGGGCAGGGCAGGAGGGACCCCCGGGGAATCCAGCCCAGTCCAGTCCGGAGGCGGAGGCTGCCAACTGGAAAGACTTTGAGAAAGCTCGAGGGGGCTCAAGAAGGGGGCGCGCGCGCGCACACACACACACACACACACACACGCACACGCGCGCGCGCGCACACACACACGCACACCCCGTACAATACAACTTTGATGGGAAACTTTCTGAACAATCTCAGAGAACTTTTTTGACAAGTTCCCAGAGCCGTCTCAGAGTCTGGAAAGTGCAGATCTCTTGCATGGGACATCGAGAGGCGCTTCTGCGTAACTGCCCCCCTGCCCCAGCTTCTTTTACCCCCTCCCCGCAGAGGGCCGGCGGCTCTGAGCCCCTGGACTGTCCGAAACTTCGGATCGGGAAGCCCGTGCGACGCCCCCTGCCCCATCTGCCCGGGGATTCCGGCGGGTGCTCCAGGCTGCCGGGTCCTGTCGCGGACCCCTGCCCTCCCCAATCCAGACCCACCTTGAGTGCCCGTGGCTCCGGGGGGCAGGAGGGCGAGAAGGAGCCCCCAGCGGCACCAGGCCGCCAGCTCCATGGTGCTCACTGCGGTTCCGGCCCCATGGCTCCGGTTGGACCAGGCTGGGGGGCGCCGAGCGCAGCAGGCGGAGAGGCCAGGAGGCGCTTGGCGCCGGAAAGGGTACCCCGCGAAGGGGCGGGCTGCTGCCTCGAAGAAGGGTCTCTTCTCGTCTCTCTGGGCACGCTGGAGGGGAATCTCAGCCCCACAACTTCATTCTTGTACTTCCTCGAGCCTGCCCTCCTCCTCCACCTTCTCCTCCTCCTGTGATTGGGAGCCAGCGAGCTCACAGCTCGCCCCCCCCCCTCCAACCGCATTCCAGCAAGTCTCTGGGAGTGGCAACTCCCGGCTTCACTTTCTCCTCTCCGCGCAGGCCTGGGGTGCGTCCCTCCCAGAGCCCGGACGCCCGGGGTGCCTGCAGCCGTTCTCATCTGTTTCCATGGAGAACCCCTACAAGTAAACGAGGTGACTGCGCCCCCTCCCACAGGACTCTGGGGCAAATGCTTTAGCTGCTACCCTTAATTCTCGCAGGTTTTATCTTAAACATTCCTGGCGAGTTTGCATCCTACTCCATCACGTGCCTATTCGTTTTTAATATCAAATAATTGTTTTCCCATCACGTCCTAAGAAAAGTTGATAGCCAAGGAGTGGCGTGTATTGTGTTTAACTCGTGTGTTGTGTTTAACTTGTGGTTTCCAAGACTCCCTGGCATACCATCTCGAATCTTTTAGGTATCTTTTTTCAGTTTGAAAAGCATGAGGGTTTACCAGTTTGGAAGGAGAGTCAAATTGGAGGGACCTCCATCTCAATCCTTTGAAGAACATCCCTCTTTTTTCTTTACTTCTGGGGCATTCAGCACCAATTTATCCAAGATTTTTTCTCTGTCCCTTGCTTTTTATTAACCTGTTCACTTCTACATCCCCACCTGGCATTCCACCTGGAGTCCCTGATCCTGTACTTAAGGCCCACTGTGGGGTGGAGTGGAGAATGGAGTGGTGGCAGTGTAGAAAGGCATGTTGTTGAAAATCCCAACAAAATATTGCATGGGACAGACGTAGAACTTACACTAAAAAACCATTTGTTGTTTATCTGAAATTCAAATTTAACCGACCATCCTTATTTTTATTTGCCAAATCTAGCAACCCTAGTTGGAATGCCTTAGCCAAGAGCATGCCTCTGCTGTTCAAGAGATCAGAGGCACTTATTGGGGATTGGAAAATAAAGGACACTAGCATTTCTTAAGCAGCTTCCATATTCCCTAGCATTGTTACAGGCAGGCACTTGGGGGGTGCAAAATAGAGAACAGGGTGTTCTGTGATCAGAATGACCTGAGTTCAAATCTCTTCTCTGCAGCATGTTAGCTGTGTGACCTCGGGCAAGTGACTGAACCTCTCTACTTTGGTTGTGCACTTGAAACTAGTGTTTGGCATTCTGTGCTAGGTGGTAAAGGAAATAATGCTGCTAAAGCACTCAGCACAGGACTTAGCACATAGTAATCATTCATTAAAAGGTCGCAGATTTCATTATATTGTGGCAGAACGAGGGTTTGTGGGGCCTGAAGCTTATGAAATTTGGAGGATCTCTTTGGGAAAAAAAATACAAAGTTATGAATACAAAATTTGACACATGCATGCAAATGAGGAGCCTGAAACTTACCTTTCCCTCAACACCGTGGTAAATCCCCCATTTCTAACCAGCGATGTTCAAACTGTAGATCAGGTTCTATTAGGAGATTGATCACGAAACCAATTTAGATAATGAAGACAAAAATCAAGTTTTTATTTTATTTTTAAGAAATAGAATGGATTAGAAAAGATTCACACATCATATGTAGTAAGGGTAAGCATGTAGTAAGGGTAAGCATGGGTACATCCTGGTGATGTGGTCTGTTGGATTTATTCCTTGAATCATAGTCATAAACATTCAAGAAATACTGCAGCTGAGCTGCCCTTCAGGATGGGCATCAATATCCCCATTTTCTCTAGTATGGGCATCAAGTGTTCAAGTTAAGAGTTATGGAGGGTGAGGGTCAAGTAAACAGGCTCAATAAGTCAATCGATTTGTCCAGGACTCTTTCAGGGCTAATGAAGAAAAAGTCAAACAGCCAGGAAAATCAGACCCTTACTCTGGCCCAATCACACAGCCCAAGACCTAATCAAGGTGCCTCCCACCCCTCTGAAGAGAGGAGATTCTGATCTAGCTCCAAGAGTCATTTACTTGCTAGTCACACAAAGGAGGGCTTGTACCTGGGTCAGTGTGCATTCAGCTTTTAAGAGACAATCAGGGTGTTAGGGTCAGGGTTAGAAATGTCCCTTCTCGCCCAGGCCTACCCTCCCCTGCCCTTAAATTAATAAGATAGATCCAGCCAGGAAAGTTGCTGTGGTACCATCCTTTACTGCAGTGGTCCCTGAACTTTTTGGCACCAGAGCCTGGTGCTCCTGTGGAAATCTAATAATGCCTGATGATCTGAGGTGAACCTGAGGCGGTAATGCCAGGCTAGCGCTGCCTGCCTGCTGCTCACCTCCTGCTGTGCCACCCAGTTCCTAACAGGCCACAGACTGGTACTGGTCTACGGCCTGGGATTTGGGGTTTCCTGCTTTACCAGACTCCTGCTCTGTGACTTTCTCTGTCCTAGAGCTACCACACTCCTCAACTCACTGAGTCCCAAGTCACCAGAGGAGGCAGGTGTTATCTGTTCTTATTTTGTAAAAGAGGAAGTCTGAAGTTCGCAGGTAATGGAAACTGAAGCAGGAGGCTTTGGCTTCATCTATTCCTCTCCAGAGCCAGAATCAAGGATGCCATGAACCTACCCTCACCTTTGGGCCCCTGCAGGGGAGCCAGAGGATGGTTCTCCAAGAAATCTGGGTAACCAATTATGGGTCCCACAGCCCCCTTTCCTGTCCTTTGCACACTTCCACTCCCCCAACCCCTCCAACCCCTCACTCCTTGCCAGCCTCGACAAGCCCACCCTCTCCGCATTCCACCCGGATCCCAGAAGGGAACCTGGACTGGAGACAACACTCTGTCCCCGTGGGCGGCGTGAGGGGGTGGAGCCAGCGGGCCGAAGTGGGATTGGGGAGGAGCGGAGGTCAGAACTCACGCCCCAGGGAGGAGGCTCAAGAACGGCAGAGACTACCAGAGAGAATGAGCCCATTCAGAGCCGGGAAGGAAGAGGAAAAAACCTTGTCTGGTGTTTGACAAGAGGAGAGGAAGGGGGGCCGGGGTGAGCCTGCTGATTCGCTTCTCCCCTCCACTGCCCCTCCAGCGGGGCCTAGCAGGAGAGCCAAGGAGGATGTCTGAGGGACAAAGGCTGAGGGCGAGAGAGGGGGGCGCGAATGGGGGCAGGAGGCGGCTGGGCTCCAGACATGGTTGCTAGAGGAGCCTGAGAGTTTGCCAGCAGGTCCATTGAAGATCCTGGGGAGGGAGACAACTACAGCTACAGAGGAGAGTGATGACTGCGGACAGAGGAGAGCCAACAGAGGTGCATGGGACAGATGTATGAGGTCTTTGGGGGACAGGTACCCGGCCTGTGGGCAGTGGAGGTGATCACTGGAACTGAAGAGACAGGAAGGGTCTCTGGTTTAGGGAGATGACCTCTAAGGATCAACAGACTGGGGTCTGGAACCAGCAGCCTGTGAAATACCAGTCAATCATTGACCAGCCACTGAGACTGGGGGTATAGGACACTGTGTGTGTGTGTGTGTTTGGCACCAGAGTCTCCTCCCTATACCTTAACAGCCAGCCTGGGTCAGAGGACTGAAAACAAACAAAAAGGGAGGATACGGTCCACAGTCCGAGGTCCAGCTGCAACTGGGGCATAACGCATAGGGCCTCTCATCTGGGGCCGGGGTTGCTGGGAAGTGCCTTTATGAATTAGTAACTTGGAAGGAATCCCCAGAGGGTAGGCACCAGGCCTCCCTGGGGCCACGGGAGAGTAATTTGGAAGGTTTTGATAAGAACAATCTGTACTTCCTAAAGGTGGCCTTTTAAGAACTCTTGCAACCTAGCCACTGAAAGGTCACTCCCTGGGCTTAGGGTTAGCCCAAGCCCTGAGATTGACATGAGCAGAGCCCAAACAGACATGCTAGACATGCTGACTTGGCGTGCAGATCTCACTCCGGCCTTCTCACCCCCATCTTGGGCATGCAAGCCCAAAACCTATCTCTCTAGGCTGCTTTGCCCAAGATAGAAAGTGCTTTTGTGTTTTTGGCCTCACATGGCTTTAACGCATGTACATAAAGTGCATGTGGCTTCCATCTTGGCCTATACATACAAGGTTGTCATGATTTGTATTCCTGTGTCCTGTGCTGTCTGCATGTTTGTGCTGGCTGCTTAACATGTGCTCTTGGTTTATTTGGGGGTCTTTCCTCAGACAGTAACTGGACTGTGTGGCCTTGTACAAGGCTTCACTTTGCCTTCTAAAATATAAGAGAATTAGATTGAATGGTTCCTGGTCACAGTGTTGTAGGATTTGGTGTGGGAGGCACTGACTACTTCATCTGCCTTGTTGCTGAAGATACAGACCACTGGGGTGTGAATGAGGACAGGCTTGCCTCTGACTTTTGTTTTGAGGAAGATGAAAACAGTATGGGGGAACAAGTCTCCCCAAAATGTGCCACCTAGCATGCATTGTTTCAAGCCCAATAAAGCCCCAAAACAAAGCCCAATAAATTCAGGAAGAGGTTTTTACCTCCCCCTCACCTGCCTAAAGAGATTCAGATAAGAAAATCCTGCTTCAGGAAGGGAACTTTAGCATAATCACCTTAGCACATAGGAATTAAGAGTGGCCAAGGGAATGATCCAAGCAAAAATCTGTTAGATTCCCCTCTGTGTCCCATTGTTTCTAGGTTGCCCTGCAGGAATTTACCAAATGTACTACTTTTTTTTTTTTTTAATCTACCTATAAATCGCCTGCTTCTCTCTCCTTAGTTCAAATGACCCATATACCTAATTTTGCTCATTGTCTTTGGAATTTTTATGCTTATGTGAATTCCCCTTGAGCACATATTAAAATTTGGTTTTCTTCTGTTCATCTGCTGTATGTCATTTGAATTACTTGACCAGCCAGAAGAACTAAAAGAGTAAGAGGAAAGTTTCCTTGGCCCTGACAATAGGAAGCTTCCAGAAGCATAAAACTATGGCATTATGAAGACCTGATTTTGGAGGACAATTATAGTTTCAGATGATTTTATTCACTAAACCCACATTGTTGTTTCCTCTTTCCTTGCTCTCTACAGCCAATCGTTTGTTAAGATCTATCAATTCCTCTTCCAAGATATCTATACTTGCCCACCAACATCACCAGCTAGTCTAAGCTGCTAACAGTTCTGTGGAAGCATTAGCCTTTGATGTCCCAGTGATGCTGTTGTCCCCTTCCAATTTCACTCTCTTTTATCCCCACAATAGCCAAAGTAAATGTTTGAAACCAAAATCAGATAATTTAATTGCTCCAGTGCTAAAACACTTCTAATAGCTTCCCATTGCTTAAACCTTTCACCTTGATCTTCTTTTTTGTTTTTTAAAGATGCTAAGCTTGTTTCTGCTTTAGGGCCTTTGCTCTGGCTATTCTCTCAGCCTATAACAATTTGCCCCAAGGTGTTTGCAGAGCCAGTTCCTTCTGGTCAAGCAGGTTTCAGCTCAAATGTTACTTTCTCAAAAAGGCCTTCTCAGACCACCCAAGGTAATCTTTCCCTCCCTCCCCATTTCCTTACCCATCTTCCCTCACTATTACATTATCCAATTATATAACTCAACTAGTGACTACATAAAATTGTTCTTTTAACATTTTTTTTTGTTTTTTAATTGATAATATACAGATGTATCAATTTAAAGAGCACATGTATAAAAATTGTTCCTCACTTCTTTGTCACTCAGACACCCAGTTTCATTTTTCCTCAGAGGCAACAACTATTTCCACTTTCTTACATATCTTTCTAGATATATTCTCGAAAATATCAAACATAATATACACTCTTATTTTTCTTCACATGAAGTAACACATATAGACACACACTCACACACACACACACACACACACACACACTGTTCCACATTTTGCTTTTTATATTTATTAAAAATATGAAGGTTGTTCCATGTCAGTACATTACAAATCTGCCCCATTCCTATTAATTTATTTGGCATTTCACTATACTTGTATGGATTAATGTAATTCATTTCCTATTGATTAACATTTTAGTTGTTTTCTTTTGCTATTGAAAATAATGAACAATGCAGCCATGAATAGCTTTGTATTTAACAACATTTTGCACTTGCCGTTGGTAAACCTAGAGCTTGTGTGGGTATACCTAGTAGAGAAATTGCTGGTTACAGGGTTTGTGCAAATTGCCGGACTAAGGGATATGTATAATTTACAGTCTAATGGTGCTAAATTATCCTACAGAGTGATCATACCAATGTGCTCCTACATTAGTAGTGAAATTATATTAGTCTTTTGTTTGATACTTGTTTATGTCCTGTCTCCATCTTCTGACCATGATAAGGACAGTGCCTTGTTCATCACTGTTTCTAGAGCCTCACACATGGTGAACTGAAATAAATATTTGATGAATAAGGGGCTCTCATTATAGACCACCTCTCAATTTTTTCCTAAGAATATGGTCAGTTTACCTACGAGCCTTCAGTACACTGTACTGTTTGCTTTGTCTTTCTCCTCCCTGGACTGGGAACCATTTCTGATTCATCTTGATTTTTCCTAGTGCAATGGCTGACACCCAGTGGGGCTCAATAAGTCTAAATTGAAGTAATGAATCTATGACTACAGGCTGTGACTTACATATGAAACTAAATACAAACTGGGAAGCTGATTAAGCTAAGGGCTCAATGGCGAAGAGGGGGATCTGGGCTGAAAGGCTGGGAGAGGAAGAAGCCCAATAATTGTCTAGAGATGTAGGGTTGCGCCAGCAGAGAAAACTCTCAAGAGAAGTCCGAGAGAGATAATACCCCATCTCCCACCAAGACAACATGACAGAAGTTTCCACGGCCCTCCTCCACTTTGAGCCCAAGATTGTTTTCTTCATCAGGCATGTAGGCATGAGTTTTCAAGCATGAAATGTTTGAGACTTGAACTCATTTTCTATTTGGCTCCAAAATACAGGGAAACTACAAAAATCAATTAACACTTTATTAAATGTATATAAATATAACAATATGTCGACTATTTTTACTCAACAGCTACTCATCTATAGTTATTCATAAATTTTATTTAATGTGGGGTATTGCTACATTTTAATGTTTGATGTAATATAGAATAAAACCTCCAAAATTGGAAACTTGAAAGTTTTAAAAGAGCCATATCTCTACATCAGAGTTCTCTCAAAGGGAGAATTCTGCTTTGTCAGTATCTCATTCTTTTTAATCCTAAATTTCTTCATTCAAAGATTCATCCCAGAGTTACAGTAAAGACAAATTGAAATAATGTATTATAAAAGGACTGATCTAACAGATGCAAAATAGTATTAGCACCAGATTGTTTCTGGTCAGCTCCTGAGGGGCTGAGAGTTTGTTTTGTTTATTTCAACTTCCCAATCTGTATCAACTGGTGCACAAGTACAGGGAACGCTATTCATGTTTTTGTTTGTTTGGTTGGTTGTTTTTAATTTAAGAGGCACCATTCACAGAAAATACAATATGAGTTGTGCCTTGCCTAGCACCTGTGCTAGAGATAAGGGCTCAGGAAATGTTTGCTTAATGTGTGAACTAACGGAACCCAATTGCTCATTCCACCCCTCCAAGATTAAAAGAAAAAGTTGACCAGGGGTGAGAGAAGGGGGGAGGAGGAAAGACAGTCATTAATCTACATGCTCTAATTATGCATCTAGCTACAAGTGCTTCAATGTGGGGGGGGGGGGTAGGAACGTGCTGGTGGTGGTGCGGGGAGGAGGATGCTAAAGCAAATATCTTATATCCAAAGGTTCTTCTCTTAATTTTCCTTGAAATATTACACTACTCTAAATTTCAGCGTATTTTGAATCATACTGGTGATTTGACATCTCTGGATTTGGCACCCAAAGTCTTACTCTGAATTACGTTGTTCCTTCATTTAAGACAAAATAATAATAATTCTCAGCGCCTACCAGGAGTCAAAATTTGAACTAGTGCTGCATGGAAGTAAAGCGGGTAGAGAGCGGAAGTCCTCACCCTACCTACCTGAGGAAAATAGACCACTGTATGCTGTATCAGTCTCTAGGTATTACCACCCTCAGAAATGGTGTTTGAATTGAAACTAGAAGAATACAAAGAAGTGAGAAGAGTCATATAGACAATACACAGCCAGGAGGCTGGAGAAACATGGCCCCTTGAGGTAAGTTTGGGGCAGGGGAATGAGGGAGACCAATGGGTAGGGGCCAAATCGTGCAGAGCTTGTGGGATTTTATCCTGACGTAATTGGGAGCCAGTAAAGAATTTTAAGG
Source organism: Macroglossus sobrinus (assembly GCA_004027375.1). Classification (NCBI taxonomy): domain Eukaryota; kingdom Metazoa; phylum Chordata; class Mammalia; order Chiroptera; family Pteropodidae; genus Macroglossus; species Macroglossus sobrinus. Next base: position 503,396 of record PVKZ01000236.1, read on the forward strand.
AGCGTGACCTGGTCAAATCTGAATTTTTGTTAATGGAGCGAGGACTAGAGGAAGCAAATGTAGAGATAGGACGACTCGTTAAGAGGCTGCTGCGGCTGTCTCGGCGACAGATGGTGATGTCTTTAACCAGGGTGGTGCCAGCGGAGATGGAAAGGAATGGATAGGTCCAGGTAACTCAGGAAGTGAAATCCAACAGAGCTAGTGACAGAAAAATAGCTTTACCGCAAATAAAGAGAATCTGGGAAGAAAAATTAAGGGTGTTGATAAAAGACTATTTTTCCCCTTAATCCACCAGGCGTTTTCCCCAACCCTATCGCCTCTATATAAGGAGATGAGAGTAAAAACAAGGGGCGGAGCAGGCGCCCACAAAAATCCGGGTACTTTTTATTTAAACGAAGTGCACGTCAGCGGAGAGAATACAGAACACAAGGCACTTCCGGTTACTCCGGATGTGAAGACTCCAAAGCTCCTCTGCCTGCGGAGGGCCAGGGTGAAGGGATGGCCGGGCGGACGGCGCGGCTGGTGCTGCTAGCTGGGGCAGCCGCGCTAGCCAGCGGCTCCCAGGGCGACCGCGAGCCGGTGTACCGCGACTGCGTGTTCCTGTGCGAGGAGCGGAACTGCTCCGGGGGTGCACTGAAGCACTTCCGCTCCCGCCAGCCAATCTACATGAGTCTAGCAGGTAAGCCCCGCCCTCTATGAACCACACCCCTTGGTCATGGCACCGCCCCTTGCGCCCCCTAATATCCCTCTGCAATCTCTGAACCTTAGTTTCCTACCCAGGGTCCGTTGTGAGTGTGTGCGAGTGGAGCCCCAGGGTAATGAGAGCCTCATCAGCCAGTTTTATTTTTCCAGAAGCTCTCATTTACTTTTTATCTATTAAGTCAAACGGCTATTTATTTAATTCTCTTGGGTACAGGATCCTGGAATGACACTGAAATCAGACCGGGTCTTGCCCTTTAGGGCTTACAGCCTCCACGGGCCATTAACCTTTTCAAGTGCAAGATAGAGGATGATTCGAGCCCTAAAGGACCGTTAGATTAAGTAATAGGAGAATAGAGGGGAGGAAGAAATAGTTTCTGCCTTGAGGGGGTGGGAGCAGTACCATTTGGAACATTTTGAAAAGGAAGGGCTTCTGGATGGATACAGTAAATTTGAACCTGTGGCCCTAGTGGGAACCTACTGTGTGACAAGTGTTAACATAGTTAATTTTCATAATAGTCCTTTGAGGCAGATTTTGATTTCACAGATGGGAAAACTCAAGAGAGGTAAAGTGCCCTGCCCAAAGTCTTCTTGCAGCCAGTGAGTGGTAATGTAAGGTTTCCAGTTCTGGCCTATTTGGCTACAAGTCTGTTCTCTTTATTATCTCTTTGCAATCCAGACAGAGGGAACAGACAATGTGGAGGCCCTGGGAAGATGTAGCCACATCCAGTGGCTTAGTTTACTCAGGGAGCAGGGTGCATGAAAAAGAGTATTGGGAAATAAAGTTAGACAGTCTGGGGCCTTAAAAGTCAAATTGAAGAATTTGGGCTTCATTTTTATAGGAGGAGGCTAAGATAGCAAGGGTTCTTCCTTGGTGAGTGAGAACAAATCCTATGTTTAGGAAGGGCAAACGTAAACCCACTTATCCATTAATGAGTCCCATCAGATACCAAGATCCCCATCTTGGAAAAGAAGAGAATTATTATTATTTTTTCACTCACTCTATACCCTCCCCCCATAGAATGCACACACACCTTTCCCTTATGTGTATGTCCCATAATCTCTCATCCATCAGGTGGGAAACTAGAATTTTGAGATTTCTTATGATTCTCACCATCCTGCAGGCCCTCTTGACCTATATTCGAGTTTGGGCTCCATTTAGGCTCTCTCTGTGCCTCTCGTACTGGGGGGTTCATCAGACCAATTTATCTGTTTCAGGATGGACCTGTTGGGACGACTGTAAGTATGAGTGCATGTGGGTCACCGTTGGCCTCTACCTCCAGGAAGGTCACAGAGTGCCTCAGTTCCATGGCAAGGTGAGTTGGAGAGTCAGGGTAGGTAGATGATAGTGTGACAGAAGTAAAGTACCCCCCGCCCCCCCGCCAGTTAGACTACGTTGTCCAAACAATCTGATGCATGTGTGTTTGGGGCAAGTACCTAATGGTACCTAATCAAAATCTAATGGTTTTCTTATAATCAGATGGGAACAATGTGTCCTGCTTCTGGATCTGGAGTGACAAGATCTAGGAGGCTTTGGGGTCTCCTTGAGAGTGGTGCTGGGCTTCTTAGGGTAGCTGAATGTCCACCTTGCTGCAAGGACAAATTCCCTGACTCACCACAGAATCCTCTCTGTTGGAGTCTGGATTAAAATAGCAATCCTCCCTCAGATTGCCCAGCAAGGCACAGTATGCTGGTGCCTGCCTTTTGGTCTAATATGATCTTGATCTAGTCTGTTGAGGATGACAAGAATTATTCTCCCCAGTTTGTCACAGAGTAAGCTGAGGTTCAGAGAACTGTCAGTGGTAGAGGAGGGATTAGGACCTCTGTGTTCTGGATGGCAGGTCTGTACTTTTCCCCTAGGCCATATAGAGCCATCTCTACTGGCCTACCTGGTCTTCCCAGAAACCAGACTTACAGTACTGAGTGCTGGCCAGGATAGAAACGATGACCCTCAGCCAAAGACTGGAGGGGGGAGCTCACTGACACAAGAGGGACTGAACCTAAGGCTTTGCCTGGGTCCAGAGCTAAGGAACCAGCTGGGGACCTATTGATGCAGCAAGTCAAGCAAGAAAAGGTAGGTTGGGCCAGCTGGGTGTTGCTTGCCCCTCAGGCCCCCTCATGTGTTCCTTTTTCAGTGGCCCTTCTCCCGGTTCCTGTTCTTCCAAGAGCCAGCTTCTGCTGTGGCCTCTTTTCTCAATGGCCTGGCCAGCCTGGTGATGCTCTGTCGCTACCGCACTTCTGTGCCAGCCTCCTCTCCTATGTACCCAACCTGCGTGGCCTTCGCCTGGGTAGGTAACCTGGCAGAATTCCTACTTTACACCCTCATCTAGGAAGGGAGAATTCTTAGATCCCCACTCTCACCTTACAGGGCTTCTATCCACTGAGCTTCCCTTCTGCTTTCCAGGGTTAAAGTTGCAGCTGCAGAGTTTTCAGCATTGTAGAGAAAACAGAGAAGGTGCTAAATTGGGCCTTACCTTTCTCACAGAGCCCTAGGCCAGACTGTTTGGGAAGAAGGGATGGATGAAAGAAATATTGTTGTCCTGAAGGAGGAAGCCACTAAAAGACCCAATAGGGCAGTTTACAGAGACAGAAGGGAGGTGGGTGATGGGGAGCATGCTAGGGCCATGGGTCTTTCCAAGGGCCCCTCTGGAGGATCTGAAGCAATCTCAACACTAGCTCAGGCCTAGAAGCAGTGGCAGCCACAGCACTCCATCTAAAGCCTGGCCTGATCTTAGACCATCCCTGGAAAAGCTGAAATATGTTTCATCTGAATATCAAGAGAGGGCTCTGAGCTTTATAGTGTGACTGGTCAGAAGAGCCAGCATCCAGGGTCAGGAATTGTGTGAGAAGCATGGACTGTGTACAGGTATGAATTGTGACAATCTTGGGCAGGGCATGAGAGTAAGAGGTTGCCATGGAAGTCTCTAGTTCAGAGATACCCCTGTAAGCCATAGTGAAACAATCCCCACTCACTCACCTTTCCACCATCAAAGCAGCCATTCATTCATGTATTGAGCACCTACTGTGTACCAGGCACTTTGCTGGGTACTGGAGATCCAAAAGTATATAAAAATAGATGGGTTCCTGCCCTCTGCTACTAATCACACAATTGAATGTAAAAGCGCAGTGAAAGAGAGGTGCCGTAGGGCTATGTGATGGGAGACTAAACCAGTACAGGGCCATCAGGGAAGGCTTCCCTAAGAAAGGAGCATGTGAGAGAAGATCAGAATAGTGGGTGAATGTTACCTATGTGAATTCAGGGAGATTCAGAGTCATCTACAGAGACTAAATATGCATAGGCAAGAGAGCTCTGGTTATATGAGGACCTGAATGGCCTGGAGGCTTGCCACTTAGGAAGCCAGGGAGTGGGATGTGAGACTGGTAGACAGTGTATGAGGCCAGCCCATGGAGAGTCTGGGGGCACTATAGAGAATAGATTAGAAGTAGCTCCAGTGGATGCAGGGGCCTAGCTGATAGTTTTAGCATAGGGCACAGCGCTAGACTAAAGAGTGGTGTGGGTCTTGGAAAGGAGAATATTAAAGAGAAGTGTGTTTGAGCTATGTTTTGGAGGTGACATTAAATTCTTTTAATGTATTTCTTTAACAGACACATGCATAGCTCTTAATGTATGCCAAACACCATTCTAAGCATTTTATAAATATTAGCTTATTAGTCTCATAAGAAGCTTATGAGGTAGGTAGGATTATTACCCCCAGTTTACAGAAGAGGAAACCAGGATTGGAGGTTAAGTAACCTGCTTTAGGAGCTGGAGTCCAAATCCAGGGATCTGGCTCCAAAGTGCGCAGCCTTACCATCCTGGCTGTGCTGACAGCCTTAGCGGTAGGATAGATGAGGAGAGAGGAATCAAAGATGACCCTTGCATTTTCACTTGTGAGACAGTAATAGAGGCTGTGAGTGTGGATGCGATCACCAGGGAGAACTTAGGCAGTGAGAAGAGAAGGGGACTAGGACAGAACCCTGAGGAACCCTAAAACTTAATGGCTGGATAGAGGAGGAGCCAGCAATGAGGACAGGAGTGGCCAGAGGTGTAGGTGGAAAGCTAGGATATTGTGTGTTTGGGGGAGCCCCAGGATGAAGACAGGAAGGAGAGAGTAGGCCATTCTCCTGAATTCTGCCTGGTAGTCAAGGAGGAGGAAAACTGATAGTGTAGGCATGCCAAGAAGTCCTCACTGAGCCCCAGACTGGAGAGACGGGGATCAGAAGGAGGGTAAGGAAGGAGCTGTTAAGCCTCTGGGAAATGCAGATCCTTCCTAATACTGTTCATTCAACAAATATTAATAATAGTTGCTATGAATTATGGAATAAATCACATGACAGGTATTGTCCTATAAGCTTTACCTACATTTTCTCATTTAATTCTAATACCACTACAAGCTCTGAGTCTCAGAAGGAAAATAAACTTTGTCCAAAGTTAAGAGCCAACAAGTTTGCGAATACTAGAGACAGGTTGGCATCCAGAGCTGTCTGACTCTGGGGCCTGAGCACTAAGCCCCTCTTCTGGGTTGTCTCCATAGACTGTGACAAACATCGAGCATTTGCTGTAGGTAGAGACAGGGCTTAGCAGTTGTGGAAGCTGAAGCCCCTGCCCCAGAAGCTGAGCCCAAAGGGAGGTACAGGTCCAGCCAGCCTAGGAGGCAGAGTGTAGGCAGAACTGAGGAGGGCTTAGGTAGAGAGCCTGGCAGTTGTGACATGGGGAGACCACATGGTAAAGTCTGTCATGGAAGCCCAGGAAAAAGGAGAGGCTTCCCCTGGGACTTGCAGGCCTGGTCAGGCTTGGACACATACATATGGGAGTGAAGAGGTTGGATGCCAGCATTTCAGGCTGGGGCCATAGCAGGAGCAAAGGTATGGAAGCTGGAGAGTGTGGGACCTCGACAGACTACCTGGGAAGGTCAGTCTGGCCATTGTGTGGCTGTGTGAAGGGGAGTAGAAAGAGGGAAGATGGAGCAGAGAGGGCCCTGAGTGCCAGACTGAGGGGCAGGGACTGTTGTAGAGGCAGGAGCCTGGCATCGGCATATACTATCACGTCTGGCCTGGGTGAGATAGTCACCACTTCCTATTTAGACCTCTCACTGATAAGGGAATTTGGTCCTGCCTAAGAAAGCAGAAAGGATGAGGAAACTGAAGAAGATACACCTATCCCCTTTCCCTTGGGGTTCTTCCAGGGACACTGCTTGTCTCGGCCCCTCATCCCTGTCCCTAACAGAGAGCACACAGGACAGCCCTGTCTGAACTCTCTGAACAAAGCTCAGAGCTTCCTTGGATAGACTCGAGGGCCTAAGAGAGCCTCAAAGGGTCCCAGCCTTGTCTTCATGACATGTGCCAAAAGCTAGTGGTCATTTCATGACTTTTCATCTCTCTGATTTTTGGGTCTTTCATCTCACTGTCATCTGCCACTCATTTTACTTCTTGGTGAGGTGTCACACTTCCCAGGGGTATCTGATGACTCTCAGGGACAGAGCAGGAGATGTTAGGTGAGGAAAGGCAGATACCTGGGGCCTGAGTGTCTTAGGGCACCCTACAGGATATAGTGTCCTGGGACATGGAACCACCTCATGTTACCACTAGACCCTTGAGGGACAGAGTCTCAGCATCCACACTCCCTTGGATGATCCAGTTTGGATTTTACACTGATCTTTTTTCTTGTGTGTATTTGCAGTGGGGAGGGATCCTGCCTTTTTGGAGGGTGTAGCAGTGGACTTTTTCTGGGCCTGGGTCTTCCAGAGTAGTGGGGCTCCTGATATCTGTTGGGGTGGGGTAGAAAGATCCCTCACCTGTTCTTGGTTAGGTCTTGGGGAGGAGGGGTTGTCTCAGTCTTTTTCTCTAAAAAATGAGGCAACCCTGCCCCCAGCAGGAATAATGAAACTTTGGTATAAGAAGGCAGCTCCTGCCTTGACATTTCAGCCTGAGCTTGGGCTGGGTGGCAGCCAGGCTTTGGAGGAGCCCGCCAATGCTCTGTATACCACAGACCTTTGACTTCATGGAACTGAGGGCTCTGCTCTCTGCCAAACCTAGGAGGCCAAACCAGTTTCCTGCCCCTTCATCCAACAAGGAAAGGTCCTCAGGTATAGAGGTGAAAGCCTGACAGTGCCAAGAAAGCCCAAACTGTCTCTGCAGATGATTGTGGAGGTAGGGACTGACCATGCTCTACTTCTGCTGAGGAAACTATGGGAACAGATAGTTTGAGGCTGCAGCAAGAATGATAGTTAGATTTCAGGAAGGACTTCCCGACAGACAGACAAGAGCCTGTGGTACAGCCAATGACAGGAAATCAAGGAATCCTTTTTGATGGTGGAAAAAGCCCATCTCCTCCCATCTCCATCCACCTCTTTCCCTCCTCTCTCAGGGGTGAACTGGGGCAGGTTTGCCCTGCGTGAGACAAGGGATGAGACACCATGGCCTCTGGTCGGGGGTGCCCAGGATGGCAGCAGGCATCATATTTAACATTCTGCCTCCCCCACTGCTGAGACACTGAGCTATTTAAAGACCCACATGTCCCCACCTCCTCGGTGTCAATGACAGCCCTGAGCACTGGGGCTTAGCGCTGGGGTCGAATTCCTGACAGATCTGGCTCACTTGGCATCCAACCAGTTTCACGGCTGTGATATTTTTGTCTCAATTTTCTTATTTTCCAACAGACTGAAACAGCCTCCTGTTCTCCCTCCATCCGGCCTTCCCTGTCCCGCGCCATTTCTACCCTGGTTGGCACCCTGTCCCTGGTCTCCCCCTATCCTCAGTGTTTACAAGAAGTTCTTGGAGCCTGCTGGGCCAGCCCATCTTCCTCCTGGCCCATCTGATTGGCCAGTTACCCTATCTCCCCGCTCCCCACTCTTCTCAAGCTTGGCTGAAGAGTTCAAGAGCTGCCCCGTGCACTTGTGTCTTGGGGGCTTTCCCTTCCTTCCACCTCCCTATGTCCACTTGAGTCTTGATCGTAAGCTGAGTGAAGGGAACTAGTATCTCTTCAGTTCATCCTGGTGGAATAATGGCTCAGGAGCCAGGAGGACAGGGCTCTTCCTATAGCTGAGGTGTCTGCATTCCGGGATTGAGAGACCTTTGGGCCCCATGGTTTGACCTGGAACACTGTGACCCTTGAAAAAGAGGAAGGTGGGGATCAGGTGAAGGGAAGTGGTGGGGGGTCAGTCTGTTGGACATAATGAAGAAAACTGGTATTTATGAGGCATCTACTGTGTACCAGGCAGCTGTAACAGCAACCATTTATTGAGTGGTTTCTTTGTGCCAGGTATTTTACAGACATCCTCAGGACCCTCGTATGCAGTAGGCACTGTTATTAACCCTGTTTTGTAGGTGAGACAACTGAGGCCAGAGAAGCTGTTATTTGCTCAAAATCACACAGCTATTTAGGGGCTGAGGCAGAGCTTGAACCCAGGGTCCATCTCATTGTGAATACTTTGGACATTTTGCCCCTAGCCTGGAACTATGGGATGGATCTGGGCAGCTGTGGGAAGACCACCCCTCCTCCACCTAGACTTCCTTGGCCCACAGGAAGAGTGGGAGGCACCCTTGGCCTCTCAGGTCTATGGAGAGCTGTGAAGGTCCTATGCTGGTCAACAAGGTGGGGAGAAATAACACCTAATGTTCTACTCTATCCTGGGCCCTGGACAGTACCCTGTACCTGTATTACTCCTTAAATCCTTATCAACACTATGATTATTCACATTTTACACATGAGAAAACTGAAGCACGGCAAGGATAAATAACCTGCCCAAGGACACACAGGAAATGCAGAACTGGGACTTGAGCCCTGGTAGTCTGGCCCTAGGGCCTGCATTCTTAATGATACTATCTCCCAGGTCTGAGCAGAGTCAGAAAAGGAGCCCCCCATAATGGGCCACTCCCCAGAGGAGAAGGGAGTTTTCAGGAGTATAGAAACATTGAACAGGGATCAAGTAGCCCCCACCCCTGTGCTTTATAGCTAAACCCTGGCCCTCTGCACCGCCCCCCTGCTTTCAGTGTTCCAACTGCCACTTAGCTCAGTCTTTTTGTCACCTCCCCCTTCCTGCCTGGTGACAAGGAGGCCTGGCTGGCTTCCAGACCCTGCAGCCTTCCCCTCCTCCCTCTCTCACTGGCTCCAGGGCCATTCTTCTACCCAGGGATGTCCCTGTTCCTGGCTTGCCTAGGAGACCTGGCCCATGTGATCACCTGGGTCTCATCTCCAGCCTGCCTCACTCCCCCATGCTGACCCTGAGCATCACACTTTGTGGGAGCAGTGTCTAAGAAGCCACCCTATTCTTTCCTATTTTCAAGCCTCCAGACCATGGCTTCATTACTGTCTCGGGGGAAGGGGCAGCAAGAGGGATGGGACAGGATGGTGGTCTTCAAAGGAGGGAGCAACCTGACATCAAGCCTGGAAAGGGATGAAGGAGCATGTAGACCAGCCCCTGGTTTGTCCTCAGGCCTTTGTCCAGGTCATGAGGAGCATAAATATGGGACTTATCCAGGACCCAGGCCAGATAGGCTTGTCCCAGGAGCCTCCAGAGACTTCCAGGGCTGACTGGCTTTGCAAGGAGAGCCTTGCCGGCCCCCTTTGCATTCCCCTTCCCATTTTCTCAGAAGCCCCTTCAGGCCTCCATGAGGGAACTCATCCTGCCATCTGAGCTTTTTGCTGCAGTACTGGATGGAGAGTGGCTTCCGGCCATGCTCCCTCAGTCTTCTGCGTAGATAGTTTTCTTGGCATATTAGACCCAAGTTAGCAGCTTCTGGCCTTTTCCTGTCTCTTGAAGGGTTGTCCTACTGTAGTGCATCCCTCCCTACCTCCAGGGCATCCAGGCAGGCAGGCTGTTTTTCCTGGTTTTGACTGGTTGTCACTGGTTTCCAGCACTTCCTCCTAGCCCATGTATGTATCTCTACCCCAGCCCACCCTCCTTTCAGTAATTTTGGCCTTTGCCTTTGATACAGCAATCTCTGAAAAAGTGCCAGCACCAACTCCCACAAGATGATATGTACTCTCTCCTTACAGTTAATTTCCAGGAAAAAAGTCCTCAACAGTTCCCCTGGGCCCTTGCCCACCCCATCTCCTCCAGTCTTGCTTCTCTGCTTCTCGCAGAGCTCTGAGCAGCTGCCACTGGTCTGGCAGGTTGGGCCGGCCCAGCCAGAAGGAAGCGGGGCTCAGTTGGCCAGCCTCCTCAGAGACTTGGCCCCAGTGGGATCTGCTTGATCTCCCTCCCTTGCTTGCTTGCTCCGGACACACCCCAAGCTGGCTCGAGCCCCTCCACCCCACCCACTTCATTCCCGCCCCCAGAAGCTGAGGTCACTGGCTCCCCTGGCCCGGGTGGGGCTGTCATCACCTGCCAGTTGGGGAAGGAGGCAAGGCCCCCCCAGTAGCTGTTGTCTTTAGTGATTGAGTAACCAGGGAACTTGATTTTGCCTGAACTGGTTCCTGGCCAGGCCAGAAACCTGGGGAAACTTCAAGCCTCCCACCCACTTTGGGGGTTCAGGGTGGTAGGAAACTGAGCCTGAGGGAGCTGGGCTGGGTGGGAATAGAGGAGCATGGGTTTGTTTAGTGGGCTCCAGGAGCAAGGAGAAGTGCATTTCTCTGCTCAAAGAGCCCCTTTCCAAAAGTGAGACAGTTGTGAGCTCGGTGGGGGTCTTCCCCACCTTGGGGTGCCACACTCACCAGCCACCTCCCTCCTCAGGTCTCTCTCAATGCTTGGTTCTGGTCCACAGTCTTCCACACCAGGGACACCGACCTCACAGAGGTGAGCACCTCTCCTGCCCGGGGAGGGGAGGAATGGGGCAGAGCTGGCCCTTAGGTCTCATGCTGACTCCGTCCAGGGAGCATTAGCTCTGTGCTGGGCATCTTAAACTTGTTAGTTGCACTTGAGCCTCACTTAACCCTTGTGAGGTAGGTTTGATTATTGGTTCTTCTCAGCTGAGCTTTGGAAGGGCAAAATCACTTGCTAGAATCACCCAGCTAATAAAGGGGTGCAGTCGGACTAGAGCCCACAGTTGTGAACTCCAGACTGCGCTCTGAATTCTAGGACTTGCTTTGATGCTCTGGAGTCTTGGCAGGTACCCTCCACTAATACCGCTAAAGCTTTTTTGTTTGAGCACAATTTTTAAAAATTGTGTAATATAAACACAGGGGTCAGTCTGTTAAATTCAGGAGTGAAACAGCAATGGGCAGAAGGGACACAAGACACAGACCCCAGGCCTTGGACTCCGGCTGTGTCTCCTCCACCTCTCCTTGCCCCCAACCTGGAGGGTCCTCCCTGGGCCCTATTCTCCATGACACCTTGTCCACCTCCTACTCCCCTCACACTGGCCCCTCATCTAGCTCTCCCTGTCCTCAGAAAATGGACTACTTCTGTGCCTCCACGGTCATCCTACACTCAGTCTATCTGTGCTGTGTCAGGTGAGCACCTTGGCTGCTGCAGGGGCAAAATCAGGCCCTGGGGGCAGAAAGGGGTCACCCAGCCCTTCCCCAGGGCTGCTGTCCCCAGGGCCTTCTTCCCCAGTCCCTCAACACACACATAACCCTGAGGACTGGATGGGGACTTTGGGGTCAGACTAGGAGTCTGTAGCACTTGGTCCCAGGCCCCTGGAGGATTGGAGGCCTGCCTAGCATGCCTGTTTTGGTGGGGGAGGAGGCAGTGGCTTCCATGTACTGATGTTGGGATGAGGGGATGCTTCAGGGAATTCTGTTCTGGGGATGGGCCACCCTCCATCTGAGCAGCTCTGGATGGTGACGCAGGACCGTGGGGCTGCAGCGCCCAACTGTGGCCAGTGTCTTCCGAGCTCTCCTGCTGCTCATGCTGACCGCGCATGTCTCCTACCTGAGTCTCATCCGCTTCGACTACGGCTACAACCTGGTGGCTAATGTGGCTATCGGTGAGGTGGGACTGGAACCCTTGGGAGCTGGACCAAATGCAAAACTGCCGGTTTGGAGTGGAAGTTTGGGGCTGATGCTATTTTTGGAGAAGGAAGTTCTAGAGAGACTTTTGGGCTAGAGGAAGGGGAAAGATTTGGGGTAGGAGGTGGGGGGCTGGGAGGAGAGTCTGAGGTGGTCCTGGGGTCAAAGAGCATAGGAATAGGGGAGGCTTTGGGGGGTAGAAGGAGGTCCAGGGCGTGAGCATCTCCCCACTCCCACCACCCTAGGCCTGGTGAACTTGGTGTGGTGGCTGGCTTGGTGCCTGTGGAATTGGCGTCTGCCTCATGTGCACAAGTGCATGGTGGTGGTCCTGCTGCTGCAGGCGCTGTCCCTGCTGGAACTCCTGGACTTCCCGCCTCTCTTCTGGGTCCTGGATGCCCACGCCATCTGGCACATCAGCACCATCCCTGTCCATGTCCTCTTTTTCAGGTGGGTACTACTCCCTGCCCAGCACTCTCCTTCCTTGTACCCTTCCTCACTTGCTCCATAGGGCCAACTGAATTCCTTGCTACTTTGCCCCCTACCAGCTTGCCTACATTCACCCCCACCCTGCCCCCAGGGAGCGCTCTCAGAGCTAGGCCTCAGTGAGCTTCTTCCTCTGCTCACAGCTTTCTGGAAGATGACAGCCTATACCTGCTGAAGGAATCAAAGGCCAAGTTCAAGATGGACTGAAGGCCCTGGGAGCAGGACTGCCCTGTTGGGGATTCTGGCCCCTCCCTGCTGGCTCTCCTCTCTCCAGTCCTTAAGATGATTTATTTTTTCCCTTTTGCATCTTGAACTTAGACATGAAGGGTGTGAGCCCAGAATCATGCCCCCTGCCCAGTGCTCACCCCCACATGGTTCTCACAGCTCTTGGCATCTGTTAGGGCCTGGCCACTGAGCATCTAGGGATAGAGAACAGGTAGCCCCTCTGGTTCCTGAGCTGAACTGGAGTGGAGCTGTGTTCTTAGCCACTGAGAGGAGAGCTGCCTCTGCCTCTCTGTCAGCCTCCTCCTCATCCCCTCACTGCCTAGGTGGTTACTCTAGCCCTCTGGCTAGCTGGAAGACCAGGTACCAAGTGTTCAAGGACCTTTTGTTACCCCCATGCCCCCTCCAGGGACCACTAGGTGGCACTAGATACTTACTCTTTGGCTGCCCATGTTTTAAGGCAGCTGGCATTTCTTGTTTTCTTGAGGGACCAAGCTGTTGGGATTGAGGAGCAGTCTCACCCTGACTATTGCCTTGGTCAGACCCCCAGGTGGCCTCATCACACTCCCCATTTGGGGCCAGGACCCCAGAGAGCCCAGGACAAGAGTCCCCCTGGCCTCTGTATTGGTGTTCTGGTTGGGAACCTACACACAATTATGTAAAAGAGCGTGGACCAGACCAAGTGTGTAGGTGTTAGGGTGGTGAGCATAGGCCTGGGGTGTGTGGGATGCTGGGTAGGACACTGTGTTTGAGCTCTCACCTGGTATAGTATGGAGAGTGGTTTTAAAGTGTGTGTTTAGGGTGGGGGTTAGTATAGGTTAGAGGAGTATACATAGACAGAGTGTTAGTGCAGGTGAGTGCGCCACACAGGGGATTTTGGAGCAGGATGAGAACGAAGTCACAATCACCAACTGTTTATTGAGCACCAACTCTACAAAGCCCCAGGCCAGGCAGAAAGCCGGAGTATACCCAAGATCTGGCTAAGGGTATGGGTGTCCAGGCTGTACGTGTGTCTATGTGTTTCTGTCTGTTACCCGCCTCCCCTTTGCAAACCACATAGGGCCCCTACACAACTCAAGATCACCTTCCAGAACAAGCAACTTGGGAGGCAGAAGGAAGAGGGAAAATGGGCATTCTCTGGGCCCCTCTAGCCTGCCTATCTCCTCTCTCACCCCAGTGCCCTGCCTACTAAGCACCTTTGTCACAGCCTGGACCCTGGGGAAGGGGAGGGGCAATCTGAGGGAGGAGGGGAAAAGCTTGCACCTGGGTCTGGTTTCTAGCCTTCCCAGAGCGGCAGCCATGCTGTGCTTGCCCCCTGGTAAAGGTGACCCTGCCAGTTGCTGGCAGCTCTGGGATAGATGTGGAGCTCTAGAAACTTTCCATCCTAAGGCATACCCTGTTATTAAAACAGGGAGTCTGGATTCTTTCTTTCCCTGCTGCCTTGTTTCTCCCTGGGGTAGGAGCATTATGCTAAGACTCCAGCCAAAGGGACTTGGGTGGCCTGTGTTAATTTCTTTTGATACTGAGAAATATTTTAAGGTTGGAGGGTAGCAAGAGACATTCTTAATAAACCAATTTCCAACCTCATCTGCCCTTGTTTGTTCAGCTCATTTGTGTGAGTATGGTGGGCTAGAAGGAAGGAGGAGACATCGCTGGCTAGAGGCAGCAGATGGATGGGGTCTCTACTTAGGTATGTGGGTGTGTGGGTGGCAGGGACCAGATACAGAGCAACAGCAGAGCTGTGCGGAACTCCAGTCCAGCTTGTGGGGAGAGCTAGGGGAGAGAGCTGGTGCCCGTTCTTCTCTCATTTTTCTGGGCTTTTGTTTGTGCCTAGATTGTAACCTTGCCCCCTTCAATTGTTCAGTTTCCGCTCAGTCTCTTAATTCTACCCCCGTCCTCCCCTTTTGGCATGAACCTTTCTGAGCTTCATCTGCAAACAGGATAACTGGCCCTGCTGCTGAGTATGAGGACCAAATGGACTTGGTAGGTACCTGACACACAGTAGATGCTGACTGAGGTCCCTCTGACGTAGGCCTTCCTTAGTTTGGGAAGAATGAGTGGTACAGAAACCTACATTCATGGAAGCTTCTGGAAAAAAAGGGCTAGGACTGATGCCTTCCCACATCCCCACAACACAAGAGCAAGCTCTTGGTCCTTGATGCTTCCCAAGAGAGCCACAGAAAGCACTGACACTCAGCAGCAGAGACTTTTCTTTATTAGGTGCCACCTCAGATAATAGGGAATATGGGTGGATGAGGGCTGCTGGCACTGGGTACACTGGGGCATCACACCCCGACCTTCTTCTGGGCCCAGGCAAAGAAGATGCCCTTGACATCGTCCACGCCTGTCTGAAGATGGGCAGGCATGGTGTAGGTGCGCAGGTCCCGCACCTCGTAGCCGCTGTGCACCAGGGCCTCCCTCACCTCTTCCTCACACACTGGCACCACTACCAGCCTGACTTCCCCAGCCAGGTACCATGATTCCTCCAGGGCCCCAATGAGGAGGAGGTGCCCCCCAGGCCTCAGCAGTGTGGTGATATGGTCCAGGGCCCGCTGGAAGCTGGCAAGATCTGGGCTCACTGCCTCAAGGCAGAAGGCAGAGACCAGGGCATCAGCAGGCAGGGGAGCCAGGCTCCCAGTACCCAGGGGCTGGGGCTGGTGCACATCAATGGGCAGGACCCTCTTCACCCTGGCTCGAAGCTGGTGCTCTTTCTCCTGCCAGGACTCACTGTGCAGGGGCAGAAGGTAGCATCAGGACCAGGGCTCAGGACAGCCCCGCACTCAATCCTTTGTTACCCTCCCCCCATTAGCCATTGTATGGGAGGCCCCCTGCCCAACCCTCAACCCCTAGCCCTTACCCCTTGCCCTCAATGAGGCAGACGTGCTGGCTATACACACTCCAATCGAAGGCCCCAGCTTCCTCCCGCAGCCAGAGCCCCAGCTCTTGGCGGTTCACCTCCAGGAAGTCTGTCATGGTGATGTCCTCAAAATGGGTACAGGCGCTAAGAAGCTGATATATGGTGGGGCCTGAACCAATGTCGACGAGGGTGCGTCCAGACACCTCACCTAGGTGGGCAGAAGAAGGGGGTCCTGGTGCCAGGCCTGTCTAGGTGCCCCCCCACACACTCAGTTACTTCTCCCTTAACTGCTTCTCCTCCCTCTGAGTGTGTCTATCTTGAAAAAACATTGGCTCTGGGACAGAACTAACCAAGGTCTGAGTTCTGGCTCCAACATCCAGGGACTTACCGCAGCAAAGGAACCTAACTCCTCTGAGACTCAGGTTCCACATCTATAAAACCACACCTACCAGTGAGGATTAAATGGGGGAATCCTCCAGTGCCTGGCAGTTTCTCTCAGTTGTCTCACTCCTCCCTAATTTCTGTCTCCATTTCTTTTTCTGCGTCTCTTTTCATCCCCCACTTCACCTCTCAGTTCTGAGTATTCTCCAATTCTGAGCATTCTCCCCACCCCACCCATCTCCAGCTGTCTCCTCTGCCCTTCACCTAAAGGATATTGCTCCTCCTTCCCTTCTATTTTCATCTCTTAACTACCTAACTCTGCTTCTTGGTCCCCATCTGGCTCTCTCACGCGCCCCTTTAGCTCCCTGATGACGTCCTGTGTGCCTCGGTTCCCATGCGCTCACCGGTGGCGAAGGTCTGCGCCAAGCAGCGCAGCTTCCAAGGCCCGACGCCGTCAGGGCTGCTCAGGTCCCCTCGCGGGGGCGCATAGTTGTTGCGGAGGTAGGCGCGGGGCTCGAAGTGCTGGTAAGCCGAGGCGACTGCCGCCCGGCCCGGGTGCGAGTCAGGGGTGGCACCCGCCCCGTGACTAGCGTCTGCCGTGCTCATGCTGCTGCCGCTGCCCGCTCTGTCCCCCGCTAGTCTCGCTGCCCCTTTATCTGCGGCCGGACCCCCTCCCCAACCCCTGCGCTGCGTAGGCGGCCACCGAGAGCGTACTAGCCCCGGGGCCACGCGTTGCGTCTCCCCCACCTCATCCATCTCCTTTAGTGTCCCAGCAAAAGACACATGTGGGTGTGGGCGGCCGCCTCGGGAACATCTGTTCCCGCCCTTGATGCACAGTTGCTCCCGCTGCCCCCTACCCTTTGCCTCACCTGGCCTGCTTCATGTCCTGCTTCCAAGCCCCGCACTTCAGCTTCCCATGGCCATTACCCTCAGATCCCCGACCCCACGGGCCCCAAGTTCCCCCGTTGCTCTTCTCCAGCTTCTGCAGCCATGACCCCCTTTTGCCCAGCATGACATCCCTTCTCTTTTGCCAGAGTTCGAACTAGTCCTGTCCCCAGTCCCCAGCTCCCAGAGCCTTTCTTCCAAGGGCCCAGCCCCCACGCCAGGCTCCCTTTCTCTCAGACAACCTGTTGTCCAACATCCACCTCTTTCCTTAGCAAGGTCACCCCAACTCCCCTTCTCCAACCCCCGTCCTCCGATGCCCCCCATACATTCTCACTGCAGAAAGGACAGTCCGTTCTGGCCTCCACCACCGTCGCCCCGGGGGCCCCACAGCGGAGCTCCGCCCGCCCATTCGATGGCAGCAGCGATAGGGAAGGCGAAAGGGCCTAATGTACTTAGCGTGTGGAACAGCGGGACCTTCTCTGAGGGCCCTGCGGGCTTGAGCCGCTTATCTGGGGGCTGCTGAGGAGGGACAGCTCGGGATGTTGCAACCACGTCGGGAGCGCGGAACGCAGGTGAAGGTGGGAGGGCGCAGGACATTTTCTATGCTGCCAGGGCCACCAAAAGGCATAGTCTCAGCCTTCAGGCTACAAGGGATTCAGGGTCGCTGGTCTGGGGTTCCTGACCCCTCTTCTCTCCCAGTCCACACTCCAGGACCCACTGGAGGAGTGGGCCTGACCAGACCTACTGGTCCTGCTTGGCGCTTCAGGTACCAGGGTGTCAAGCTGCCAGGGTCTCCTCTCATTCTCCCAAGTATGAAAATAATGCTACAGATCATCTCCCTGGTCTTCCTGGTCAGTCTAGTACCTTTCCATCCTGCATAGGCTACCAGCCCCTGCCAGGATGGGCCCCTGGCCTCCTCTGTACACCTCCACCTGGCCTCCCTTGTCCCAAGGGGAAAGTGTCTCCTCATTGGGCCAGGCAGCCAGATTGGAACATGAGTCGCCATAACAGCTGCAGGAGTCACAGACAAGAGCCTGACCTCCCCACACCTCGGACAACCCCGACAACCCACCCTGGGCTCCCAGAAGAGGGAGGGTGGAGCACCTGGACCCAGCCAAGGACTGATTCTGTCTGGACTCAGAACTGAGAGGCAGGTCAGCCTTGAGGTCACTGACTCCATCCACACCCTAAGGCACAGCCAAGGACAGTCCTGGTGCCAGCTCTCTCCATATTCTCCATGAGATTAAACAAACGCTGGATGCCAGCTGGCCTCCTGGGCATTGCCCAGTGCCAGGGGACTGGACATGAAGGCCAGGAGTGCACAGCAGAGTCAAGGTACGGAAGGGGGACTGGACAGCCACCCTATTTACAGCTCTGTTCCTCCTCTCAGCCCAAACATGGAGTATACCTACTAGCTCTGCTATATTTGGCTCAGATACAGGGCCTGTTCCCAGAAGTGGGCATGGGGGTGACACCAATGGGCTGGCCACCACAATCACAAGGACACGGAACTGGAACATAATTGAGCATTTATTGCAGCGCTAACGGGGGTGCTGGGGGTTCCACCCTGCCTCTGCCCTCTTCACGTCCCCCTCCTTCCTGCTTTCTCCAAGCCTCCTTCCCAGAGCATTCCAGATCCCTGTACATTTCTTGTCCTTTGAAGCTGAAATCAGTACCAGGTTACTGCTTTCAGGGACTTCTCACCCTTACCAGCATCTTTTGTCCCTTCTCCTGGGGCTGTGCTCACTATCTTTGCTCCCTTTGGGAACTCAGGAGACCCAGGCATCCTGGCCTCTGGCTCCCTCCTCCTCTAGCCCCCAACTCTGGGCAAACTACAAAGCATCCATGGCCAGCAGCTCCCCTCCACAGCCCTAGCCAGGAAGGGCCCAGCCCAAAGCAGGCACAGTGAAGCCCTAGTCACGGTCCCTTTCAGCCTCTCTGTGCTTCCTGGGACATGGAGCGGGACAGAGAGCGACGAAGGGTGCCTGGCTTGCTGACAGGCACCACAGGGGGCAGCTGCTTGGTGATCTCCGCCACGTCCTGGCGCTCCATGCACTGCCCACCCAGGGCAGTCTCCAGTGCCAGCAGCTCCCGCAGCTGGATGGGGGTATCCTCGCGCTCCTCCTTGGCAGCACCCATTTTGGTGGGGGTGAAGATGGGCAGTGGCAGCACCCGCTGGTAGGGTAGCTGGTACTCTTGCAGCCCACGGCCAAGGATGCCCATACGCATCACCAACCAGGGGGAACGCTGCACCAGCGCCTGGCACTGTCCTTGCTGGTGGTAGGTCTCATGCCGCTGGGCATCCTCCTCATGCAGGGAGCAACTGGGGAGAAGGAAGGGGGCACTGAGCTCCTGAAACTTGTTGCCCTCTAGTCATGGGCTGGGTGGGGGGAACCCCTGGATGCAGGAGGGGTAACTCCATTTCACTCCCCCAAGTGGGCACTCTCCTTGCCCCTACCCCCAGAAACTTTGTGCTCTGGCTTCATAAGACTTAGGGAGGGTGCTCTAAGGGAGGGGAGGAGACCCTAGCTGGCCAGCACTCACCCTTCCTCAGGCCGCGTGGACAGTGTCAGATCCTTCCACTGAGCCCAGAAGGCCTCTCTGCGCTCACAGTTTTCCTCAGACACCTGGCAGCTCAGCTCTGAAGTGGCCATGATCAGCTTTACGCCCTCAGCTCTGCTCTTCCCAGGCCCTTTAAATAGCCCCCCTCCCCCTCCTCCAGGGGCTATTTTCAGCCCCTCTGGCGTCAGATGCTAAAAGCAGAGCCAAGACTCTGATGGGGGACTCTGGGCCCAGGGCAGGGGTTAGGGTACCTAGACTCTGGCTGGTTCCAGGTTGGAGGTCAGCTTCAGAAGAAATCCAAGATACTGCAGTGGGGGCAGGGGTCCTCAAGAGTGACACTTCCAGGTGTCTGGTACTCCTTAGACACCATCTGAGACCAGGCACATGCCCAGCCTCGTGCCACCGTGGCACCTGCCCTCCGCCCCACCCCTTCCCCCTCACCCAGAGAGGATAGCAGCTTGTCGGTAAACAGAGCAGGAAAGTGCAGGATCTGAGGCCCCTCTGGGCTCTGTACCAGGCAGGCGGCCCCCGCACTCCACTGCTCTCTTCTGCCTGGGTTCAAGGGCACACCCCTGGACCATGCCCCTTGACAGGAATGGACAATGCAATGACGTTCTCAGGCATCTGCATCGAAAGGCCTGGTTCCTGACTGACACACCAGCAGGGAAAATGGCAGTTCACTCCACACTTGGAAGCCTAGGCACGAACCTTTGCCAGGTATGGTTCTTTCCAGTGGGCAGTGGTCAGAGAAGTGGTCTCCCAAGTAGGGCTACTCAGAGTGGAGTACTGGAGTGGCCCCCAGCTCTACTCTCAATACCCCAAGTGGGGTGAAACAGGGTGAGATGGCCATCCAGGGGCTCTGATGAGTGGCCGTCAGCAGATCTGGCTCTAGCCTGTCAGTCACAAGTAGGTGTGAATATGGGCAATATCTGCCCCTTCCTGGGTTACATCTTCCCCACTTTCTGGTCACAAAGGCCTGACCAGAGCTCTAGGGCTGCCAGCTCAGCATGCTACCTGGGAGGGGCTTGGCTCTTATTCATGGGGAGCAAGATGGGAGGATGGCTGCTGGGACAGCCCAGCACCCAAGAACAGCAATTCATGGTGCAAGAAGCTGGCATATAGGGTGGAAGGCACAGGGTGGTGGAGGGGAGGGAGAAAAGAGGGCATCACTGAATGGATAAAGCACCCAGCAGCTGGGAAAGTCTGTGGGCACCCAACTGGGGCAGACCACATACCTTTGATTATTGAGGTGCTATACCCAATTCTTAGTACCTTTTAATCTTATAACCCTAAGACATAATGAGTCTCCAATTTTTACAAACTAGGAAATGGAAACTAAGATGTAGGTTTGCCCAGAGTCACACACCAGCACAGGAGCAAGAGAGGCTCCTCTTGCTTCTAAGTCAAGTCAACTCCTTTGGAAGCCTGCAGGCGGGGAGGAAAGAGGGTAGCACCCAGGCCCTCGCCTGGGAGCCAATTCCAGGGAGTGTGCTGCCCCTAGTTGATTATGGCGGGACAGAGGCGGGGTAGGTGAGTGAAGCCCAAGCCCAAGGCAGAGATCCCAGAGGTGCCTCAGAAACCAGGAAGCCCAGGCCCTACCTCCAGGTTCCCTGCCCCTCACTGGCCTTGGGACTCTAGGAATAGCCAGGGCCTGCTGTGGGCACTGCTAGTCTCCCCTACCTCCTCCAAAACGCTGGACTGGAGACCTTAACCGGACCTTCTCTCATAGGAAGCCTGGTGGGGGGAGGGGGGAGGGGAGCATTTATCTCTGATCAGTCTTCTGCCCACTTGAACCATTCAGGAACATGTGTGAGTGCGGTGGGGTTGGGGTGAGGGTTCCAGGAACTGGGTCCCCACTAGCTCCAGGGTGTGAGATGGTGTGTCATATATCTGGCCATGGCAGTGGCTCATTCCTTACCCACCTGCATGGTGCTGCCCTCCTCTTCCCTCAAGAGGCCAGCCTTTTTTTGAGTTCATGTTTTTAATTGGCTCAAATTACAAAGGTCCCCAAGGAGTCCCCGGGGGGAGCGGGGAGCGGGGGAGAGAACCTGGGCGGGGCAGAGGTTCACTGCCAGCACTCACCATCCCCACCTTCCACCTGCTCCCCGACAAGTACATGTGGAAAAAGGTCCCAGACCCTTTAAATAATGCTAAACAACAACAACCAAAAAAAAGTGCTGACACAGCGGCAGACGAAGGGGCTCCTGTACCATAACACTGGTAACAAGGCTACTCTGGCCTCCATCTTGCCCAGGGACCCAACCCTCACCCACCAAGTCTGAGGCTCCCATTCCAGACCCTGCCAGTGGCTAGGCAGTGGAAAGAGGATCCTCCAGGAGGCGGGGACATCATGTAAACAGCAGCAGGACAGACCCCACTCGCTTCCATGGCCGGGCCCCAGCATCCAGATGCTCTACCCTACACCCTGCTCAAGGCTGTGGCTCCCAGGCACAGCAAAGCATGGTGGAGGGTGGTAGCTTGGGGCCAGGGGGCTGCCACAGGAGGAAACTTCCTTCTTCCACTGCCTGAGGCCAGGTCACGGCCCCTCCTCTGGCTCTGGAGGCTGTGGCGACAGGACCCTGGCCCGCAGGGTGGCGCTGGGGCATGGTTATGCCCGGGCCCCCAGCTCTCTGATGCGCTGCCGCAGGTGAAAGGCAAATTCAAACATGGTGGCTGCGAGGCTCTGGTGGATGAGGTACCTGGGCAGACGGCCCTGGGGAAGGTGGGAAGAAGTTCCAGGTCCAGGCCAGCTTGCACTCGGCAGGGGCTCCCGACAAGCAGGCACTCCCTTCTGAATAACTGGCTTATGTGGGGAGTGCTCTGGGCTAGGATGCAGGTGCAGCTCTGGAATGCAGCCCAGGCCCTCCTCTCCCCCTCACCCCTGGCAGGAAGAACATGCTGTGCCCAGGTCTTGGCTCTAGCCACACAAACAGACCCAGGAAGGGCTGGGTTGGCAGCCAGCCACCCCTCCTTGGAGCCTCAAGAGTCAGAGTGAGAAGACCATCCAGACCCTGCCCCAAATTTGACAGTAAAAAAGGAGGTGGAGAGCAGCAGAGACCCTGAGCAGGGCAGGGGAGCCCCAAAGGTCACACTGCAGAGCCTCCTCCACTCCACCAAGCCTGCCTTGCAGCTGTAGCACCCCCACCTTGAGATCTGTGTTAAGAATCCAGATGAAGGTGCAGACACGGTGATTACTGGCTGACTTGAGCACGATGAAGCCCCCAGGGCCATTCTCTCCCCTAAGGAGAGAGGCACCGTTGCAGATGGGACCTTGGAGCCAGGCAAGGCCCCCAACACCCCCAACTCATTCTTGGTTCATCTTGGACTACGGTGGGAGAAAGAAAGGAGCTGATGGTCTAGCAACTGCTACCCTGCCTGAGCAGGGACCAGAACAGGTGTCCCAGAGGCCATAGCCCTCCATCCCCACCCACTGAAGCTTAAAACCTTTTATAACAGCCTGCCAATGTTTGCACACCCCTAGTGGCAAGGAGCTCACCACCCTTCCAACCCTCATCTACTCTGTCCAATGAGTCTAGGTCAAGTCTAGCTGTGAGGGGGTAGGCTGGTCGGGCACTTCTCACTTTTGCCAAACTCGGGGGGCCAGTGCAGTGCTGGTGGACTCCAGGAGTATGCACCCTCTGGGTCAGGGCCTGGGCAGCACGGTTCGGTTCACATCCTTTGGCCACTTACTTTGCCCACAGCTCCACAGAGCACTCCTAAGCCCACTCCATAGATAAGAAATTTGGCATTTTGAGAAGAAATGAGTTTGCCTGTCACCCTGCAAGTCTGTGGTGGTACTTGGACCAGAGTCCCAGTCTGATGTTCAAAGAACAGTGCTCCTCTGTACAACCCCAGGAAGGATGAGGGAAGAGTGGGGTATCTGGGAGAAAGCTGTTTGCAGTACTGGAGTTTAAGATTAGACAGAAAGAGAACTGCAGAATGCCCCAGCACAGCAGCAGGGAATGTTTAACTCCTCTTCCTCTGGTGGGACTTCTGAGAGCTCCAAGAGAAAGGCAAGTCAGTGGCGTGGGGAGAGGAGGAGGAAAGGGAACTACAGTCTCCTCAGGCAGGATGGTGAAACTCCAGAATGCAGAGCCTCCTGCTCAGGTCGCTAGGACCAGCGCGGCCTCATGGCTCCCAGCTCTCTTCCCTGGTCTACCCCTGGAGTTGCTGCCCTCCAGCGTGGGTGGCATGGTTCCAGCCATTATTCCCTAAGTCTCTAGCAGACAGAGCAGCTGATTAGCAGGATTAGGGGCCAGGCGGGGCAAAGCCCAGTGGGATGGGGACAGGAAGGAGGCCACAGCAGGACATAGTTCCCAGCTGTACATGCTGTACCCTGCCCTGTCCTCACAGCCACCAGGGGAGGGGCAGGTGTGGAAGAGCCTGGGCAAGGCGAGGCTCACCTGACATATTTGTGTGTCGGGGGCTTGGCACAATGGGTGGCTGCGATGCCTGATGACAGGTACCTGTCTCTGCGCCGCTCGATGCGTCGGACATTCACAAAATCCCTGGGGGAGGGAGGGTTAGGTCAGGGGGTGCCAAGCCCAAGATGCAGGGACAGAAGGCCTGCTTGAGAGGAGGAGCCTGGAGGCTACTCACCTAGGGGAGACCACACCACCTGCAGCCCCTGCAGAGACATCGTAGGAGACGAGGGTGTTGTCCTCCACTCTCTGCAGGATCTGTGGGCCATCAGGAGAGAAGTGAGGTGCAGCCCACCCCAGGGAACCCCAGAAATAGGGTCTCAGCACCTCAGAGAACCCTCTAGGTCAGGCTGCTCAGGTCCCTTTACTAAGAGCCATTCCCATTCGGGAGTGCTGGGCCCGACACTCTGCGAGCACTCCTTTCCACTTTCCTAACCCTCTCTGAGAGGCACTGTTGCCAACATCCCCATTTCACAGGTGGGAAAGCTGAGGCAGAGAGCAGTTTAATGACACGACCCAGGTCCCCCTGCGGGTAACTGGTCATGCTAGGGCATGACTGCCCTGACCTACCACATCGCTCAGCCTCTGCCCTGAGAGGTGGCAAGGTCGGGACCCCTGGCTCGGCTCACCTGACAGGCAGTCACTGTCTTGTTCCACAGCACCATCCTCTCAGGCTGCAGGATCACCTCCTGGTACACCAGCTCCGCAGGGCAGGGCAAGAAGGTCTGGGACAGGGCAGGTGGAGGGCTGGGTGGTGCCAGCTATGCTTGGGCACACTAGCCCTTCCCTCTTGGTGGGGAAAAACCTGCCAGAGGGCCCCCTGGCCCCTTCCTGGAGTTCCAGACAGGGCAGGAGGCTCCAGAACACTCCAGAACACCCACTTCTCTCACTCACCTTCAGGATGAATGTCTTGCCGTGAAAAGGAACCTCGATGGTGTACACAGTGTCCCCATATTCCTGTGGGAGGGATGGAAAGGTAGCAGGGAGGTGGGAGGAGGATGGGGAAGGGTATGGGGTAGCAGGTGGGCTGCTGGAGCTGGAATGGGTGACAGGTAAGTCAGGTTTTTAACAACTCAGGGCGGAAAACTCTAGGAGTTTACAGATATTAGAGCGGCCCTTAAAAAAACAGTGCTTCTAAGGTCCAGGAGAGAAAGGCTTTTGATATCAAGTTAAAAAACAGAAACACAGCTGTGGCTACAACCACGAAGAACCATGTCTCCAGGCCGACAAGGACTGCCAGAGGAACTGGCCAGAGAAAGGAAAGGGATGGGATGTTTCTCTTCTGTTTTCCAAGCTCTCCACCATCTTTTTAGATAATATTGTTTTGATCATGAAACAAAACACCAGACACAGGGCAGAAGCCTGGCTTCCCCTTCAAAGCTGAGCTGAGGGAACAGAGCAGCAGGAGGTGAAGCTGGGGGGAGGTCATGGGGAGGGGGAAGCAGTGGGAAGGGGCAGTGGAAACACCCGATCCAGCCTGACCTCCTGCCAAGTGGCTGACCCCAGGGACCAGCGCCCTCTCCTGCAGCAGGGATGTAGTTCCAACTCGAGTCTTATTTCTCAGACCTCAGAGAAGGGAGTGAAAACTCCCAACACACATGAGCAGGTCAGGTGGGAGAGCAGTTTCTTACATTATTCTTTTCGAACTTCCAGTTCTCCTCCTGGGCCAAGATCTGGTCCACCACTGCCATGGCCTCCTTACCCTGGTGGATGTACTCCCGCTCCTGGCCAGGGAGGGGAGGTAAGAGGGGGTCAGCCTCGGGCCTGTACCCCATCTTGTTTATGGCTGGTTCTTTCTCTAAACACTCCACACAGGTCTCATAGAAGCCTGACCTGACCAGACATGGGGTATAAGCTGGTCTCCTGGACCCTGCAGGGCTCCTGGGGCCAAGAGCTGTGACTGTGGCTCCTCCCACTGGTTCTCAGGTATGAGGCAGACAAGTGGGCCTGACAGACAGTGGGGTTGACGCTTGAATGGGCACTGACTGGCATTTGGGCTGCTGAGGTCCACTCTCTGCTGGGAAGCCCCTGTCAATCCTGGCTGAGCCCAGAACTGGCCCTTCTCCAGGTGCCCACTTAGAAGGCAGGGTGGGGTGGGCAGCCAAGTACCTGGGCAGAGAAGCTTTTCTTCCCAACAACTTCTTCATCTGATTCATTGTCAGACCCTGCAGAGAACAGGCTCATATGACAATGGGAAGAGGAGGGGAGAGAGTGTGAAGACAGAGTGGGATTCGGTACAAATGCAGGATGTAGGGGGATGGAAGTGTGTGTGTGGGCGGGAGTTGCTGGCTTTCCCCAGGGAGGCCATAGAAGGAATAGAAATAGACCCAGCCAACCCCAGTCCTTATAAAGCCCCTCCCTGAAGGCAGTTCCCCACCCACCAACCCATCACCTGCAAAGGATTCTGGGGGTGAATAGAACTGGCCCTCGGACAGAGCTCCAGAGAAGAGTAGGGGTCCGCGGGCGACAGCTGCCTGGGCAGCAAGATACCCTGGAAGAGCAGACATGGGCAACCATTGTTCCAGACCAAGAACAGTCAAACCTTGGCAGCCCGGGGACCCTCCGCCAGGCTCTTGGAAGCTGCTCAACTTGGCAAGATGGCTCAGAACTGGCTCTCATGCCTGAAACTGTCCTCTCTTGGGGCTGGGATGACCCTCACTGTCCCCCACCCCATAACCCTAGCACTCACATCGCTCCTCCTCCGCCTCCTGTGGTAGGACTTTGAAGTCAAGGAACCAGGTCTCCAACCAGGCAAGGACAAAGGAAACGATGGGGAGCAGGTAGCCAAATGCACCTTTGCTGAGCAGCTGTGGAAGGGAGGGGGCTGAGCTCCATGGGAGAGGGTCATCCTAAACCCAAAGCAGAGACCCCTTCTTGGGCTATCAACTCTGGCATACATCCCTCTCCTGGTACCAGTTGCTTGGGGACCCTCTATGGCACATGCCTCTGAGATGGAGTAATGAATTCTACAGCAGGATAAACTGAGGTTAGACTGGAGGATGAAAAACTTTGTTCTTGGAGCTGCAATGGGGGCAGGCAGAAGAAGCCAGTGAAGATGATTCCTTGGAAATATCAAGGACAGGATATCCCTTTACTTCAACCATGATAATAGGGACAGACACCCAAAATATAAGAAATAGTCCCTTCTTAGGAGGAGAAGCCCATTACTCAGGCCAGATGCCCACCAGACCAGCCAAACCCAGAGCCACTGACCTGAGAAAGGATGACCTTGACAATGAGGAAGGCACTGGACACCAGCGTGGTTATCTGCTCAAGGGAAGGAAGTAAAGAGAAAGAGAAAACAGGCTGGGGAGTGAGTCCTCCTCCATTCCATCCCTGGCACCAGCCCCACAAGGGCCCCAGAACTGCCAAGGAAGTGGCGTCTTACCGCAATCACCCACCAGTGCCGGAGCCGTAGCACTGCGTAGCCCAGGAGCAGCCCCGAGAAGCGGAAGAAGGCCAGGACCTGGGGGCCAGAGGTGGGGGGAGCCGTCACAGGCAAGCCGATGTCGCCTACCCCTTTGAAGGCAGACCTCCCCCTCCAGTCCTGCTCCCCCAGCTTCCCTCCACATGGGTGTGCATGCTGCAGGAGGAAATGGCTGGGTCAGTGTTTCTTTCAGGACAATTCGGATGTGACCTTCTTGGACAGGGGTCTTGTCTTGCCCTCTGACTGGGGGCTCTCTGAAGGTGGGGTCTCATTTAGGAAATGTTTTGAAGACTGAAGGCTCCCTGAGGATGGGTGCCAAGTCTCCCTGATCAGGTGAGGATGTGTGTTTCCGAAAGAAGAGAGTCCAGCCAGAGTCATGTCCCTGCTCCCTCTCTGCCCCCAGGACCCTAAGGTCACTCACAAAGATGTCAAAGAAGGAAGTTTTAAAGTTGTAGTGGATGATCTCCTGCTCCAGATTCTTCTGGATACCTGTGTTGGTCTGGAAGAGGGAGATACAAACAGCTCTGCAGGCAAAACCCAGTCCCTGGGGCTGCCCCTCACCTCCCGGAATGGGGAAGAGGCAGGGGGAGGGTGGAACCTGAAGCAGAGGCTGTCAATGCTAAGCCACCGCCCAAGAAGGTCTTGGAAGCACTAAGGGAGCTCAGCCAGGAGCCTGGGGCCCCAGCACTGATACTGTCCCTCTAAGGATCCAGGAGGCCTAGGCTGGGCTTGAGCGCTGATGTTCATGGGCACACTGCTCAGGAAGGGGTTGGCTTGGAGGGCTTAGGGGCTATGCAGGGGAGGCAGTGAGCCCCATGCAGGTAGGTAGGGCTGGCTGACAGGGTTGCTGGGAGCCTGCTTCTCACATAATTTCTTCTCCCTCCCACAACTGCGGTGCCCACCTTCCCAGCCAACCATCCATCTGGGGTGATGGGGGCTGGGGGAGGGAGTGGTGTCAGACGGAGCCCCAGGTGGCAAATCAATTGATTAGGTTTGTGCTTAATAGGTAAAATCCATCATGCTGCTGGAGAGAATGGCATGGAGAGTGAACAGACTTGTCATTGCTCCTGTCCCTGCCCTAGCCACCCATACATTTTCAGTGTGACTCCTGAAACCTTGGCTAGGGAGTGAGAGGGTATGAAAGAATACCAAGAGCCAGACTGCAGCCTGAGGGGGAAGACCCTTCATGACCACCTAGACCAAGGCTTCTAATCTCTGGCAAATTATTTGAATTTGGGGTGGAGGGCCTGTTAAAGATACAGATGTTCAGACCACTGAGTCTGAATCTCAAGGTGAGCGGAGCAACTGAAATCTTTATAAAGATCCCAGGTAATTCTGATGCTCAAAAAGAGAGCCAGCAGTCTGGACAGCCCCCCACCCCTCACCACCACTGATGCTAGAAACCCCCTGCTTATCCCCTCCATGTACCTCTACTTCAAGACCACCCTGAGCTCTCCAGAATCCAACGCCCCCATCCCCTGGCCTGACACCCCATCCCACCCTACCCAGGCCCTCCTCTTCCTCCTCAAACTGCTCCTGCTTGGGCTCCACAGCCCCTCCCACCCCAAACGGTCACTGTCCCTCACAGCTCTGTCCTCCACACTTTTCTCTTTACAGAGAACTCTCCCTCCACCTGGGTACCCACCTGAGCTGACTGCATAGGGACTCAGGAGAGCTGAGTCCCATTTCTGGCTTTGCCAGTATCTGGCAACAAGACCTTACACAGGACTTGTAACCTGCTAGGGTCCTTGTATCCACATGCTCTGTGAGAGAACTAAAAATATACAAGCTCCAAAATACGCAAATAAAACTATAAAATTGAAAGTAAAAATTTTAATTGTCTACCAAGTGAAACATTAAGCTAACTCTACTAACTGTTAAATCCAGCATTCTGAAACTTATCATTACATTTGAAAACAATTTGGAGGTTATGTTTTTTCCCTTTGCAAGAATTCCCAAGTATGCATAATGACTGCTGAGCTATTATAGCCGATACAGCCAGATAATTTCAAAAGTAAAATCAAAATATTTTTCAGCTCTCTTCTGGCAAGAAAATATATATCAAAAAAAGGATGTGGGTAAGTTTCAGTGCTTCCTTTGATGTTGCATGGGACCTTAAAAAGGAAGAATGCTAAGGCCTCAGAAGCTCTTTGAACAGCCCTGAACCTTGCTGGGCCTCAGCTCTTTCATGGTAAGATGGTCCCCTGTGGTTGTGCTCTATCTCACTGAAGGTGCCAGCTCATCACCCTGAGACCTCTGCCTTGTCTTCCAACCCAACATGTTCAGAATCAAACTTATCTTCTTCACCCCTAAACCAGCCCCTTCTCCAAATTCCTCACTTCTATCTACAAAGTCATCATCTTCCTGTCACCCGAGTTTGAGACCTGCAGAAAAGTCATCTGTCATCCAGAACTGTCTCATTTTGCAGAAGGAAAATGGGGGGAGGCTCAGAGAGGCTTGCAGAGATCCCAGTTAATATAAAGAAGCTGGGATAAGACCAAGTCTGGGATGCCCTGTTCCACAGCTTCTGCTCCTGTGGTCAGGTCCTACTCTGCCGGTCAGTGCCTGGAGATCAGGCCTCATAGCCAGCTGGCCAAGCACTGCACAGAGGGCAGGGGGTGCTGCTCCTGTGCTGAGAGGCAGCTCCATCTCCAAGCTGCTAAGTGGCATCTTATCAAACCCAGAAAGCCAAACTGGGGGGCAATGGAAGAGTGTCCAAAATGGGGAGGGACAGCTAAAAGCCACTGGCAACTGGGAATTTTTACTGGTTTGCTCCCCATTGTACCCTCCGATTTAGCACAGTGCCTGGGACACAGCAAGAGCTCAAAAAACGTTTGCTGAACAAATAAATGAGTGAATGGATGAAGCCAGAGAGCAATGCAGACAGAGCAGGAAGACAGAGGTTTCAATAGCTCAACCAGAGCTGGCTGCAGTCTCGTCTCCTTTCTCAAGAGTGTCCACTAGGGGGACAGAATGGCATAGAGATCAAGAGTGTACACTCCGGAGCCAGACGCTCTGGGTTCAAACCCTGCCTCCTTCACATTACTTGCTGAGAGACCTTAAACAAATGACTCAACCCTTCTGAGCTCATTCTTCTTTCTCTGAAAGGTGAGAACAGCTGTTCTTCGCACTGTTTCATTTTACCTGGAAATCAACCCTCCCATATGGCAGATGGAGTAAGTGAGGCTCAGATGTGCCCCCCTACATGGCTTTTGCCCCAGCCTCGCCCTACTCACATTCAGCTCAATGATCCAGAGCAGGGAGATGAAGAGCAGATCGAAGGTAACAAAGAGACAGAAGGTGCGGCGGACATCAGAGATAGTCTGGCGCTTCTCAGGTGGCAGGAGAAAGTGCGATGAGAGGCTCTGGCTGTGGGACAGTGACGAGCCCAGGGAGGCCACAGCTGGCAGGTTGCGCTCCAAGTCACGGGCCAAATCCCCAGACAGTTTGTTCATCCTGGTAGGCCCCCACCTCAAGGTGGGGAGGGTGGGGCCTCAGTGGCACAGCTGGAGGGGAGACAAGGTGGTTGGGTCAAATGCATGTCAGGGTCCTGGAGGTTGTGTTAACCTCCTTATCCCTTCACACACAGCCCCCAGGGACCCCATTTGTTTCCAAACACATTCCCTCCCCATCCCAACCCCACAGCCCAGGGCTCTCTCTGCTCAAACTCCCTCCAGCAGCCTGACTTCCAGGCTGGAGGGGTTTGAGCATCCCCCTCACTGTCCTCCTTCCTCACCACCCCCTGCAAAGCCCAGGAGCCCCACGGTTCACCCTTGGAGGGCTCTGGGGTCCTCCCCACTGCCTGGGGACACAGCCTGCTCCTGCCAAGCCAAGCCCTGTGGTTCAGCCTCTGGTCCTGTCAACAGCCTCTCGGCCTGCCCCCACCCCAGGAGAAGAGGGCCCCAAGCTCTGTTCTTTGTTTTCCAAGTACAAAGCCACATTCCCTCCTAGCAGCCAGCCCTCTCCTCCCACCCCCTAATCCATGGCAACTGGGAGGGACTTCTAGAGCAGCACTCTGCGCTGGGACAGCGGGTATGGAGGGAGAACATCTTGGTCCCTTCTCTCTAGCTCCCACCAGTCCCACCTGAGGCTCAACCACCACCGTTTCTCTCCTGGACACTATGACACGCTCCTAATGAGTGCTTCTCTCATTCTGCAACAACCATTTCTCCACACAACAGCCAGAGAAAGCTTCTCAAAACATAAATTGGACCCTGCTGTTCCCCAGTTAGGTTACAACCCTCCACATGCTCCCACAAGTCTGGGGATAACAGCGCCCTCCCCACCTGCCTGTGTAGTCTAGGCTCTGCAGGGTGTGGCTCTGCCATGCTCCTCCCACAGCTCCTCTCAGGAGCCCTGCCACAGGCTCACTACCACTGCCACCCTGGCCTTCTTTCAGGTTCCTAAATGTGGCAGTCCGGTCCTGCCTTGGGACCTTAGACCTAGCTCTCCCAGCTGCGGTGTGTAATGTTCTACCTGGTCCTTTCAACTAGCAGCTCAGAAGAGCCTCCTACCCTCCTGTCCCCAGTCACAGTGGCATGTATATAGATTCTTCAGTGAATGCATCATCTGAAATGATCTTATTTATTGTTCTGCAAACTCCACAGAAGCAGGGCCTTTACCTGACTTGGTCACTGCTGTCTCCTAGCGCCTAGCACAATGCCTGACACCTAACAGGTGCTGAATGACTGATCGTTGAATAACTCCTAGGCCTCAGCAACATGCTTCCAGCAGAGGGGACCACAGCAAACCCTAAAGAGAATAAGAACCAGCCACTATCCAAGGCTGGCCCTGAGCTCCACAGCCCATAACACTGGACCCATAGCCATGTTTCATGCCCACACAGGGCAAGATGGTTCTTCTTATTCTACAGATAAGACAGCCAAGTCTCAGAGAAGTGAATGGACTTAACCAAACCTTAACTGCCTATACAACCATGAAGCTGAAATGCTAATGAACCCTAGAGACAAAAGAGGTCCCAGGGCACTCCATCCCTTCAGCCCTTGGGCCTAAGGACTCTGCTCCACCAACTGGCTAGCAAGGGCCCTAAGATGCCTGGTCCCATGGGTGAGAGAAGGAAAGGTTCAGTCTAGAGCCAGTCAGAAGTGACTCAGTGTGGAGGTGCCAGAGCTTCTGGGACTTGATCAAGTCTCCCTCAGTCTTTTCACAGGACAGCACCAGGGGACAGGTTTGGAGGACAGTGGAAGGGGAGCCCTGGATGCTTGTCCCTGACCCTGGGAAGGTAAGATCTAACCAGTCTCTCTGTTGATTCACTGTTTCCTCTAAACCTCTGCTATATCTAATATCTGCCACAGCCCCCTCAATCTACTAGGTCCGAAACAAGCTCCAAGTTTGTGGCCAGCGAAAGGTTCTGAGCAAGTTAGTTCATCCATCCCTCTGCTTCTGCACAAGCCCCAATGGACAGGAGCTGACGTATCAGCAAAGGCATCAGCCCAAGACCACCCTTCACCCAATACCACATTCTTGGAGGTCCATATGACAAGCTCATCCGGAGGGTATTGAAGGAAAGCTGGGACCAGCTCTAGAAGGAGGATGTCAGAGGACGGATGTGACAGGCTGTCGGCAATGGGACCCCCCAACATTGATCAGCCAGACCTGGTGCCAGACTGCAGGATCAGCGCATCCCTCACTGTGACAGGGTTGCAGCTCCAGGGCACGTGACATTTCCTTGTCTCTAAAAGGCCTCTTGTATCCTGCAGACCTGTCTCCATCTCTCCCCTTTCCTGTCTGTCTTACAAACTACCTTTCTCTTTTCTTTATGTCTTTGCACTCCCTCTCCCATGCCCATCTTTATTTTGCCCCGAGTCTTCTTCCCCATCTCTCTCCCATTTGTCTTCCTCTCCATCACCATCAGATTTCTCCAGTTTTTTCTTATGTTTCTCTTTCTCTCTCTCTCTCCTCCATCTGCCTTCACTCTGTCTCTCTCTCTTCTTCTTCTTCCTTATCTCACTGCAGGGTGCTATGGCTTTCCTACTCTTAGTCTGCTCCTGTGTCTGTCTTTCTCCCTGGCTTTCTCCCTCCCTCCCTGGGGACAGGACTTGGGTGGCAGCAGCTTGGGTGTGAGACGCACTCAGAGTGGCAACAGCACTGACACTCACACACCCAGACATCCCTGTTGAAGCGAGAGACATAGATGGGGCTGAGAGCAGAGGTGTCGGGAGGCCTGGGAGCTAGAGATGCGAGAGCTTGTGGGAGCCAAGAATGGGGGCTCTAAAGCAGGGGTGGAGATGGCTGGCCAAGAGTTGGCGGGGGCAGGGGTACATGCTATATCGCCCTCCCCCCATGAAAGCAGCTCAGAGTCCAAATAAGCCAGAGTAGAGCAGAACAAGCACTGGTTAGGAGTTAGGACCTGGGCCCCAGTTTAGGCACAGCCACTAATCCCAAGTAATTTTGGGCAAGTCCTTCTCACCAAAAAAAAAAGGTCAATGGTTTTTAAAAACTCCTTTAAGAGAAACTTAAAAATATTAAAGAAAACCTTACTTGGAACCTTAATATATAACACAGATGAAAACAGGACCATTATGGGGCCTGCCATAGAAGATGGCCACAGAACCCCACCAGTCAGCCTTTCCTCAAACTCGGGGGTTACCCTGAGAAACCTCCTTGGGTGCACCCACTTGGATGACTTCAAAAGGCCTTTTAGCTCCCTCAGACCACCTGCCAGTCTAAGAGGTGAAAATCATCTTGGCGTGGAGTTGCCCTTAGCAGTCCCCAAAGCACTTGTTCTCTGGCCTCTGAGGGTGGAAGGTAGCAGTGCCAGCAGAACAGCTAGGCATGGCCTTCACCCCACAGTACCCACCCTCCTGGTAAGGGGGAGAGGCAGGAATGAGTGTTATGAGGCTGGAGACAGCAGAGCTGCTACCCAGCTCGCTGAGAGTAGAACACCCCCCCCCCGCCCCCCGCCCGCCAAGCCCACCACCTGCTGTCACCGGCCCCTCCCATGCGCCTTCAGAGATGTCAGGAGTAGAACAGCACGTGTGGTGTGAAGGAGCCCGCCTGGGATGGCTGCAGACTTGACACTCAATGTGTGTTTGCGGAAGCTGAGCTTCTAAGGCTTGGGGAGAGTGGGAGGAGGGAGGAAGGAAACTGGAGGTTTCATCATCCAAGGTTGGAAAGGAAAGGAGTGGGAAGGAGTAGCCAAATCAGGTCTCTGGGTACAGTAGAAAGCTCCTGAGGCAAAGGAAAAGGTGGGCATAGGGCCCTCATGTCCCTTCCCAGGCTTTCTCTTACCCCAGGAAATGCTAGTACCGCCCAATTGCAACCGGAACTCTTGGGTGGGGCCCCAGACTTAGGGTAGACAATAGCAGGCAGCTGACATTCTGGAAAGAGAACTGGACCCTGAAATCAGGGTTCAAATCTCAGTTTGTCCTTAATTAGCTGTGCAATCTGGGCCAAATATAACCATTCGAGATTCGGTTTCTTCAGTTGCATTAAACAAAGGCAACAATAATGTAGAGTAAATCCTCAATGTCACTGATAGGTTCTATGACTTGAAGTGAAACGATGCATAATGAAACTAATTTTACCACAGGCTAATTGATATAAACAAGAGTTAAGTTCCCACGGCAACGTTATAATGAAATGATGTTGAACCAAACGACGTTTATTTGAGGACCTGCTGTACTTAATGCCACAGACGGTACACTTAAAAATGGTTAACATGGTAAATGTTATGCTATGTATATTTTACCACAATAAAAAAGGCAACAATAATTGCTGCCTTCTAGGGCTGGCATTTGTGAAAGTGTCAGGAGGAAGTATAGCAGATGTTTGGTCAGTGGTGGTTTAAATGGATTAAATAGCTGACAAGACCATTCAGGTGAGAGAAATTAAGTGTGTGTGTGTGTGTGTGTGTGTGTGTGTGTGTGTGTGTGTGTGTGTGTGTGTGTGTGTGTGTGTCGGGGGGGGGGAGTTTATATACTACAGTGACATGTAATAAAATCCTCCAAAAGTCCTGGGTTCAAATTTGAGATCTACGATTCACCTGCCAGGTGACCCAGAGCAAGCTCTCTGAACCTTCAGTCCAGGTGCCCTCATCTATATATAAAAAGAGCCAAGATACTCCAGCTCCAGGCAAAGGTGAACTCCCCCAGGTGGGGGTGGGGTAGGAAGTGGGGGGAGCTGTCTTGGTTCCATGCATAGGCTCTCAGAGGGAGTGCCAGGACTGATCTCTGATACTACCCCTTCCCTTACTGTCTGGTCCCACTGCAGTTCCAAGTTCCCATCCCTCCTCCCATCTACCTCCAGTTCCCAATTTCCACAGTGCTTAGGTGGCAGGGGTACAGACGGGGTCCTTGCCAGCCCTCAGTCACACCCCAGGTCAGAAGCTCCAGCCATCTCTCAGCAGCTCAATACCCCAGCCACCATTTCCTGGCCAAGGCAAGTTTGCAATCTAAACAGTGCCACTTACTCGCTGTGCAAGCCTTAGAAGTTGCATCTGGAAACTGGGGATACCTGTCTTAATCCTGGGCTGTCTGGGGAATCAGAGGAGATAGCAATGCACAGGAAGTGCATGGAACAGTACAGAGTAAGTGCTCAACAGACATTCACCACTGCCACCTCTGAGTCTCCTTGCCCTTTCCCACCTCCCAACCTCTTCTGGAGGACTGGGCCAAACTGTACAAGTTCCAGCTAGGGCGTGCTCCACAGAGCTGTGTTCTGTGACTCCAGGATAGGAGAACAAGTTTCATCTATATCCAAAAATAATCCACATTTCTGGGCAGTGTATCTTTTCCAAACCCTCTCCTGGGGCCAAGGGGGCAGTAAACACAAGTTAACACCTCCCTCTCTCTGCATCCTCAGGAAACACTAGAATTAGCTTCACACTGCCACAGAGCCTTCCCAGTGGGTCCCTATCTCAGCATAAATCTGGAAGAATCAGTGAAGCTGAGAAAGAACCAGACTCCATGTCAGGAGAAGGTTCAAATCCTGGATTTCCAATGTTACTACTCACTGAACTCATCTGTGTCTCAGTTTTCTCCCTTGTAAAATGGGGATGACAACACTTACTTCTTACAGGTATTTTAAGGATTAATGACTTACTAAATACAATGGCCTAGAACAGTTCCTGACACAGAGGATTAGCTAGTATGACATCCCTGCCTCTTCTCTAGAGAAAGACACAGTCTTGAGCTCTGACTGCCTCCATAAGATGGCTTCAACCCAGGGCTGGGGTTGTTCTGGGTCAAGCTGCCCTGTTAATGCCCAGGTTAATGGTGAATCCACAGATGGGAGGAGGCAGAGGCTCTGGGCATGAAGAGGTTGGCCTTGGCCATGTCCTGTGGATGGCCAGCCTGGAAGAAAGATGGTTCAGGGAGGGAGGAGAGCAGATGAGATGGGCTTGCAGTCCAACCAGATGGGCCAGGAAAGAAGAAACAAATCTGGCTAGCAGTGGCCTGTGTAGCAACCTGCAGACCCCCCTCCTTCACTCATCACTGTCTGCCCCGCAGGAACTGCAGAGGTGAGTGGATGGAGAAGAATAAAGCTCAGAGAGGCCTGCCCAGTCTCCCAGCCAGGATGGGGCAGAGCTGACCCCAGAGGCATGCAGACTTCCCCCTGCGATGGACTGGGACCTACTAAACCCAAATGTAGCTGCTGCCTCCACAGCCTCTTCTGGCCAGGGAGTGGGGTGTTAAAAGACTCCAAAGAGATTAACAGCCACCCAGCCAGGGCCTGTGGAGAGCCCAGTGTCCTCTCTTCCACATCTAAACCATTAGCAAATCCTGTTGGCTCTTCCTTCAAAGTCCAGCTAGCATCTGCCCACTGCTCACCACTACCACCACTGTCACCTTGTCCAAGGTGTCATCTCTCACATGCTACAGCTTCCTGCCCACCACCTTGTCCTTGTCCCAAGTCTATTCTCAACACAGCAGCCTGAATGATCAAAGAAAAGTCAGACCACACACCGCCCTCAATGCCCCAAACCTCCAATGGCTTCCAGCTCACCCAGAGTAATGGCCGAAGTACCCACCTTGGCCTCCAAACCCCTCTCCCCCTTGAACACTCTGCTGCAGCCACACTGGTCCCTCTAAGTTCCCTGGACATACCAAATATGCTCCCACCCCAGACACTGTACAGCTATTTTCTGTCTGGAGCACCCCACCCCCACCCCAGGTCTCTGCATTGCTCCCTCCCTCCATTCTGGTCTCTGTAAATGCCCCTATGCCCCTTTAGTGAACTCCCTATTTAGCCCCACCCTTCATCTACTTACCCTGCTTATTGTCCACAGCACTTACTACCCCAGTATATGTTTAGTGGTCTTTGTTTACTGCCTGTCTTCTTGAACTGGAATGCAAACTTCATGAGAGCAGGGACTCCCAGTGCTATGCTTGCTGCTGTGTGCCCAGCACCCAGAATGATACCAGGCTCACAGCAGATAATCAGGAAATGTATTGAAGGACTATTTACACCCTTTTGTACAGGAGCACATGCACACATGCCCCGCCCAGTTGAGTGCCTCTCTGGTAGCTGGATTTTGCCCTCTGCTGTCTTGCCCTGCCCAGAGCCCAGGCACCCCCTCCAGCAGCACGCAAGGGGAACTGGTTTCCTGGACACTCTTAGGCAGGGTGGCTGCTCCCCTCTCCTTCCCTGAGCCTAGACTTGCAAGGAGAGGACTGGAGGTGAGTTAAATTCCTTAGCAAAAGTCAAGGAGGAAGGATTCAGCTTATTCTTGAGCAAGACCCTGTGGAGGGTAATACCTCTCCCCTAACACTCTCCCGACCACTGGCTGCTCCCAGTGCACCCCATGGCTGACTGGTCTCCCTTTTGTGCCTCCCATAATACCCCTGTTCCCTCATTCTGGAATGACATCCTCCCCCTGGGCTAGAACTGTTGACTCTGCAGAGACTAGTTCAAATGTCACTTCCTGGGCATAGCCCTCCCTTGCCCTCTAGACTTCTCTAACCACAGATCTCAGGATTCTGGTTCAGTACTTCCCTTACACACAGACCTGAGACTCACAGTCATCTTCCCTTGGGTGCTTAAGGCCCAGGTCAAAGTGCCTGGCCATGGTACATATCTAGTAAGTTTACTGGTGTGTGGTCTGTAATGCCCACCCTGAAACATGAGAAAGGGTATGGGTTTGAGATTGGTCAGCAGACCTGGAGTCAAAAATCCAAGGCTGTTCTTTATTAGGCTGTGTGCCCTTGACCAAATCACTCCCTGTACCTCAGTCTCACCTATAAAATGCGGATGATATTGTGTCCGCTTTACAGGATTAGAAATAACACACGTAAAGTGCCTGTGCCTAAAAAATGGTAACTATTACTACTATTTGGGGCCATGGGTAGAGTTAGAGGCAAGGCCCTGGGCTAGGCATGTCCAGTGAGGGTCCCAGCAGTACTGTTAGATGGAAGGATGGGCTCTGGCCTCAGGGTGCTGACCCAGCATGGCACAAATGAGGCTCTCCTATAATTCAAGGTTCAGTGGCCCATGCCATCAGCCTAAGCACATTTGGCTGACTGGCCCCTACTCTATTCCATCCACAGAGGTTTGGGAAGTTTCCTGGAGAAGTAGGCATTGAAGGAGAGGAGGACATGGCAACAGTGATCAAATCAGATATCAGAGCTGAAGCTGGGCTCCATTTCTCCCTGCCTTCTGGGGAACTGGAAAGGGAAGACTCAAGCCAAAACAGAAACTATATTCATCTCTGTACCCACCCCTCCACAGCCCGGGAGGTTCTAACGGTATAGTTTACTAGAAAACCCTAACAAAGTGAGATTTTCTCAGCCCTCTTGACCCCTCCACATGCCGGGCCCTGTTAAATGTTGGGATGTCCCAACCTCTGTGATTCTCTGACGCTGGCCTACTCAGGGGCTGCTGAGTCAGGCCCCACCCCACCCCTTAGTGCTGTTGTGTAATACCCAGGGCTAATGGGGTCAAGTTCTCAAGGTCAGTCCAGAAGGGGCCAGTCATCTTCCGGGAGAGATCTCAGTCCTATCGGCCCACTCAAGGAAAGGGTACTCACAGGGGTGGGGTTGTTTCAGCTCAGATTCCTCCCAGCACCAGCCCAGATGGGAGAAAAGCCAGGATCAGCCACTTCCAAGCCAGAAAAAGTTCAGAGGGATACACAACTGGTCAGATAGGATGGCTTCCTTGTCGCCTATCCCACTGCCCCTTCCCCATCTAAGAACCTGAGGGAGTTTCAGGAGACAGCTTTGGACCTGGAATCAGGAGTCAGGAGCCAGTCTCTGCTGAATGATTTTGACCTTACTTGCCAAGTCTCAGCTTCCTCATTTGTGAAATGAAGCCAATAATCTCTGTCACTCAATGAAACAAATATGAACTGACAAATGTAAAGGATTTTTGGTCTCACGTGCACAACTCTAGATATGTGAGAGCCCAGTTTAAAGCAGCACACATATGCTAAAGCGTACAGTGTGCCATACACTGTGCTAGTCCCGGGGGACACGCAGCAGCTCAGGGTCTGGTAAGGGAGGCTGATTGTTAAAAAAACAAATGGTGCCATGCTGTGATCAGCACTTTCAGGGAGGAACAAAGGACCATGGGCTCCCAGAGAAAGGAGCATCTGACCCAGGCTGGAGTAGGTGAGGCTGGGAAAGCCACAGGAAGGAGCCATCTGACTTAGGCATTGAAGGATATCTATTGCTGGGGGCATTCCAGGCAGGCAAAGAAGCATGAACTAAGGCCCAACCTCAGGTCTACAGCACAGACTAGCTCACTGGCTGACCCCACCCCAGGGGGCCTGTCCCCAGATACCGGGTACCTCCTTAGGCATGATCCAGACATTCATAGGGCATTGTCCCTGTAGGCTCATAACCCAAAAGGGCACTTCCTCATGGCCAATAAGAAATGAAACGCCCAACTTTAGCAGAGAAGGTAGTCTCTTCCTCCTGTCTACCTCTGCTCCCCCTTCCCCTCTCAGCAAGAGTTCCATTTAGAAGACCCAGCTCTCCATTCTTTGAGCCCATCACGCTGTTTTCCTCTCTCTGGTGAACTCATCCTTTTGCACTGAGGCCCATTCCTAATCGTCAGCTCTTCTGCAAAGCTATCCTTGGCCTTTCTCTGCCTTGAGTTCCCAGAGTTTCATGCACAGTTCTCTAGAAATAATGCCTGCCATGTAACATCCATTTCCAGATTCATTTCCTGAGCAGAGAGTCTAGGTCTTTTTTACTCTT
The DNA here is from genome assembly GCA_004027375.1 of Macroglossus sobrinus. NCBI lineage: Eukaryota > Metazoa > Chordata > Mammalia > Chiroptera > Pteropodidae > Macroglossus > Macroglossus sobrinus. The sequence goes on from PVKZ01000236.1 coordinate 543,381, forward strand.
GAATCATTTGATAAATGTGAATCTTGGCCCCAATGCCCTCCACTCCAGCATTTTACTTATTTACAAGGGAGCCAGGACTTGAGCCTCTGGGACAGAATGAGAAGTAAGTTGCATCAGCTGCCCTCAAACAGCTTGTGAAATTAAAAGCCATAACTACTGCTCTATATTGTCCTTATATAAACAATAGCTAACATTTATTTACTGAGCACTTGTATGTTCACTGTTTTAAATCATATCAACACATTATTTCATTTAAACTTCACAATAACTATGAGGTAGGTGCATTACTATCTCCATTTTACAAATAAGAAAACTGAGGCACTGACTTCATCGAGATCACTAAACAGTATCAAAACCTAGGAACTCTGAGTCAGGAGTCTGCATCCACAACCACTATGCTATATGGTCTGGGTGCTGCAGGAACAGAGGGGCAATATTTAGCCTTTGGGGGTGAGGGAAGATGATCCAGAGGCTGCCTGAGCAAAGCACTGAAGCACAAGTTGAAGGTACCCTGGCAGATCAGATAAAAAAAAAGGCTTTCTAGGCAGATTAAAAGGGCTTTCGTGCAAAGGTATAGAGACATGAAATAGCAAGGTGTGGGCATGTACATCCTGCAATGTCATATTATTGGACCTTAAGGTATATATAGGGTGTATATAGATCATAGAGAGCTCTGTAAATTGTGCTAGGAATTCACCCTTTCCCATATGCAATGAAAAGCCATCAAAGGGTTTTAAGCAAAGTAGTGACACTATGAGACTTTTTAAAAAGGATCACAAGAGTTACAGTTTGGAGACTGAGTTGCAGGCAGCCAGGACTGGAAGTGCTGGGAAGCCACTGCAGTCATTCTGCTAAGAAACACATCGACAAAGGTGATAACAGAAGAGATGAAGGTGTGGGCCAGGTGTGAAGCATGTTCAGGAAGTTAGCTGGACTAGGGCTCCTCTTAGATGTGAAGTGAGAGAGAGGAGATAATGCTCAGGTTTCTGGCTGGGATGGGTGGCAGAGAAAGAATGAGGATGCAGGGGAAAAGACCAGTTCAAGTTTAGACACAGTAAGCTGCAGCCGTAGTAGAGTTGTCCAATGGTAGTGGGGCGCAAGGGAGGGGCTGCCCTGAAGTTGTAGATCTGGGAGTGGTTTGGGTATTTAGACGGTGTAAAGCTGAAGCCCTGAGAGTACATAGATGACCATCCAGATTCAGTGTACCGAGGGGCTGGAGCAGAGGAGAATGTGAAACGGTACTTCTGTCAGAGCAGTCGGAAGAAAATAAGGAGACGCTGATGCGGAGGAATCCAAAAAGGGGAGGTGGGGGCACGTGTAAATTATGTCAATTAAGAATGAGTGTCAGCAGTTTTATGCACCTCTAAGAACTCAAGGAAGATACTTTAAAGGACCCTTTTTATGTCAATTAGAAAGTTATTCACTGTGGTTTCCAAAGGAAGTTGGGGGAGACCGGATGTCTGTGAGACGCAGACTTAGAGGAAACGTGTAAATATTTTCCTCACTAGGAATCCCTGACCCCTCCCCAAATCCAACTCTTGCCCTTAAATACCCAGATACCATCCCTCTCGCCTCTACCCTCACAGTGAACAAGGAGGCCCTTCCCGGACCCTACTAGGCGGGCGGGCCGCGGAAGGTCAGCCTCGGAGACCCCCGCCCCCTCGAAACTTGCACAAACAGAGGGAGGCCGAGCAGAGGAAGGGGGCGGAACCTGGGACGAGGGGGGTGTGGGGAGGGTCGGACGGAACCAAGAACGGACACCAGGCAAGAAGGCGAGATCCGCTAGCAAGACAAAACCCTCGTGGCACTACCCAGTCCCAGTGACCTCTACGGGACCCACCTGCTCCATGTCAGCCACCGGCCCGACTCTTCTGCCCCAGTAGCTGTTCGGCTCCCCGGCACCGGCAGCGCCTCGGAGCGGAAGGGGATCTCGCGGCGGCGCCACTTCCGCTGCTGAGTCCGCCCCCGAGAATGAACCGGGACGTGCGTAGGGCTTCAGCCCCGCCCCTTCGCCTCAGCCTCCGCCCCCAAGCCCTTCAGCGCCGCCCCCAACGGCCAGAAATGGGGGCCGCAGCTAAAGTTAAACATCAAGAGGTTCTTCCTAAGGGTGAGGGAATGGGGAAGAAGCCCAAGTGCATCGTCGTTATTGGCTCACATAGGCCTAGCACAGTAGAAAAAAAGAGACCTTTTTGAGGGAGTGCTGGAGAGGACAGAATTTGGAGGAATCCATAGTTATTCTTGAAGTACCTTTGTTCTCTTTCCTCCTTTTGCCTCTTTCTGCCATCTCTGGCAGGATCTAGAACTTTTGTGGTCCTTACTGAGTGCCCCGAGCTGGTTGTCTGCAGGAAAGATTCCTAAACTAGAGGACTGGACATTAGGATCAAGTTATTGACCCTTAGATGACCACCAACTAGGTCTTTCATATGGTGGTGGTGGGGAACCTGTTACCTCCCCCTCCCTTTCCTTCCCCCTGAAAAAAGGAGCCTTAGCACAGTTATTTACAAAGATTTATTACAGCACGGGAGCAGTTCAGGTCTGGAGTCAGGGAAGAGAGGAAGGGGGCAGAGCAGCTTGAGGACAAGAACCTGGCTCCCCCCACCACGTGCCCTCCCAAGAACATATACTAGGCAGCATTACTGGCATCAAAGCACAAACAAAACGCAACAAAGCAGCCTCTGCCAGTCCATCTTCCAGGCACCCAGTGTGGGAGCAGGGGTGATAAAGGGAAGATTTCCAAAATGTTGAGGCTGTGGAGAAGGATGCCTGAATCCTCCTCAGCCCTGGTAAAAGCCAGTGAGAGGGGTGGTGACTTGGTATCCCCCCATAGGAGGAGAGAAGGTGGAGAAGGATCTAGGGTACCTACAGATTCTCCGTACCCACTTTTCCCAGATCTTAGGGTCCTGCCCTGTGGTTTTCCTGTGCCCAAGGGAGAAGGTTTAGGGAGCAGAAAGAATGGTGAAGGATGAACTTTTGTCCCTTGTTTACTAGATTTTCCAATGCAAGCTCTCTCACATCCCGCCTCCCACTGAATGAACAGGGGAATGACTAGCAGGGGTAGGCATCAGGCAGCAAGTACCCAGGAACTCTGGGCATCAGCCAAAGGTGGGCAAACAAGCAAACACAGACCAGCTTTAGTCTTCTAGAAGTCAGAAGCTGCAGCCCTAGCAAGTGAGGGGAAGGGCAGAAAATAGGGTGAAGACAAAGTGGGTTTCTGGGGAACAGTGATGCCCCCTCCACTTCCTTCTGGGAGATATGGAGCTGGGTGCCTATGTGCCAGGCTCAGGGTGGACAGGGCGCAGTGGCTCCTCCCCAAGCTCTGCAAGGCAAGCAGAGGGACTCAGGGCATAGACATGCCTAACCGAGATCCCAGCCCCACCACAAGATCCCTTACACCACTCCTAAGCCTCACCACTTAGTTCGGGGTCTTCTAGTTGGTCCTCAGAACTTCCATCTCTCTGGGGCTCATCCAGAGGGGGTGGGCGCTCCCAGGGCCCCTCCAGACCCTGGCCACAAGTTGTCTTCTGTCCAGCTAGGGATGGGGAAAAAAGGATGAAACCATAGATTTTGAGTGTCCATCTGGCTGTCCTGGAACATGGGCTAAGCAGCATGAGGCCATCATGGTATAGCAGAGAGAGCACTGGGCTAGGACAGCTCTGCCAGTGATTAGCCATATGATTTATTACCTCTCTGAAGGGGAAGGTAAGAGGGAAACGTGTAGATTGCCTTAAATGAGATAATATTAATGCCTTGTCCAGCCTAGCATGGCACTGAGGAGCTACTCTGGGAGTGGTGGCAGTTGAAATAGGTCCTTGGTAGTCTTGTCATTTGACCCACTGCGCTGTTGCTTTTTGGGAAGGAACAGTCTCCTTTCACTCCATCTCCACCTGTTCTGGGGGTCTCAGTGGGAGTTGACTCAAGTCTTCCAGCTAGAGCTTTTGCTCCCATGGCTGATACCCACCACGGACCAAGACGCAAGGAGGAGGCCCAAGCCATTTTGTTTAGGTGCAAAGGCTAGACACGTCTAGCATGGGTGGTTGACTGTTTTTCATCCCCATAAACTCTGGGACCAAAAAGTTTAATGTGCGTTAGGAAGGGTAGATGTGGCACAGCCTTCCATGACCTGGCATGAGAGAAACAGCCATGGGAGAGACTTAGTCTTCCTGCCTAGAAATTCTCTGGGCCTTGGAACCCTCTGGGGAGATTGTTGGATCTGTGGCCTTTGGCTCTCAGGCCTTCTGTGTGGGTCTTGGGCCCCTCCCTGGTCCCTTTCTTCCCAGGCAGCTGGGGTTGGAGTTGCTTAGGACCAGAATGGTTCCTGAATTCTAGATTCTCCATCTAGACACTAGAGGGCATCCTTTTACCCTAACTTAGGAAGTAAAAGGAGAAACAGCCTGCTGGGGCCTGAAGAGGATTTATCAGCCAGTCCTCTGCTTCCCAGCAGAGACCACATCCTATATTGAGTAATGCAAACCACAGGGGCATTGGTTTCATCCCCCCCATTCCTGCATCTCTTGCACCCATTCACCACCATGGGTGAGAAGTTCTTGGGTCCAGCCTCAATCCTCATGTGGCCTTGCCTTAATTCTTGAGAAAGAGAGGAATTAATTATTAGGAAAAACCTAATTGGAAAAGGGACTGAGTCAAGGAGGGAAGTGGACCAGGTGTCAGATAAGGCTGAGTGTGAGGCATCTGTGGGGGAAAAGGATGAGAAGGCTTGTGACTGTGACCTGGGAGACGTGTCCCCAGGAACTCGAGGATCCCACCTGACCCATGGGGGAGGGACCTAGGCTGCGCAGCCCCTTCCGCTCACCAGGCCCTCTCCTGCCCTTCAGGACTTCAGCCTGGCTGTCCTCCTCTTCGTCCTCATCCTCGTCGTCATCTTCCTCCTCTTCTCTTGGGTAGCCCAGCTCCCGCAACTCCCCCAGCTCATCCTCCTCCTCCGAGGCCTGGTTCTCGCTCAGGTTGCTGATGGACTGCAGGTGAGACTCGGCGATGCGCTGCACGGCTGGCACAGGGGCACCGGAAAGGCAGGGTCAGCTAAGCCCAAGAAACAGCCCCTGGAGCTGGAGAGGCATGTGGCCCAGCCCCCTGCCTCCAACCTCCATCCATGGGCAGAGCTAACCTCCTCACAGATCTAGTTCAAAAGTGAAGTCTCCGGGTCAGTCTGCTAGGGGCCAGACCAGGCCAAAGCAGCAGGGGGTAGACTCCTGATCATGTTTGGCTCTTAAGCTGTCCAAAGATGTTAGCCCCCCAGAAGCTGGAACCAGGCCACAAGGTATCAAGCTGGGCAAGACTAGGCAGGCACAACAGCAGCTTAACATTCCCTGGCTAGGGAGCTTACTTCTCCAAAGACCTGGTTAGTACTGGACATAGTGTCCACCAGTTACAGCCCAGGGGGATTTGTCTGGAGGAGTGCCCAGCCTGCTCAGGGCACAGTGCTCACCACGATCCTGTCCACCCCCTGGCACTGCCCTGTCATAGATGCCACTCCACACACCTCTGCCTAGGCTTTAAGAGGTAGGAACAATTTTGAGACTGAGGACATAATAGTCTGCAGCCATTGAAGTCCGTGCCTAGGGGTGTGGTGAGCTCAGACACAGTCCCCTACAATCTTGACCCACATCCCCAAGCTTCCAGCTCCCTCTGTGGTGACCTAGAAAGCAGCAAACACCCCCCACCGCCCAACAACACCAAGGCCTGCTGGGATAGGTCCTAGGAAGGGAACCATGCAGGCAGCTGGAAAGAAGTTTCCAAAAGATGGAAAGGACCAGGCCTTTTGGAGAAAGGGGCCAGGGCTGGTGGATTCTGGGAGAATGGCAGAGGTAGAGGGGACACTGTGAGAAGTGCCTGGGGCGGAGGCAGCAGCGGGGCCAGGAGTTGGTGAAATTTTAGAGCATTCGGGTCACTAAACTCACAGCCCACAGACAAGATGCTGGTGAACTAGGGGCCAGGGTTGCCGAAGCTCCTTCTTGGTCTGCAGGCAGCCCCTCCCCTCAGAAAGCCCAGAGGGGTAGATCCAGGCTGGAAACCTCCGGTGCAGTGAGCAGGGCACTACACTCCTGCCAACTTGGGGACAGGCACAGAGGGTGCATTGTGTGTGCTCGCTGCCCCGCCTTGCCCTGAGCTCCCAGCTCAGTGCCTCCCGCTGGCTCTGGGCAAACTACCCAGGCAATAAAAGTGCAATAAATCGCCCTACCCTTGCCTTGGTGACGCTTGGTGAAGCTTCACCTTGAGCCAAGTGTGAGAGCTCAGCCTTGGAGAGACCCCCCACCTCAAGCCAAGACTCAGTGTTGACCACCCTCCTCCAGGGGCCCTTGGTTTCTCCCCCTAGAGAACTCTGACCCTGCCAGGTGCTTTTCCTTACCCAGAAAGGAGCTGAAGCCTACAAAACAGTGCCCTCCAGGTACAGAATGGTCCTCTGAGGGTTGGAGGGAGGGAGGAAGAGAGGAGAGGAGGTGGCAGCTCCAGCAGCCGCCCTCTTCCCCAGCTGGGGGAGGAGAGCTCAGTTCGTGAGCCTCAGTGACAACAATAGGTGTGTGCAGCCGCCTGTGCTGGCACCCCGTGAGCCTCCCACGTGTGCAGTGCCTCGTGCCTCTCAGGGCTCTCTGGGGTCTCCCCCTCACCCTCTTTCTCTGTCTCCATCTCCAGGGCCTTGAACACGTCTCCTCAGTCCCCTTTTTTAAGTTCAAAAGTCCCCAGCACAATTCCCACCTCCCCACCCCCACTGCCCACCCCTGTCTTGGCCCATTTCCACTGCCCTGCTTCTCCCCACTTAGACTCTCCTAAAGTGCGGTCCAAAGGGGCAATGGGGGTGGGAACCTTTCTGGCCATTACAGGGTGCCTGGGAAGCCTTGGCCCTATCCTCTTCACCCAGCCCTCTGCTCCATGCTCACACTCAAGAGCCCAAGGATGGTTCATCACATTCACTCACCAACCTCCAGCCCAGGGTGGGAAGGAGAGATTTCTTATATTCTCTCCTGAGAAGATGCTCTTCTACCCACTCCTTCCCACAGGTGGGAAGTCCTTCCAGGTGCTGAATCACACTGCCTGCTTGCTGTCCCTTCATTTTCCAGTCCTGGGAGAAGAGAAAGGGCCCCTGCCCTTTCTCTCCTCTCTTCCCAGGCTTTTCTCTCTGCTCCTAACCCTGGTAGGCAGGCTGATAGGTGCACCTGTCGACCTTAGCTGGTGCTGGGAAGTCATTAAACCTACCTGGAGGGAGCTCTCAGCACATCCTTCCAGTCTCCCTCCCTCTCTCTGTGAGAGGAGGGGGCTGGCCAGACAGGAAGAGCCTCAGGTAGGAGTCCAGATGGGGAAAGCATCCTATGGCTTAGTAAGGAAGAGACCCACCCCACACCCCAGTCTGTCCCATCTTCTTCTCTAGGTATATCTCCCACAGCTCCTCACTTCAAGCCCAGTCTCCAGGATGGCCCTAAAGATACCTATGATTTTATACCTCCTCTCCTTTTCCACACCTTCCTTCTTCCTAGAATGCCCTCTGGGCCCTGCCTATCAGTTGAATTCCTATTTATCCTTCAAATCCAGGCTTAAACACCCTCTCTTCTGGAATGGTTTCACTGACCCTTTGAAGCAAACTGTCACTAGAGCAAGTACCAAATCTCACTCCCCTTCTTTTGCCCAGTTCCCACCAGTGAGGCCTGACACACACAAGGTGTTGACTAAGTGTGTGCTATAGAAATTATCTGCCTCTTAATACAGAAAGGAAAAGGAGGGAGAAGTACCCAGTATGCAGACCTGTGCAAATGTTATGTGGATGGGTGAGGGGAGCAAGGAGTGCAGCCCAGAGAAGATGGTGCCCTTTGGGGAGTGAGGAGTGGGAGGTGGCCAGTGCGTACTTGCAAAGGGGAGGCACAGAGCTGAGTGTCTCTATGCTGGTGCCTACTTATTATTTGAGGCCTGCCCCCTTTTTTCTTTCAAGCCCACAGCCACCCTTCCCAGCCTCTTCTTTTTTACAAGGCAAAATTAAGACTGAATTGGCCTCTAAGCAGGGCTTGGGGAACACAAGACAACCCCACTCCACTGACAAAAGCTCAAAACTTCACCTCCTTCCCCCAGTGTCAACTCAGTTTCAGGGGTCATGGGGACAGCCAGACTGATGGGTGGGGGGATAGTACCTTTCAGCGAAGGTGGGGTGTAGGCACAGGGGTTGGGTCTCTTCGACTTGAGGTGGTGCCCCTCTCCTGAAGCTCTCTGCTGGGTAAAATGCCAGGTTAAACGGGCTCACTGCAGGCCTTTCCCTTCCACCTCCCTCCACTCCATTCCACCCATAGCAACCTGGGCAGACTGGTCTAGCCTCTCCTGAGGGTCTAGGCACTGCTGCCCCTCAGGTCCTGAACCAGGCTGAGCCCACCCCACTGCTTTAGGGGGGCCTCCATAAGCTGTGGCCTGGTTCGGAGTGGGATCCTAGGTTCTGAAGGCCTCACCCAAATCTGTGCAAAGGGCAGAGGAGGCTCTGCAGGTGGCATCCTGGCACCAGGCACTCTCACCAGAGGTGCTGAATGTTATGCTAATGTGTCTTCCCGAGTGGCACCCTGTGTTAGTTGGGAAGCAATCCCAACCATTTCACCAAATGCCTCCTTCCGGCTGCCCCTGGAAACTTACCTGGTGTGGGGAAGCCTCCTCCTCTGAGGGAGGCCACCGGTGAAGGAGGGAGGAGGAACAGAGAAGAGGGAGGGAAGGGAGAGAGAAAGAGAATCCAAATTACTTTCCCCAAAGGGTCAATCTCTGGGGAAAGGGAAAGTATGTCGTTAACTTCCTAGTGTTGGGAGGCACCTAGGACTAAATGAATCCAACAGGGTTGGGCTCCCAGACCTTACCCGCCCCCACCCCACTTCTGCTCCATTTCCTACTACATGGGGCTTTGGCAAGGGCCCCAAGAAGGCATCAGAGCAAGGGTAGGGCCGGGGCTGGGCAGGGGCAAGGAAGGGGCCCACCTGGTGAGGAATGCTCTGAGAGCCGAAACAGCATGGCAGGGGTTGGTCTCCTGCGCCGGATCTAAGGAGATGGAGAAAGATACGGGGTAGGGCAGACATCTGCAGCCCACCCCCACTGTCCCCCACCAGCATGGAACAAACAGTCTTTTGGAGTCTCCAGGGAACTTCTGAATCAAAGACTGTCAGAGCTGAAAAGAACTCTATAGTTCACCCAAACCCCTCATTTTACTCAGGTAAAAACTCAAGGCTCTGAGAGTTCAGGCAAAGTGCTCAAGGTCACACAGCATGTTAAGGCAAAGGAAAGACAAGAAAAAAAAACGGTCACTGACTCCCAGCTCATGAGCATTCCACTCCACGGTTACTCCATAATGAGCATCTCCCTTTCTATCCTCCCAGATCAAGGCCCACTCTTTCCATTTTTTGAAGACATCAGACCTCGGGAACTGAAGCTGGCTGTGGAAGATGCCCTATGGGCCATGGCACTCACGTGGCCCTACCCACCTAAGGTCAGTTCAAGGACTCCAAAGAAACTAGATCCAGCTGCAGAGGGAGGCTGAGCCAGGGCACTGCAGGCACCTCCAAACTCACACTGAGTCTCAGGTGTGGGTCTGAGTCACAGACCTCAAGGGTCTGGGGGTTATCTCTGGGGGCCTGGGTCTGGGAGTCTAGGAGTCCAGCAGTCTCTCTCAGGATGTGGAACTCTTGGCACAGTCTATATTAAAAGTGAAAAGTTGTCCTCCTTGGTACATAAGCCAAGCTGAATGGTGAGGTTATGGGGTGGAGGGGGCACTGAGCACTCCCAGTAAACTGCCCCCACCCCTAGCTTGGCAATCAGACCAACTGTCAGTTAATTAGGTTCCCTCTGAGCTCCAGGGAAATGCACAAAAAGAACCAGGTGAATTAAGCTGAAACTGCCACCTCCTCCCACCAGAATTCCAACACTGCCCTCTAGTCCAAAAGCTGCTTAGGCCTAGGACCCAACCTGCCCCGCCAAAATGATTCGGCCCCACTCCCACTGCACTGTTGAGAGCCCACTGGGACTCAGCAACAAGTGATCCCAGCTAGGTTAGTGGGGGCCATCTTCTGTTCTCTCCTTCCTCTTCCTCCTCCCCACCTTTGGAGGCCTCCAAGCCCCCAGGAAGTCTCTCTGGAGACCTCGGTTGTCTATGTGAAGAGGTCTGGCTTCTGTGATGATGGGTCACCCTCTGCCCCCACCATGTCTAGTTCTTTCTAGGGCCTAACAGCAGAAGGAGGTCAGAACAAGATTTTGGCAACCACAGCCCAGACATACAGGGTGGAACTAGAGGGGCAGGGCTGTGGGGCAGCAGCAGTCTGCTCCATATAATGGGTCAGGGGAGGAGGTTTCTCACATTTTACCAGCGTTGGCTGGGACTGGGGTGCAGAGGTCCCGGTGGTAGCCTAGAGCAGGAGGACACTGTCCAACGGTCCAGAGGACAGTCATCCCTCCTAGGACGGGCGGCCCAGAATGGCCTGCCCAAACGCTCAGACGCTCAACGCCGGGAATTCTCCGGCGCGGGAATCAGGACCGAGGCCCCAGGGAAAAAGTTGCACGAGTCTCCTGCGAACTTCACGCACTGCCCAGAGGCCTCGCCGGGTCTGAGGCGGCCCGGGACTCTGTCGCCCCCATTCCTCAGGCCAGCGCAGACCCGGCAGCGCCCGGAGAGCAAGGGAGCCCCTAGGTGCGTGGGGGGCGCTGCTGGGGGTGTGGCGCGGCCCCCTTACCATCTCCACTTGGCGGGGGTCCAGCTGGCTGGGGGGCGCGGGCACCGAGAACTGGATTTTCTTGCGGTCCTTGGGGTCCATGGCGGGCGTGGTGGCCAGTGGGGCTGGGGGCGCTTGACTCCGGGTCTGGGGCGACGCTCCCGGCTGGGCTCGCCCGTGCAGCTCGGGGAGCCGAGGCGACAGCCGGCTGGCTGTAAGTGGCGAGGAGGAGGAGGGCTGTGTGCGCACGGATAAAAATACCGAGCGCGGTGAGGGGAGAGCGCGGGAGGAGGGGTCGCCGCCGGCCAGCCCGCCCCGCCAGCCCCTCCTGCCCGCGGGCCCGCCCGCCGAGCTCGAACCGCGCCTCCGTCCCCTGGCGCCTCCACCCGCGCGCTCCCTGGCTTGCCGGTCTCGGTGTCTCTGCCTCTCCCTTCCTTCCCTTGCTCTCTCTGAGTGTCTATAAGTGTCTCTCCTCTGTCTCTCCACCCTTCCTCTATCTCCCTCTCTTTCTCTCTGTGTCTCTCTCTGTCTCTGCCTCTCTCCCTCTCTCCCGGTATCACCCCTCTGCCCCCAGCCTCGAGGTCCCCAGTCCGTCCCCTCGCCTGGGACTGGCGCCTGGGGCTTAATGGGAGGGCTCAGGAGAAAGTGGCCAATGAGCACGGAGAAGAGTGTTCTCCCGGGCCTGGGGAGGGTGGGAGTGTGAGCCAGGGTGGGGTGAAGCAGGCTGGGGGCCCCCTGCTGTATCCCCAGAACTTGAAGCTGAATTATTGATGGAGTCCAGCAGGGAAGATAATGTGGGGGGAGGCAGAAAGTGGGGGAGAGAGGGACAGAGGGGAAACGGGACTCTGGCTTTAACCCCTTCATAGCCTGGGTATTTGGACTTTCACCAGGAGGCCTGTGAGGTGAAGAGAGTGCCACCAGCATGTCAAGCTGTGAATGGGGGTGTCCTAGAAAGTGAGTGAGTGTGAAAGAGAGGATTGTGTGTGGGAGGACACGTGTCAGTCATCATGGCAGGGAGTGTGTGTGAGTGAGTGCCAGGGGCTCTGTGGTGCCTATAGCTAGAAAGTGTGTGTGTGTGTGGGGGGCAGTGTGTGAGTGCGTGTGAGTCTGTGAGTAAGTGTGTCAGAGTGTCAAGGATGCAGTGTGAGTGGCAGGGTGTGGGAGGACTATGTGTGTGGGGGGGAGGGTGTGGGTGTGGGGGAGGTTGTCAGAGGCTGTCAAGGTGATGGGCAGGAGTGTGCCAGCTTACAGGGGATGAGGGTACTGTATCCACAGCTCTAGCCTGTGTAATAGAGAGGCATGAGGTTGTGATCCTGTGAGCAGTTGGGTGTGTGTGGGGGGTCTGTGTGCCTGCCACAATATACCCTGGATTCACGTGTCTCCTGCCTTTTCTCCCCATATCTGATGGGAAGGAAACAGAAGCACCTCAGGAGGACAGAATTTCGGGTGTTGGGGGCTGCCTGTACCAGTACACGTGCTATCACGTGTGTTTGGTGCATTCGAGAAGGGAGCTGAGGAGAGAGTTGTGCACTCATTTCTGAGGTGTGAGCTTCTCTCTCTGCAGAGGTGTTTGTGTGTGTCTCTGGATGAGGGAAGGGGAGGTGCTGGCCCGTGAGTCGGAGTGTCCTTATTTACCGGTCCAGGCCTTGGATATCTTTGCAGTAGCCATATTTCACTCTGAGGACCTGTGGACAAGGGTCTAAATGGCTCTCTGTAGCGCTGACAGGGTGCGTGTGTAGACGTGTACACATGTGTGTGTCTTCCTGGGGCTCTGTTTGTGTTGGCCTGTGTTCTCTCCTGGTCACGCTCAGGCCTGGATTAGTCAGGAGTCCTCCCCCTACCTCCAGCAACTTTTCCACTCCCAGCCCCAGTATGTTGGGTCCCTGGCAGAGCAAGGAGAGAACAGGAGGTCAGAGGAGTCTTGTGGAAATGGGGTCAGGGGCATGATGTTGTACTCCAGAGTCACTGTCCACTTTGGGGGTGAGAGAGAAGATGACAAGAGAGCAGAGCTTTGCTCTTGGGAGCTGGAAGCCCTGGCTGCTCAGCTCCACTGCCCCCAACCTCAGTCCTGGCTCAAGTCCCACTGCATTCATTGACTTATATGCTTGTTGGGAAACAGCCAGATAACACAATGCTGGCTAAGGGGTGTGGACTTCTCTGGCAGCCCCTGGCTTCACCCAGACCCCTCTTCCAGATGGGGTGTGGTGGGGGCTGGCAAAGACCAGTTTGGCAGTACCTTGGGAGGGTAAATAAGGAGGTTCTGAAACTCAGAAGAAGCACAGGAAAGGCACAGCCCAGGCAGTAACCCGAGTGGCCACTGGGCCACAGTGAGGGTGAGGGGCCTGTGCCTTCCATTGTTGGAGGGTGGGAAGGTCCTGGGGTGGGAAGAAGGGACAGAGGACAGCTGGATGGGTAATGAGAGGACAGAGACAAGGAGGCATCACCACCAGTTGCACCTTGGAGCCCACCAGAGCTGAGGAGGCCCTGGGGACCACAGTGGCTGAGGCTCATTTGACCAGAGAGGACTTGTTTATAGAGGTTCTGCCAAAAGGATTAGAGCTCTCAGAGAGCCTGAATCAGGAAAAATGTTCCTGACCCAGTTAGGCCTGGAAGATGGAATGTTTGGAAATGGAGGGGAGGGTCTTTATCCTCCAGTCTTTTTGGCACCCACAGCTCGGCTGCTAAACCCCAGGGTCAAGAGGAATGGGCAAGACTGGCAGACAGAGATACAAATACAAGGAACAGATGGACAGGAAGGAGGTGGAAGGGAAAGAAAGACAACAGAGACAAGAGGTGAGAGAGATAAAGGGGGAGGGTAGGAAAAAGCCAAGAGGCAGAGAAAACACATGTGAGAGATGAAGAGACAAAGAGAGAAAGAGAAAGCATCACAACGGAGAGAGGCAGGAGACAGAGATGGAGAGAGAATAAAAATAGCTCAGCATTAAGATAATTGCAGCTCACAGCTCTGCCCTCCGTTAGGAATTAAATGAGGTTTTATTACTTTGATATTTCTCTCCTGTATCCTACGCGACTTCTCAAGAACTTGGGGAAAAGTTTTTTGGGTGGGCGGCCAGGCGGTGGAGGCTGCGTGGGTGACAGAGGAGGAAGGGAACAGGACTTCTGGGAACTCGGGAAGGTGTGGGCAGGGGCGAGGAGTGGGGATGGGCTGATGAGGATGGGGGAGCCCAGCAAGGGCTGAGGAAGGCAGCCAGGGTCAGGTACATCCTGGAGGGGCTGAGAAGCAAGGGACCAGGGTGACCTCTATTCTCTTTGACTTAGAATTAATCACATGCAAATGAGATGTAAAAATAATATGCCACTCTTCAGGTATTATTTTGAGTTAGAAGCACAGGCTGCTTGGTCCAAGGAACAAATTCAAAACCTTGTGTGACATAACTCCACTTGAACTGTGGGTCTCTCTGCTTGGACTGAAAAATGTTTATCACAGAGTGTCTGTTTGTCTATTAAGGCACCATAGGTCTGAGCATACTATTTTGAATACACAATTTGTCTTTACATCATTGGCCTGGTGCTGCCACTGTGCCCAGTATACAGGAGAAACAACATTCACTATCTCTAGAACTTGAATTTTGGAGGGTTGGTGCGAGGCCTTTGCCCTCTTTCTGGGAGGTGGGGAGAGTGGACAATCATGAATATTCTCTTTCTTCCTCCAAACAAGATACAGTCTCATGGACAGAACATAGACTGGGGAGTTGGGCAGACCTAAGGAAGAAACTTAGGTCTACAATTTACTGTGTGACCTTAGACAGGACATTGTGGACATCATTCATTCATAGGGTCACCAGAAGTCAGAACTGGCTCAACTGCATAGACACACACACACACACACACACACACACACACACACACACACACACACAGTCCCAGCCCAGGGCAGAGCCCCTGCTAGGTCCTTAAGAAAGGTTCCATCCACCTCCACCTCTCTTGGAACTCTAGGGTTGCAGTTCTGAAGAGGGCCAGCTGGTGGCACAGTCGACCAGGATTTGGGCGGCGGTACTGCTGGCACTGTGGGTTTGTAGTTAGGTATCACACCGGTGACCTTGGCACCACTGAGCTGAACTGAGCTGGCCCGGTTGGCATGTGGCAGCTGGAAGGGAGGCCCCAGGAAATCCCAGAAAGTAACCTTAGAGAAGCTGGGAAGCGCTAGCTAGGGCACCTTTTTTTGCCACTGGTGGGAGCTGGAGGACAGGATGAGGGGTGGGGAGAGAATTCCAAGGTCCATTTCTGAGGAAGACTGTGGACACCAAGAGGAAAGGGCAAGGGCACTCTCAGCAGGGACAATGGTGGCACCAGGACAGGTGGGCCTTTATCTGAGACATTCATTCACACATTCATTCATTCATCCACCATCCAACCATTTATCCATTCAATTAATTCACATTGTGTGCTTTTTTTAAAAAAATAACTTTATTGACTTAGAGTTTACCTATAATAAAATGTACCAATTTCAAATACACATTTCAATGAGTTTTTGAAAGTGTTGTTACATATAACCACTACCATAATACAGATAAAGAATATTTTCATCACCCCAAAACATTGCCCCATGCAAATCAACCTCCCCACTCCCACTGGGTGTATCATGTCTTAGCACACTATTTGAGACGTGTCCTTCTCACCATCTGTCTTTGCATCATCACCTGCCTGCCATAGTGCCCAGAATATGGTACAGAATATGGTAGGCACTACACACTGTAGAGGGGATGAATTGAGGAATGAATGAACAGATGAATACATGTCATAAAAATTGACAGCAGGTGCATTTACAGTGTGCTGGGCACCGGACTAGACCCTTTATATGTATTACTTCATTTAATCCTCATTAGTATCATTCCATTTTTACAGATGAGTCAAATGAAGCTCAGAACTTTTTGCCAAGAGCTTGAGTTCAAACTCAGTCTGACTCCAGAGCTCTCCTTCCTTACCGCTGCCTTTAATACATTCAGATTGGGCGAGTGGCAGATCGCTTGCGTGCACTGGATCGACCTTCTCTCTTGCTCAGCATTGGGCCGCGTTTCTCTCTCACCCAGCCTAGTTTGGACCGTTGGGGCTGGCGGGGCAGGGAGCAGAAATCAGTGGGCTGAGGCTGCCCTCTTGTGGCAGACATGAGTACAGAGATATATGTGCCCTCTGGCGCCCCCAGGTGGGATGCTGTTGAGAAGAACGACTAAGCCGGCAGCCCACAGCGGGACAGCCTCAGCCTCGGGCACCTGGAGACCCCCTGCTCTGGCCATTGCCTGGTGCCCCCGAGGTGCCAGCTGAGGCTGCCCCCGAAGAATGCCAGCTGCTGGAGCCTGCCGCCTCCCACCCCCTCCACCAGCCTCACACACACTCCAATCCCGGTCCAGTCGGCTGCTTCCATTCCCTGAAGAAGAGGCCCTAAAGTTAAAACAGCTGTTAATTTATAAACCAATTTTTCCGTGACTGCTTAATAAATCGCCAGCAGCTGCTCTGCCCCCTCCTCCTGCCCAGGCACCCGGCCCTAAGGGCTGCACAGAGAAGCTCAGAGCCGTCATCCTGCCCCTCCTGCTTCCTTTCCCCAACTCCCCAACTTGCCCCCATTCTCCCAGGAAGTGGGTGGGTGTGGGGAAAACCTTTATAAACACGGACTCTTTACGCTTCAGTGGAATGGAGAGGTGAAAATGGGTTTTCCCTCCTGGTGGGCTATAGTCCAAAGGCCATCCCCCCACAATGCCCTATAACCACCCAAGACTTCTAGGCCCAGAAGGTAGGTGTCAAAGGTTTTATTAGTTCTGGGGAAATTAAGGTGTCCAGATTCTCTAGAGAAGGTCCCCTGAGCCACTGGGAGGTAAGAGGACTCTGGGCACATCCCTGAGAGCATTGGAATCTCAGTTCCCTATCAGGGTGGTCCCCCTGGCAGATGCTAACCAACTCCCTGACCCTGCTGTTCTCTTTTAAGGGTGGGCTGGGAGGGAGCAAGGAATGCTGGGGAGATGCTCACACACACTCATCTCCAGGATCATGAGAGGAGGGATATGGACCTCCTGAACATTTACTTTGCCCAACTCCCACTAACATATAAAAGGCACTAGGAAAATCCATGTGGGATGGGGGCCAGGGCCATGTGAATGGAAGGCACAGGGCATGTTCTTTCTCTTTGCATCTGCAAATTCCAAAGGCACCCTGGGTGAAAGGCCTACTGCCACTGTGATCCCTGGCTCTTATGGGCAAGGGGTCAATCCAGCCATGCCCCTGTAGCCACAAGGAACTCAGTAGAAAAGGGAGAGCAGGATGGTACAGCACAAGAGGTTAGATGTTCAAATCCAGGTCTCTCACTTATTAGCCATGTGACCTTGGGCAAATAACTTAACCTCTCTTTCCTCAGTGTCTCCATTTATAAACTAGAGATAATAATTATAGAATTTTTGCGAAAATTAAACAAGTCGATGCACATAAAGTGCCTAGCACATAGTAAGTGGTTACAAGTGACAGTATTATCTTCTTATCCCCCTGCTGGAAAGAGCAGAGACTGGATCTCCTGGGATCCCCCACGTAGCAAATCTTGGGGTAGGGGTACTCAGGGGATTTCAGGGAAAATGGGAGGATAGGTAGGAATTCTGGGAACAAAATTAAGAACAAACCAACCAGAGTTCTGACTGGGCTTCTCATTCTGGGTCTTTCTGTTCTCTTCTATCCATTCATCCCCCATCCCATCCTGACTCTGGTAGCCATGCCCTTCCCAGCCTGCTTCTTGGAAAAGAAGTAAAACCTTCCACCTCACTCCAGCCCCTGAAGCCCCCACCTCTGAAGAATTAAGTTCTCCCCAGTCTGTCTAATTGCAATCCCTTCCATTTCTTGTTCTCTAATCAGCAGGGGCTGCCACAACCCTTTCCTGCCTCATCCCCTGTGGAATGGGGTGACATGAGAGAGCCTGCCTGCTGGACTCTGCTGTCACACAGGCCAGATGTGAACCTGGGCTTGTTACAACCTCCCCATTTGCCCACAGCAACTTTGTCCACGTCTTTGGGCCTTGGGTTCCTCAGCTCTAGAATGGGGAGAATTCCAGAAGCTACCTCCTGGGTTGCTGTGAGGATTGAATGCCACACTGCTCATGAAGTTCTCAAAACAGGGCCTGGCTCTCAGCAGGTGCTGAAGACATGGAGAGTGTGGTAGAAAGAACCCAGATGCCAGAGCTGGACTGTCTGGGTTCAAATCCCACTCCACTACTCCCAGCTGAGTATCTTTGGGCTTAACCTTCCTGTGCCCCTGTTTCTTCATCCTTAAAATGGGGATAGCAACAGAACCCATGGCACTGAGTGGTTGTGAGACATCTAGAGCTCTCAGAACAGGTCTCTAGCTAAATATATGTTCACCAAACTCATAGTATTGTTAGTTGTTACTATTATTTGCCCCCACTTGAGCACTAATGCCCTTTAGGCTTTGCTCCACCCAGGGACTGGATGAGGCAGAAGTTTGGAGAGGGAGCAGAACCAGACTAGAGACCCTGGTATTGGAGACCCAGGCTCAGGACAGGCCTGCAGCCTCCATTTCCTCAGTGTTCCCACCTCTAGCATCGCTTTAGATTCTGGGTTGCATACAATCAGGAGGTACATCCTCTGCCTCTTTGAGTCAATGTTCCTGCAAAGCAGCCAGCCCCTTCTCTGTGCCCAGGTCTTGACTACCTCCTGGAAATAAAGCGGAGTCCCGGGAGCCCACTCAAGGGCAGGACTGCTCTGCCAGGGTGCCAGCTGGTGCCCATGGGGGTGGGGCAGAGGTTTGATCATGTGGAAAGGGAATGCTGGAGGCATCCTCAGCCTCAGTGGCCCTCTCCAGAGCCAAGAAAAGACTGGGGCACCCAGGACATCCAAGTAACTTCCTTCCCCTAGAGACAGGTAGGGATGAGAGCTAAGACTGGCCTGTCCCGTGCCTCAGTTTACTCTGCCATTCTAGAGGTGGAGTTTTCATTTCTGTCTCCCTGGGGCTCCAAAGGCCTTGGTATTGGCCTCTCACAGCTCCTTGCCCTCCTTCCTTTCTTAAAGAAACGGAGCTCAGCCTCATCCTCTGCTGGGATTCTCTCTTTAGAAGCCACCTAGAAGGACACTTAGCTCCGGAGGGGACGTGAAAAGCCAACTCCACATTGAGACCGCCTCTGCAGGGCGTGGAGCTGCAGCTCCAAATCCCGCCCAGGGCGCGGTTCCCTCTAGAGTCGCCCCGCACTCCCCGCCTATGCCCCTTCCCCGCAGCCACTGGCCCTTTAAGAGCCTCTCCGCGCGCTGCCGTCCCGGATCAGCCAGAGAGACCATTAAAATTTTATGCAGAATGAAAATGGGCCAGGTCTCCAGCTTCCTCGCTCCCATCCAATGATTTATTACTCGCAAATACCACAGAACTAATTAGTATAGTAATTAATTAATACGCATTTGCATATTTGCATGTGCAATTAGTGCAGTGGAGTGATTACTGGGAGAATGAGGGGCCCCGGATTGTCAGATGTGAGGGGGAAGTGGCCTGGAAAAGAGTTAGTGGGAATGAACTTTGTAGGGAGCGCGAAGGCGGGGAGGGAGGGTAGGTGAGAAGGAGCGAGGCAGGGGAACCCGGGCGTGGGGGCGCCTGGACCCCGCGCAGAGCGGCCGAGTAGGGAGCACGAGGCCAGAGCTGCCGGACGCCCATACGAGGTCGCGACCCCGGCGCCCCTGCCCCGCCGGCGGCCCCGCCCCGCCCCCGCCGCGTGGCACGGCTCCAAGTGCGCGTCTGATTGTTATGCATTGTGTTTCTTGTTGCGAGCGGAGCCGGGCGGAATGGGGCTGGCACAAGCTGTTTCCCTGCCACGCGGCGGTGGCACCTTAAAGGGCCAGCGTCCTCTTACCGCCGCCTCCGGCCCGCTCCCGTCCACCCCCTCCCCCACCCAACCTCCGAGCGGTCCTTTGGATCCCTTACCAAGAGGCAACCAGCAGCCCAAGCCAGGCTCCAGGAGAGAGGGAGCGCGCAGGCTGGCCAGGAGGTGGCGCGGCCCCCGGGGGTGCCGGGCACGTGCCGAGGGAACCCGCCGGGCAGGAAGTCAGGCTGTGAGCCCGGCTGGGGCGGCTGGGGCGCGCCGGGCTCTGTGCCAGGAGCGCGGCGGGGTGATGAGGAGAGAACCAGGAGAAAGCCAGGAGGAGAAGGACAAGGAGGAGAAAGAGCGAGTGGCAGGGACTCACTTACTGGGTGCCAAGTGCTTCCTCACAGGACTACGCTTAGCTTCTAATCCTCACAAAGATTCTGTTCACAGCAGAACCACCTGGACGTTGCGCTCCTTATTCCCATTTTACAGACAGAACAGGTGGCTAGTGATCAAGTGGTAGAACTGTGGTTCCAGCTGGCCTGTCCATCCTCAAATGCTCAGTGTGGTGCGAAGGGCCAGAGGAGAAAGCGACATTTCCCCCGGGAACATCAGGGAGGACATCGTGGTGGAGGAAGCACCTTAGTGAGCCTGCAAGGTCAAGGAGGACACCTTCTGAAGGAGCTGAGGAAAGAGAGAATGCAGGGTAGAGAAACTCCACGTTTAATGTGACTGCCTCTTCCGTGTATAGAGAGGGAGCCCCTACCCATCCATCAATAGAACTTCAGAGACTCAGGCCAGAGCACTGGCTCTGTTGACTTCAGAGCTTGGAAAGAGGGCAAAAGCTGAGTACCAGTCCTTCCCAGAGCACACTCATTCCCTTTCTATTGCAAAGTGTGCTTGGTCCCACATTGTGGAGATCATGGGGGTTTTAGAGAAGGGAACATAGTATGTGAAGTAATTAAAGCATAAACTCAGTCAGAGCTTGGTTCAAATCAAGCTCTGCCACTTACTGTGTGACCTTAGCCTTACCCTTAACCTCAACCTCTCTGTGCTCCAGTATCCTTGTCTTTAAGTGGAGGAAACAATAACCCACCTCCAAGGTCGTGGCGAGAATGAAGCAAGATGTTGCATGTGAAACCCAGAGCCTGACACTGATAATGCCCACCATTGTCATTATTATGGATTATATATTACATTATTGCAGAAAGCCCTGAGCCCAAGCGATAGGAGAACCCCAAAGCAGAAACCAGGGTCCTAATTTCTAGTCCCAGCTCCGTTACTCACTTACTGTGTGACACCAAGCAAGTTGCTTCCTCTTTCTGTGCTGTGGTTTCCTCATCTGTAAAAGGGGGCATTAGTCCCCGAAGCTCCCAGCCCTAGACTGTTTCCTTTTCTCCCCGTACTCATCCTGGCCTTTAGAGTAGTGAAGCAGGGAAGTTGTGGCTAAGTATCATTCATATCGTCCTGGGCTCCAGTCTCCCACGGGCTGAGCCAAGAGGTCTCTGGTTAAATTGTGACCTCCTGTCCCAGCTGTCCCCTCCATGTACATCCTTCCTCCCACCCCATACACTGCCTTCAAGCTGTTTTCCTATGAGCACCAGTACCACTACATCTGTGGGTCATTTGTGTCCACTGAGCCTGTGCCAGGCTCCAGGGAAGCATCAGAGAACTATCCAGTAGCAGGCCCTCAGAAGTCCCCAACCCAGATCCTTGGCTCCGATTTCCAGGAGAGGAAACCAAGAAGTGCCCAGGTGTCAGGGAAGTTCACAGCAAAGCTGCCTGGAGGAGAGAGAGCCCAGGACACACACCGGTTCTGTACTCTTCCCGCTGCCCTGCACTGCCCCGTCAGGTGCCCACCATCCCCCTTCCAGCAGAACTGCACTTCATAACCGACTGCCCTTTCAGTCTTCCTGTCAGTACTGAGGGAGATGAGCAGGTGGGCGGGGTCACTATTCCCATTTTATCGATGAGGAAGCAGAGAGTCATGTGATTTGAGCAAGGTCGCAACTCTGCTAAGTCTAGTTCTCTTTTAGCCACCATGAGCTCCTTTTTAGTCTGACTGCCCTTCTGTGTGGACCATTGAAGGGGCAAGGACAAGATATCCCAACTGCTCACTTGGAAAACTGACAAGAAAGGCAAAATAAAGATGCAATGGGCAGAGCTCAAAAAAAAAAAAAAGATTTTATAAAATAAAGTTGGTCAGGAGCTTGAGGCTAAATCAAACGTGTCTGGATAGGGCTGTGGGCTGAGGCAGCATCTCCACAGCTGTTGACTCCTTTAACACTTAATGATAGTCTTAGCAAGTGAGCCCATTTTACAGAAAGGAAACCTGACTTCCACAGCGGTGCTGGGATTGTAGGGGAGGCTGATAGCAGAGGATGGACTTTCTTTGGATGAGTATCCTGCCCTGGCTGCAGCCTTCAGTTTCTGGAGTAAAACTGGCAACTCTTCCAACAGTGGCAGGACAGGCCTTTGGTGCTACAACCACTTGTTGAGGATATTTTGTATGCCAGGCTCTGGGCCCAGTTTCTACTTTCCAGGAATGTGCTATAAGATGGGAATGAGTCATGACCTATGTCTCTGCAGAGGTGTGCAAAGGAGGGGTATCTAACCCAGAGAGGCTTCCTGGGGGAGGTGATGCTTAAGCTTAAAAGGTGAGAAAAGGATGTAGCTCAGGCAGAGGGGATAATGAGCAAAGGCTCAAAGGCATGAGTCCTGTGAAAGTGGAAGCAATTTAGAGTTGCTGAGGGGCAGAGTATCAAGGGAGAGTTGGGCAGCAGCCAGATCAGGGATGTCCCTAAGCAGCATGGTCCGATCCTAAGCCATTGAAGGTGCCTAAGTAGGAGAATATCATGTTCAGTTTTATCTTTCAGATAGGAGGGTAGGATGGGCAGCCTTGATCCTAGGCAGGACCAGAAGAATGGGCCCTCCCAGAGGAGGAGGGTGGTCCAGACCCATAAGACAGAGTGGTCCTGAGATACTGGTGGTGGTGGTGGGGTTACTTTAGGGAGTAGCATCAGCAAAGAACAAAAGGCAATGAGAGTGGGACTCAACCAGGTATCTCTCGACCTTATTTTCTCTCCCCTCAAGGAGTTCGTTTACCCCATGCAGCGTAGGAGTAGGGTGGGGTAGGAAGGAGAGGGACTCTGAGCCTGCTGAGAGGAGTGAGGTCCAAGCAAGGGGGTCTTCAGCTGGGCAGGAACCACCCTGGTGGGGGAGGCACTGTGGGATCTCATGTGGCCTCAGAACCAGAGCTTGGTGTCCAGGGATTGGAAGGTCGAGCACCCCTAGGCTCAGCCTCCATGCTCCTGACCTTCTCTCTGAAAGCCACTTTGCGGGGAATCTGCTCCCTATCCAAGTCCACCTTTCCAGACTGAAATTTGTGCAAAAGACAGGAGGAGGGGTCTGGGGGTGCTGGGCTTGACTCAGGATCCTTAGTCTTACTGCTTTAGAAGATTTTCCACAGAAAGGCTCCAGTACCCCAAATGGTCTAAACCAGCTGGGCATTAATGCAACAGGTATGTATGGAGTGCCAACTCAGTATAGCCTGTGTGAAGCACTGGACTATTGAGATACAAAACAAGTAGCCACCAAAGTCAAGTTAGGGAGATAGATAGATAGGTGAATGGATCCTCCTAAGAGGGTGGTAAGTACCAAAGTTGCACTGCCTGGGAAGGTCAGGAAAGGCTCCCAGGAGGAGGTGTCCATCCAGGAACCATTTGACAAAGGGAGACTCAGGAACCAGCACCCATCCACCAAGGAGCCCTTATCAGAAAAGTAGGGCTCAGAAACCAAAAGTCAAAGGTTATGGCGCAAAGGTAACTCTAATTCTGGAGCAAGGGAACAATCCCGAGGGGACTGGCTTTGCTCCTCCATTGCCCTTTGTTTCTGGAGAGGGTGGAAGGTGCAGCAGGGGTCCAACTGAGGACTGTCAGCATCAAGCTTAGCTCCATGGGCTTGTGCCCACCCATGTTTGGGCGGGGCTTAGACCCAAAGTAGGAGCCCAGGGCACAGGCAAAGGAAGTGGAAGAGAATCCTGATAGTGTGCTGGGGGTCAGGACAAGAGGTCAGCAAGGAGGAGGTGGCTACACCTCCCTTCCCCCTCCCCTGTGGCACCACAAGACACGCAGCCGCATATCACCCGTGCCAGCCCTCACCTCCCGGCAACGTCGCCGCATTCTCAGCCACGCCATCTGGCGTGCCCGCCGCTCCCTAGAACACTGCGGCGGGCGGGGGGAGGGGGCAGCGGGGCAGGTGCCCACCCCAGAGCCAGAAAGAAGCGGCAGGTTCCCCTCCCCCAAGGTCCGTTTGGACTTGAGGTGGGGCAGGGGGCTGGGGAAGGGGGTAGCAGGTGCTCTTATGCTTCAGGAGGAAGCTTCGAGCATCCCCAACTGATGGAACAGGCACTGTCTGGGCAGTGCCAGCCTGCCCCCTCCCCTTCCTTCTCCCCTCACAGCTCAGCTCATGCCAGGAGTACAGGCCCTCAGAGGATCTCCAAATTCCTGCTCTTCCCCTCAAATCTGAGGTGGGGGTAAGAATGGGATGCCCCTCCTCATATTCCCGTCCTCTTTCTTCGCTTGCCTACCCACCTCAGCCCCGGGGGGCCCCAGGAGATGGATTTATGGCTGTGGCCAGGGAATGGACACCTGGCTTCTAATCCACCTGCTCCCCACAGCTTGGCACTTCGGTGGGAAATCAAGTCTCCTTCTCCGGCGCACTTCCCCCATCAGTCTTATTTGGGGCATGGTGGTGGTGGCGTCTGGCTAGGTGTCCTTCTGGGCGTCAGAATGGAGTGTGTATGTATTTATTTTGGTGGAGCAGGGATGTGATGAGAGCAATTTTGTAGAACATGCATCCTGTCCCCCAGTGAGATTCCCGTGTACTGCTCAGGAATGACCTGTGCCTTCCTCTCACCCTGCTCCGCGGTCTTAGCTCCCTCACCCCTGCCCCCCCAAGGCCCTAAGCCTGCACAAAATGGCTGCCACCCCTCTGAGGCAGCCATTTTAGGTGCCCAGACTGTGGCCTCCCTTGGGATGGGACTAAGTCTCCATGGGAACCTCAGACCCCCAGCTCCCAGCTCCCTCCACGGGGGTGGGCAGCAGAAATGGGAGTCTTCCAGGCCTGGCTAAGGTGCCCACCATTCGCCTTTCCCTCTCAGAGATCCAGAGGGGACCAGGCCCCTCACCAACTCCCTTCCCCCAATGCCAGGGGGAGGAACAGATGGCATCTCTGGGTGTCCTTCTCCTTCCCTCTCCTTCCTTCCATTTCTGGCTCTTTCTGTCTCTCTGTCACTGCATCTCTGCATCTCTGAGTGTACACAGAGGAGCATGTATGTCCCTGTATGTTCGTGATTATTCATGTGTCTGTGGACATGTGTGCGCTGTACCTCTTTCAAGCCGATGTCTGAGACGGGCCCATCCCACACCTCCCTCTGTTCCAATTTTCCCGTTTTTTTTTTTTTAATTGTATCTTCTAAAAAAAAAGTTGAAATGTGTTGAGTGAGAAAAACTTGTTCCATTTTTCTGAAGGAAGAAAAGACAGGGGCAGGAAACAGACTGAGAGGGATAAAGTTCTCCACATTCCTGTGTACACCCTCCCCCTCGGGCCTCCTTCTCTGGGGCACTAACAGAGGGCTCCTCAGACCCATAGAACTGAAGTCATTCCTGATAGGAGACAGGGGAGGGATTGAAGGACTTCCCAAGGGCTTCCCTATCCTGAGCAAGATTCTACCTCCTGCCTCCTGCCTGGAGCTGGCGGGACCCTGAGAGGCTTAACCTGGCCCTTGGTGTCCAAAGGAGAGGGCAGGGGGTACCTTTGTACTCCACAGAAACATTCATTCACTTACTTGTCCATTAATTCACCCGTTAATTCAACAAAAACTCAGTTCTGAGCGTTCTGAATGTGTGTGTGTGTGTGTGTGGGGGGTATGTGCAGGAAATCAATATTGTAAAGCATGTTACAATTTACAAGATGCTTTAATAAAAATGAGAGCTAACATTTACTGAAGGCTCATGATATTGCTTGCCCTGTGATAAACTCATTACAAATGTTATCCCATTTAGTACTAACAACAACTCTATGAGTTGTAACATAATTATCCCTATTTTAAAGATGGGGAAATCAAGACTGGAAGATGTTATGTAACTTGCTCAAGGCATTCATCAGTCTTTAAAGCTAGTAAGTGCAGTTGGCCAGGAATCAGAGCCCAAAGCATGTGCAATTAACCAAAGCAATACAACTGGGGAGTTCAACTGGCCATGTGTCAGGATTGAAGACTCCACCCTCTGTAAAGGGACAGTAAAGCCCTTGAGGGTATGCCCAAACTTGGCCAAGGGCCTGGCCAGCATAGATGAGTCTTTACCCTACCTGAAGCTTATCCTTTGACCTCTCTCTGCCATGCTAGAATTCCTCAGGCCACCTGCCGTAGGCAGGATTCTACTTTCCCAGAACTAGTATCCATGAATGGATCACCGTCAGCGTCTCATGCTTAGAGACCACTGAGGCAGATTGTGGGGATATAGAAGGAGCACTGGACTGGTAGTCAAGTCCTTGGGTTCTGTTCTCTGCTTGTGTGTTCCTGGGAAAGTCAGTGCCCCTCTATGGGCCTCCGTGGAAAGAGAGTTGAAATTGTTCTTTCCAAGGCTCCTTTTGGTTCCCGCCAAGTGCCTTGAGAGCCTCAGAAACCACCAGCCCCCTTTCTTAAGGCTTCCTTATCCATTGTATGTGCTTCTATTTAGAACCAAATTCATTCTGCCAAGCTTCAGATCAGTGTCTTACCACCTGAAGACCCCCTCTGGAGACTCCTAGAGGGAGAAAACCATATCTGTCCAGATTGAGAGTGAAGTCCCCATCTTTGCACCACCACAGTGCTTGGCACATGGTTGACATTGTAGTGTGTGCACTTAACTGAAGTTGTGCGTATGTAAGCTAGAGGGTGGGGAAGAACAGGAAATGTGGGTTTGAAACACACAAAATCAGGGTGTGGGCCAGGGTCTCACTACTCCTGGCTGTGATTACCTGCTCATATACATGTATCTGTTTGAATGGAGGTGTGTATCTATTTTCTGCACCACAGGGTGAGAAACAGGTGTGTGTGTGTGTGTGTGTGTGTGTGTGTGTGTGTGTGTGCGCGCGCGCGCGCATGCGCGTGCATGCACGCACACATATGTATAAAGCTACCTCACTCAACCCATGCCTTTTGCATCTGTGTCTGGCCCTGTGAGAGGGTTGAAAGGTGAGCTATAAAATAAAACAACAATTTCCTACTTTCTTTATCAAGATACATGTCTGACCCACCTCTCCTTGGTCACTCTCAGGACTGCTGGAGTTGGCTTCAATATTTTCAGTATTTTTTTTTTTTTTTTGCAAGGGGAGGAGAATGCTTGAGTCTCACAGGAACTTTAGGCAATTCCCAGCCCCTCACCCCGCTAAAATTATTTGGCCAGAAGGCCAGGAGAGAAAGAGGTTGGTGGGATGGTCACTGGTCTGTCAGGGTGAGGGAATGTTGGCAGGTGAGGAGTGAGAGGTTTCTGGGTTAGGAATCCATACTGACACCTTCTCCCCCATTCCTAGATGGTGGGTGCAGAGTCTCATCCCAGGGATCCCTCTCTTTATCCCCACCCAACATACATATGCCCTTAATCACACAAGGAAACCTCTCCCATCAGGTGACTCCACAGATATACACACATGTCCCCACAGACACACACGCCCATGCAAAGGCACAGACATCCAGGCAAGTCTTTCCTTTTCTCTGTCTTTCCCTTGGTTTGAATTTCGTTCAGCCACATATGTTGTGTGTGCGTGAGGGTGGGTGGGGGAGGGGCAGACAGGGATGAGGGATGGCATGGTGCCAATATCTACCTATGGGGCTTGGGCCAGGGACACCCCCATGCCCATCCTGGGAGGGGCCTCAGCTGTCCCTTTGAGGCTGTGAGGATCCTCCTGGGGGGGGCAAGAACAGACGTCCCTTTTCCAGATCTGAGGGTCTAGTCCCTGATCCACCTTTGGGGGCCTGCAAGGGAAAAAAATGGACTGAGCAGGACCCTGAAGGAAGCATGGAATTTGAGGCCACCACCAACCCCTCCTCAATTTCCAGCCTTGCCACCTATTGTTCCCATGTGGGGGGCTCTATATCTAAGGGGGGCAACTCCTCCCACCTCCCTCTCAATCCCTGCTTTCCCTGCGTTGGGCGGGGAGGGGAGGGGAGGGCGGCAGAGATATTTATTTATTTTCTTTATTTATTTAATTTTTTTTTTTTTTTGGAGTAGAGAGTGACAGATGGCGGCGGGTCCCGGGGGAGCCGGCTCTCCCCCAATGCAGACGCATGCCAATCACCGTCTCTCATGTGATAGCTGCTGCCCGTGACGTGCCAAGCCCATATGGCCTGGCATAGAGGCTGGTACCCCGCCTGGTAGAGATGCCACACTCGCTCCGCGGTTCGCATGGCGCTCTGAAGACGCCGGCGCCCGCCGCCTTGAGGAGCCGCTGCCCCCGCTCCCTGAAGATGGGGGAACAATGAAATAAGCGAGAAGATTCCTCTTCTCCCCCTCTCTCTTGCCCCCCTCCCCCCTCCCCTCCCCTCTCCCCTTGACTCCTCTCGGAGGTAAGTTGTCCGAAAAGGATCTAGATCTGACCTGCTGGTTGGGGCCGGGGGGAGGCTGCTTCGGCCGACAGGAGGGTCCCCAAATGCCCCCTTCCTGGGAGATGACCCTTCATGGGGCGAGCATCGCAGGCGACCCCAGTTCCTTCTCCCATAGAGGCTGCAGCTCAGGGGGCTACAGAGGGAGGCGTCTCTGCCTGCGATGGGCTGAGGGGGGGGGCAGCAGTATCATGGGGAGGCCGTGAAGAGGCTAAGGTGGGATCTCCCTATGGTTGTCCCAGAGGAACCTGCAACCTTTTCCTACTGCGAAAAAAAGAGAGAGAGAGAGAGAGAGAGAGAAGCAAACAAATTTGGATTTTCCCTCATCAATCCCTAAATACAACGAGATCCGAAGAGCCGTGTGGGAGGGAGGCAGTTTGAAGTGGGGAAGAGGGTCCCTGACCGCTGGGGAGACGGACGGGGCTCGCTTCTCTCAGTCTCCTCCCCACGCCGGGTTCCTCGGTCCTCGCCGCCCGGAGCCGGCTCCGGGAGCCGGGGACGCACGGCTAGAGGAGACGATCCTCCCGCCTCTGGAACTGGGACTGCGGGGGTGGGGACCGAGCTGAGGGCGGCGCGCGGCCAAGTTGCAAATTGGATTAGGGAGCGTGGGGGTGAGAACCACGGGAGGGGTGGGGAGCCGGGCCGAGGGGCCGGGGCCGCCAGAGCCGCCGAGCGGGGAAGCTGTCCCCACCTCCGGCCGCCCAGCTTTCCTCCACCGCGCGGAGAGAAGAGGCTTTCAGGGCAAGCGCGCCGGCTCCCCCGGCGAAGATATCTGTTCCCTGAAGCCCCAGCTTTGTCCCTGTCCTGACCCCAAGAAGACCCAAGCTCTAGGAGCGGCCCCACGTTCAGACGCGGGGCGGAGCCGGGGCCCAGCGCCGGGGAGAGGGCCTGGGCCGAGAACCCGGGCGGGCGGGCGAGCGGCTGGGCTAGGGCTGGGTCGGGTCTGGGCGGGGCAGGCGGAGGAGGTGGGCATACAGGGCCCTCTAGGCAGGAACCCGCGGGGGACTTGGGGGTGGAGGTGGGTTGGGGATAGTTGGCATGACCCCAGTGCGCCCCTCACTCTATACTATGTCTCCCCTTCCCGCCCGCGGGGCGCCCTCAGGCACCATGCTGACCCGCCTGTTCAGCGAGCCCGGTCTCCTCTCCGACGTGCCCAAGTTCGCCAGCTGGGGCGACGGCGACGACGACGAGCCGAGGAGCGACAAGAGCGACGCGCCGCCGCCCCCTCCACCGGGACCCGGGGCTCCGGGACCCGCCCGGGCCGCGAAGCCAGTCCCTCTTCGCTCAGACGAGGTGCCGGAGGCCGCGCTGGCGGAGGTCAAGGAGGAAGGCGAGCTGGGGGGCGAGGAGGAGGAGGAAGAGGAGGAGGAGGAAGGGCTGGACGAGGCAGAGGGCGAGCGGCCCAAGAAGCGGGGGCCCAAAAAGCGCAAGATGACCAAGGCACGCCTGGAGCGCTCCAAGCTGCGGCGGCAGAAGGCGAACGCACGCGAGCGTAACCGCATGCACGACCTGAACGCGGCGCTGGACAACCTGCGGAAGGTGGTGCCCTGCTACTCCAAGACACAGAAGCTGTCCAAGATCGAGACACTGCGACTAGCCAAGAACTACATCTGGGCTCTCTCGGAGATCCTACGCTCGGGCAAACGGCCCGACCTGGTGTCCTACGTGCAGACGCTGTGCAAGGGCCTGTCGCAGCCCACCACCAACCTGGTGGCCGGCTGCCTGCAGCTCAACTCGCGCAACTTCCTCACGGAGCAGGGCGCGGACGGTACCGGCCGCTTCCATGGCTCTGGAGGCCCGTTCGCCATGCACCCCTATCCATACCCGTGCTCGCGCCTGGCGGGCGCACAGTGCCAGGCGGCAGGCGGCCTGGGCGGCGGCGCAGCGCACGCCCTGCGGACCCACGGCTACTGCGCCGCCTACGAGACGCTGTATGCGGCGGCGGGCGGCGGCGGCGCGAGCCCGGACTACAACAGCTCGGAGTACGAAGGCCCACTCAGCCCACCGCTATGTCTCAATGGCAACTTCTCGCTCAAGCAGGACTCGTCGCCCGACCACGAGAAGAGCTATCATTACTCTATGCACTACTCAGCGCTGCCCGGCTCGCGGCCCACGGGCCACGGGCTGGTCTTCGGCTCGTCCGCGGTGCGCGGGGGCGTCCACTCCGAGAATCTCTTGTCTTACGATATGCACCTTCACCACGACCGGGGCCCCATGTACGAGGAGCTCAACGCGTTTTTCCATAACTGAGACCTCGCGCCCGCCCCTTTCATTTTCTTTTGCCTTTGGCCGCACCCCTGTCCCCAGCCCCCGAGCGCAGGGGCACCCTCACCTACCCTGGCGCCGGGCGCGGGGTGCGGGCAGTGGGTCCCGCTGTTCTCCTGGGCAGCGCGGTCCTCTTACCTGTGGGTGGCCCGTCCCAGGGGCCTCGATTCTCCCAGGGGACTCGCCTTCTCTCTCCCCAAGGGGTTTTCTCCTCCTCTTTCCCAGAGAGCACTTCTTCAGAGACCCCTCTTCAGTCACTCCCTGGAGACCCCCCACCCCAATTTTCAATCCTTATACTTAGGTTTTCTCCTCCCCTTCCCTCTGCAAGCCCAAAGGCGCAAGGGGGCAGCTGAGCTGTGCGACACTGTTTCATTATTATTATTATTATTATTAATTATTATTATTATTATTATGACTACTACGACTACCACTACTTTTAAAACAGACACCGAGCTGCCAAGGTAGAAAGGAGCCGGGCATTCCCTCTTTCCTGAAGAGGGCAGAAGTCAGGGTGCCCAAGCCTGGACCTGAAATGCCCTCACCCTCAACACCTAGTCTCAGAGTTTTGTGATTTTAATTTTGGCGGGAGGGAATGTGGATTGAGAGGAGAGAGAGAAGCCAAGACAATTTGTAACTAGTTTTTTTCCCTTTTCCTTTTTTAAAACAAACATACAAAAAAATTAAAAAAAAAAAAAAAGCAAATAGATGACGGAGGCCAAACGCAGAGTCCGGATCGGAGAGAAAACGCAGTAAGAACTTTTAGAAGCAATAAAAGGCAAAAAAAAAATTATACTACTACCAATAATAAAAAGACACAAATATCTATGCAAGGAGGTTCTGACTGAGCCTAGCGGCCCGGCCCGGCCCCGGGATGCCCCTCCCGGCCCGCGGGCCGCGCCGCCCAAGCGCGGATTTGTGCACTTTGGTGAAGTGGGGGCCGGAGCCGCCCCCTCCTACTCCCCAGGTTCTTACAATCAGTGACTCGGAGATTTGGGGCCCCAGTGCCACTGCCCTCCCCCGCCCCAACCCCGTTGTGCGTCATGCTGTTTTTAAAAAACCTATTTCCAAATTTGTATGGAATGGCAAACTGTTTTTTGGGGGGTCGGTTTGGGGAGGGAGGGTTTGCATGAGAGACACACACGCACACCGCACCGCACGCACACGCAGGCCCGGCGCGGGCGACCGGGAGCAGAGGGAGGAGAGCTCGCTGGCTCCCCTCCCCGCAGGCACCTCTACCCCTTCCCGTGGTGAGGATGGAGACCGAGATCCGGGGGCAGCCCCACCACTGCCCCACTGTGCCCAGACATCCAGCGATTTCCGGTGGCTGGAGAAGGGGTTTTTGTTCGAGTTGTCTTCTTGGTTCAGGCTGGCTGGTGGGCAGGAAGAGGGCAAAAGAGGAACCTTTCCCCACCAGAGGCAGGAGATCAGGCATCAAAACACACGATGCAAAAATGCAAACCCACAGGCAACACACCCACACACTCACCCACACACTCACGCAATTTCACCTTCCTCTTATAGCGAAGATAAAACTCCCGTCGGACACCCGAAGTGCATTGCGTGTTTCTGTTCAGTTTAATGACGATTAATAAATATTTATGTAAATGAGATGCAAAACTGGACCTGGTTTCTCACGGTGGCCTCTTTTTATTCGGGGGATTGAGCTGGGGCTCTGGGTGATGGAGACAGAATCAAGTGACTGCAGAGGCCAGGTAAAGGGACCTTGGACATTCCTGGGTGGGAGTCTAACCCTGCAAACCCCCTCAACACCCACCCAGTGGACACCAAAACAGATATATTCACTGCCCCTCCCAGACTTTACACACACCCCTAGCACAAAACATTGCACTAATCTCCTTACATTCCTTAATTTCCAAACATACACACGTACCTCCATTGAAAACAAAATATCTTTTCATCAATGAAAAATGACCAAGTTGGGAGCAGCTGGTCATTTTACAACCCTCTGCCCTCTGTTGCAAAAAACAAGTGTGCAGCGATAAAGAGACAACCATTTGAGCCAGACAGGGATATTTTTAAATTAAAAAAATATAAGGTCACGAGGATGAAATATTAATAGAGACAGTCTTTTCAGTGTTAAATTTGTACTTTAGTGGACTCAGGGGAATGAGCCATTTTTAGCCTCAGGAATGTTGATATTTGTAAGGTTGTTGATGAGGCTGGAGGAACACCCCAGAGCTCTATGAGGGTGCCTGACATAGGCTTTCACCAGGTAGAGTGGAGTTTGACCTAGTCACGAGCTTCCCCTGACAGAGCAGTGAGAAACCTCCAGTCCACACCAAGAGAGCTTCCTTCCTGCCTGGTGAAGTTCAGCACAGAGGGAAGCCCTCAGCCTATGGACACCTAAGAGGAGCCTGTCCTGCCCAAGCCGCTTCCCCATCTCAGACAAGGCAGACTCACTATTCTCTTTCTCAGAGCCTCAGGGGCAGGTGCATCTCTAAACTGACTTCCTTGAAAGGACCCCAAACACACATCAGTGCCCACTGGGCCCCTGAAATATTTGGAGAGGGAGCTAAGTCCTAAAGACCCCCATTCCAAAGCCTGGACACATTTAGGAATGCTGACACTGTGTTGTTTCTAATACTGCTTACTGAAAAAAAAATTTTTTTTTTTTGAAAACGCTATTGCTCTGTTTAGGGCTGAAATTGAGTTTATGATGTTGTTTGAGGCTTGTGGTCAGGCGTACTTTTAAAGTTTGGATTCAAGATCCCAAAATGAGAGCGCCCTGACAAAAGTGGGAAAGAAAACATAGTTGAGGAAGGAAACCCCAAATGCAAATGGGCGGATCCGATTATACTGTCTGACCTCCATTTCGGCGGCTCCCCTAAATGACCACCCCAAACCCTCTCAGTCTCCGGGGAGACAATGCCTCCTTCCACCTCAGGACATTGGTTGCTGGCGGAGCTCCAGGGGCGGACCCGAGAGCTGTCCGATCCCGGGTGCTGACTTTCGTGCAGCTTTACGCCTTCCTGCAGCAGAGGGAGTCCGCGCGTGTCTGGCCCCTGGGAATGCCGCACAGTGTGAGGCCCTTCCCAAAGCCCTGCAGAAATTCTGGGAGGAATTTTCCCGCATTTCCCGGAGATTTTCACTGGAATTCTTTCAAAACTTCATGGTCTTCTCAGGAATTCTCATAAGATTGCCTCTCTAGAGTGAGATTAAGAACTGGGTCCTTCATTCTCAGAATTCGCCCCTGTTGGTGGTCTAAAGGGATCTTATTCATTTCTTAATTTACTCTTATTCTTGGAAGAAAAGAGATGACCCACCTTCTTTCTCTTGTGTGGAATTTGGAGCAAGGAGTACATTCCAGACCCAAGTTCGAAGGAGTCTGATCTGCTCCTGGAATGGGGCAAGGCCCGGCAGGGACAATTGGAGGGAAAAGCAACTCGGCACTCATCCTGAAGCCTGAATCTTAACCTGCCCTGGGAACAAGGTTAATTTGGCTTCTCTTCCACTTACCAAGTTTCCCAGAACTTGCTTTGAAATCGCAAGCTTGGTGGCATTCATGTGGCTTGGGGTTGGAAGCAAAAGACCCCTTTATGTGGCTTCTCTGGCCAGACCACAGACTCCTAAGCCTTGCTCTTCAGGCTACTCTATAGGCCTAATTCTGTTTTTAAAGCTGGATTCTGGCCCTTTTTGAAAAATGTTGACTCTTGGGTCACTATGTCTGTGATTGCCTCAGGAGGGCAGGGGAGGCTGGGCCCCTTTTGCGGTAGATCTCAAGTACATCAGCTTTTTGTGAATCCATACACAGAAGCCATATTTTCCCCAATTCCTGACCCTTCCCCCACACTCTCTGTACTCTGACTGCTCTCTATCCTCCCATCGCCCTCCTCCCAACACTCAACTTCCCTGGCTGGTTGGCTAGATGAGCAGGAGAAGAATATGCGTGTGGACACTAGGCCCCAACACACACCCCCACCCCGCAGGTCTTTTTCTCTTGCTTCATCTCCCACTTGTGCACACGCACAGGAACAGAAGGAGGTGTGGAGGAGTGGGGGAGGTGGGAGAGAAGGCAAAAAGGGGCCAGAACAGTGAGATGGGAGGGGTAAGGGGAAAAGTTGCAAAGAAGCAGCCCTCTTTGCCCCAGCCTGAGCAGAGGGGATCTCCAAGCACTCAGCAGCCATCTCAGCTCCAACCCCTGGACTGCCAAACCTGGTGGCTGGAGCTGGGATCAATCAGGAGGGTGTCTTTCCCTTGATTTTCCCAACCTCACTCTAAGTCCAGTGTTTGAAAATGACAAGGAAAACAGAGATGTCCCTGAGTCCAGGCCATTTGTCCATTGGGGGAAAGGGAAGACAAGCTGTTGCTGCTTCTCCCCTCTCTATTTAATCTCATTCCAGCCATGACCTAGACTGTAAGCCCTTGACCACCCCCGCCCCCCCCCCCGCCTCAGTGAACCTCCAATGAATCTCCAGCTCTGATTTCATCACCCAGAGGGACAGTTTAATAAACCACTGACTATGATCCGGAGAAACCGAGCCCTATCAGAGTCAGCAGCAGGGAAGCCGTGACACTCCTTTGACTCTGCTGGGTTGTGTTTATTTCTCTCTTTCCCCCTTTTATGGGAAAGTCCACAGGCCTATTAGTACAAGGATCTCCCACAGAGGTCAGAGATTTCTTTCCTTCTTTGGTGACCCTTATTTCCTCCTCTTCCCTGGAATCTGTTACCTGAAGTTGCCTGCTCCTAGGAGAAATCTGTTGATTTGAAGGGACATTAAAACTGAAGGATAGTTCTAGATTCCACAGTTTAGTTCTCAAGGAAAGCGCAAAGAGACAGTGCAGACCAGGCCTGAACAGCCTTGGTCTCAATCTCCATTCCCAAGCTCCCCATGTGACAATAGGGGGCAACCCAACACTCCATACCTGACCTGCTCTTATGTACTCAAAGAAAAAAGCTTATTTTTTTTAAGATATGAGAGGGGGTAGAAAGGCCTCAGCTGTCATAACAGGCTTCCCAGTTCGCAGCCCAGGACACTGTCACTTTTCTTTCTTTAGGGCTGGGGCACCCAGGCACTGGCCACAGGCCCAAAGGGGAGGTGTCAACCTGGATTGTGAGAAACCTTGAAACCCTGCACCTCTTCCAAATTCTGAAGCAGATTTTAAAATTCTGGACAGTTTTCTTGGGTGAGATACGGTAAGAAAAGGCACAGACACCTCGGGAGGGCTGTTCTGCTCTCTAAAACTTTCTCCATATTAAAGCACTGGGATAGGAGCACCCTGCCATACCGGGAGTGGGGAGTGCCAGTACAAGAAGTCAGGGACCAAGGCTAAGCTCAGAAGAGGAGGACACTGGGTTTGGGGGCGGGGTTCCCAAGGGTTAAGGGCCTCAGCTCCCCAGTGCAAGGAGGGAAAGCTGGGTCCTAAGGGAGAGGGTGGGAACCCCCTAGATGCGGGCTGTGCCTAGGGAGCTGGGGCACTGCGTTGGGTGGAGAAGCTGCCCAGATATGAGCCTGGGTGTGGCTCTGGCACTGCCAACTCGCCTGCCTGCTTCCTCGCCTGAGCACAACGCAATCTCCCAGGGCCGATTGGAGCTGCAAGTTCCAAACTTGGAGTGTGTGCCTGGTGTTCGGTTATTCGAGCCTATCTCTCGGCCTCATTCCACCTCTGTCTGAGTCTCATTCCTCTTTTAGGAATTAATTGAATTAGGAACGGGTTTTTCCAGAGCGCTTCTGCCTGCCACCAGAGGCTGCACTGGCCAGGAGGCCAAGGTTGAGAGGTCAGGTCCCGCCAGGGCCGAGGGAGCCCCTAAGGCCCTTTGGGGACCCTCATGCCAGTTCCTACCCTCAGCCAAGTCTTCGCCAAGGGCACAGCTGGGCGGGGTCTGGGCAGTCCGCCCGGATTGGGACATCTGTTCTCACTAGAGTCGTATTAAAGGCCAGAGAAGGGGGTGGGGGGCTCAGTACCAGCCCCTGAATCCCAAGCCATTGCCTGCTTTCTTGACCGCAGGCAGAGGCAGCAGGGGACACCGGACTCAAACAGTTTTTTCTTTCTCCATGGGAAAAGCGAGAAATCCGTGTGGGACAAGTGGGGTTTTGTCTCTTGCCTTCATCTTCCCCGCTCCCCTATTAGATGCGATACGGGGCCTCACTCTTGGAGGGCAACAGAGTACTTCTGCCGGGTGGGAGCTGCCTGGGAGCCCCTGGAGGCGCCGGCGCCCGGGATCCGCAGAGGCTGCTGGCCGGCCGGATGTGGAACGGATCCCGCTTGCAGCGAACTCGTTTGCTTGGGCTCGGAAGCCGAGACCAGGGTGTCGCGCAAGGGGTGGGTTAAAAACAACGCAATTAAAACATCGAAAACATTTGGGT
The DNA here is from genome assembly GCA_004027375.1 of Macroglossus sobrinus. NCBI lineage: Eukaryota > Metazoa > Chordata > Mammalia > Chiroptera > Pteropodidae > Macroglossus > Macroglossus sobrinus. The sequence goes on from PVKZ01000236.1 coordinate 580,089, forward strand.
TTATATTGGGGAGAGAGCGGTTCTTTTTTAAAAAATCCGAGAAGAATCACAAAGCCCCTAAGCAAAACCAAACCAAAATCCTTAACTACTGATCATTTTGTTAAAAAAAAAAAAGGACAGACAATCTCTCAGACACTTCTCTCTTGGTGCCGCCACGAAACACCTCCCGCCTGGCCAAGCCCGGTTGTCTGGACACCCCCTCACCACCCCAATGCCCTGGCATGGAGCCCAGGTCGCCCCCTGCCCACCCTTCACCCGCGTGTTGGTGCCAGTCTGTGCCACTCAGCCGGTGCCCGGTGCCGGGTGCCAGGCGCGGGGGGAAGGCGGGGAGGAGCTGAGGCTCCAGCTTAAATTCCATGGCATCTGTTCATTATTATACAGTGAGGATTTTTATATGGACAGCTAAATTAAAGACAGATTTTTGCCAGAATTGCAGATCCCATAAAAATGATGACACAGGATGGGGGCTTTTTCTTTAAAAGAAAGAAAGAAAGATGAAATAACTCAACCCAACAACCCACAACCCAAACCCCTCTGTGCCCGTCTTGTCCGACATTAGCGAGTTTTTTTGCCCCCATGGCTGGCCTCGTCTTCTTCCATCAGCAGGGCTGCCCGGGGAGAACCAAACCCCAGCGGCTCTTCATGTCCAGCCTGTTCAGATGTCCAGTGACCAAGAAGCTTGCTCCCACAGCCCCTGGGGCAGGAAGAGGAAGGATGGCCAGGTCAGGTGTGGAGAAGGATCAGGATGGGAATTGCAGCTGGGAGGGATCACCAGAAAGGGTCAGGACTCAGGCGGCTTGACCTTTTCTCATTCCTAATTCAAAGGGCAGACTGCGTTTTTGGCTGATTGCCAAGACTGAGGGCAGCCGGTGAGGACCAGGAATGTGGGGTCCTCTATTCTGGGGCACTGGCCCGGCACCCAGTTTCCCCTGTAATGGAAACGGTGATACAAAGATTGGACACTGGGAACAGTTTGCTCAGGAGTGGGAGTTCTGGAATTTCAAATTTCAGAGATTCTAGAACCCTGGAACCTGCCCCCTTGGTATTCTAGAACTTGCAGGGATTCCGGGATTTCGGGTCCAGTGTGAGGGAGCAGACCACCCTACTTTGATGGATCTGGTTGCAACCACTCAGATTTGAAGTTCAAGGATGATGTTGCGGGGCCTTGGGGGAGACTGTGAAAGTCTGGGCAGGCAACAAGGGGAGGATGGAAGGAGTGAGGGCCACTCCCAGGAGTTCAGACATGTCTCCCCCAAATTAGTGGCAGCCTTTCTTATTTTTCTTTCATTAAATTTTTCTTCATCAATTTTTTTTTTACAGGGAAGAAAAATATCGGTGCAGTTTTGTATCCTCCAGACAACTGCTCTATCTGTGTCTGTGTCTGTCTGTAACTCTGTCTGTGTGGCTGTCTGCTCATCTCCCTCCGATTCCGAGCTGACAGAATTCATATCAGAAGAGTGAACGCAGGGACATCTGTGTGCAGAATGACTGTGCCTACTCGAACCTGCCAATCGCTCCTGGCACGCGCTGGGTAACAAATGCCTGTTACCTCGGAATGCTGGCGGGTGGGGGTGGGGTGGGGGAGGGAGCCTGGCACCACCCCTGCTGCCAAGCCCTGCCAAGTCCCACTCCTGCCCTCAGCCCCCTTCCCTGAGTTGGGGACCCACGGAATTGGATTGTTCATTAATTAGCCGTGATTAGAAAATTTGGGTGTCTCTCAGGCCGGCCGACCGGGAATCCTCACCCTCCCTAATTTCGATCCCCGCTCAGCTCTTGTCCTCCCCCCTTGGTTTCCGGATTAACTCCGGGTTTCTACTGAGGGGAGGCAGGCGGCCAGTTGGGGCTGGGGTGGCTCACGGAATGCAGGGGAAGGGGTCTCTGGAGGGAAGAATTCCACCGAAGTTGCCAGAAGGAGTTTCTGTGGCAAAGTGTGTGTTGAGGGTTTGCATAGACGCTGTCAGCGGGACATTTGTGGGGTGGGTCAGAGCCCAAGCCAGACAGAGACCAGAGATCACCGACTGCACAGAGACGAAAGAGAGACAGGGCTTAGGAGATGCGGAAGAAGGGAAGGAATGGGAGAAGAAGGCAAGAGGCCGGGGCGGCGCCGACCCGGTTCTCTCGGCATCGAGAGCCTCCAGGATTCGGCCCAGCCTCCTGCCGCGACCCTGCGGGCCTCCCTCACCTCTTGGCCCAGGCGCGCTCCTTAATCCATCAGCGGGTTCCGCTCTCCGAGATGGGGGTGGGGTAGGGCGCCACCCCACCCTGAGTGCCAGCTGGGGGTGGGGGGTATTGCGAGGAGGGGCGGAGAGCACATCTAAAATTCCGAGACATCTGTTCACCCGGGGAAAAGACACTGGGCGCAAGCAGGCTGGGCGCCCCCCGCCCTGCCCGCGGTTCCAGGGGCGGAACTCCCGCACGCCTCCCCTCCCCATTCCCTTACCCCCAGCCAGCAACGCTGGCCTGCGGAACAGGGAGGAGGGGGCGCCAAGCATGAGGTAGGGCTTGCGGGGTGGAATTCAGGAGCCGCTGTCCTACTGGTGAGTCCTCAGAAGGGGAGAATCAGGACACAGAGGAGGGATGTGTATGGCAGAGACCATAAAAAAGGAGGGTATGGAGGGGTGTCTGTCAGACCGGATCTCCCCAGAGCAAGCACAGAACCGCGCCCCCCCCCCCATATACACTTACACGCAGTCTCGGAAATCATACACCCTCAGATCCTCCCATTCCTGTGAACACAGGTAACTGTCCCCCTTTATACTCAATCACTTACCAATTCAAGCAATTTACTGGATGCTTGGTCTGTCCTGGGCCTGGGTAATGTATTGGGGAGCTACCTTTCTACCCAGCAGGAGCTGTGAGCACATTCTGACACCCAAGTACACAGGCCCACACAATGCCCTTACACTCAGGCAGACTCTGTTCTTAATGGGAGGGGGACATGGAGGGACGGAGTTCCAGTAGTAACACCATCCTTCCTCATCTGTAAGCATCCTTTCCCAGGGGTACCCAGGACAAGGTCTAAGAGTCCCAAGGGGAGCTCTGGACTCACTGCCAACCACTTGTCACCTTCTTACCTACTTCCTATTGGCAGGAGCCCTTGCCCCAAGGTTTGGCCTAAACAAGCCCTAGCCCCACTTCCCACCAAGCCTTGATGACCACCTCTCTCCTTTCCATGCCCTGGCCTGGCACCTGCCCCACCACCCGGGCTGCCCTAACTGGGCCGACAGAGGCCAGATCTCTCAGCTGGGAAATGTCCATGTGGTTGCTACTTAAAAACTGATTTATGAGGCCGTGGCGGCTGTGGAGGCTTGGCCTGCGGTCCTGGTAGTAATCAAGGGCATATGCCCATCTCGCCTGGCACTGCCCAGCTTGTGAGCCCAGCCCTGGCCTCTGCTCTCCTGTTGGGAAGAGAGACGCATAGAAAGTACCAAGTCTCCTTTTCCTTTAAGCTGTCTCTCTCTTCCTCCACTCTCTTCCTTTTCCTCCTCCTCTTCTTCTTCCCTTTCCTCTTTCCCTCCTCCTTTCATCCCTCCACCTTCTCTCCCTCCCTCCCTCCCTCCCTCCCTCCCTTTCTCTTCCTTCTCTCCCAAGTGGCACGGACCAGCCTGTGTGCCGGGCTGGCGCTCACAGCTGCAGCCCATCTGCTATGATTGAATGGTGACAGTGATTAGACAGGAGCTGGGGGGAATGGGAGGACATGGGGGCTGCCCTGCCACCCCTAACCCCTCCCGTGCCAGCCCCCACATGCTTCCTTGACCTCTAGACTGGAACAATCCGTTATGCCTGTGCAGGATGGGTCAATCCCACCCCTCTAAGTAGTGAGGGAATTCCTTTCCTCTCAGATTCCTGAGAAGGAAGAGGACAAGGAAGGAACAGAAGGGTAGGTATAAAAAGAGGAAGGGATTGGGGTTAAAACAGCCTAGAAGAAATGACCCACATATCCACACCCAAAAAAGGCTGGAATGGGGCCCGGGCACCAGCACTGACTGGAGAGCAGTACTGAGGCTCCGGTCTGGACAGGGAGGCACTAATGTAGGTCCAGGGTCCAGTTTTTTCAGGTATCCAGGAAAACATTCTTGATAGCCCCCCGATGGGCACCCTGTTCCTTAGACCCTATCACTTTCTTTACCATGGGGTTCCTCTCTGTACCCCAGAAAGGAATGTATAGTTAAACATGAAGAAAGATTTCCCAACTGATGCTAGTGCAAGACCAAGTACAACAACATACAAGTTAACATCTATTTGGAACTTATTATATATCAGTAATTGACTTAAGCATTTTACATGAGCCGATAATTATCTTGACCACCCTAGGAGGTTGAGAGTCTCATTATACCTAAACTACAGACAAGGACACTGGGGCACATACCCAGCTTGTATCCTATTCTTGTTTACTCTCTTGGTAGGAAAAAAGAGAATAATTAGGAGGTTAAAATTTTTTTAAAGATCCAGTATTCTTTCTTTTCCAGTTACTCCTCATTTTCTGCCTCTCTTCTTCCTCTGCCTGCTCCTTACCATCAGTCAATCCAGTATCCACTCTCCATTGAATACCCACACATGTGGCTTTCTTTTCCTGTTACTGCCTGAAAGCAAATAGGTAGAAACATCTCCCAAGAAGACACCCACTCTCCCCATCCCACCCATAAGGAAACCACACATGCAGACTTGACTACGTCTGACCCTACTTTCTTTGCTAAGGCAGCTGCTCCTCATATCCATAGGCCTGGCTCATGGGGTTTTTCTGCCTGAAGTTCTGGATAGAGGATGTTATTGTGAACAGCTGCAGAACCAGGCTGGACTTCCAGTCTAATCTAGGTTCCTGGGAAGCTCAAGGGAAGCAATTTGCTCCACCTGGCATACTTTTGCTGCCCTTTCCCTGGTCACTGGAGTCTGTCTGTGTCACTCATGCCCTCTCTTGCTCCTATCACCTGTATATCCACTTCCTCCTTTCTCTTTCTCCAAATTATTTTCCCTTCTCCTCCTTCTTTTATCCTTCATCCATCTTCACAATTCTTTCTCCTCCCCTTTTCCCTTTTTTCTCTCCCTCATCTTTCCCTCATCTTTCCCTTCATCCCCTCTTGCAAAGCCCTTTGGTCTTTGAACCCTTTTTCGCCCCATTAGGAAAGTGAGCATTACTCATGTTAGATAACTGTAACAACTAAGGGGCTGATGGTGGGAGAGCCATTTCTTACTAGGCAATCTCATGTGAGGAAAGTTTTTTCTCAAGAGAGGGAGCTATAACCCATAATCCAATCTTGTGATAAGCATTAAGCAGTAACTAAATCCTTGCAATCCTCAGAACAAATCCAGATCAACATCGTTGTCCACTTTTCCAACACAAATTGGGATAAAAAATCAGGTGGGGAACTGTTTTCAGGGTCATTATAGAGCTTTCCTGGTGTCTGTCTTCTACTCCTACTATTTTAAGGTTATTTAGGGCAAGAAGGTACCCTGCAAGGGACATTCAGGATTTCTTACTTGCCATGGAAACATTACCAAACTCTTTCCATTTTTTTTTTTTTTTGCCCTGAATACTTCAGCCTAAGCCTGCACTTCAGAAAGGATGGGATAGCTGAGATTACCTTCCAGTCTCATCTCCCTCTCCTAGTTCCAGTGTTCAAGCATTCCTTAGTTACCCTGACATCATTTCATCTCTCTTTCTCCCTCCCTCACTCTCTCCCTCTCTCTCTCTCTGTACACACACACACACACACACACACACACACACACACACACACACGTATATATACACATATGTATACATTTATGCGTATGTATATATACATATATGTATGTGTGTGTGTGTGTGTGTATCCCTCTTTTATCTATGGATTTCTCCCTCCCTTCTCTCTTTTCTCCTCTATTCCTTTTTGTCCCCCCACTCCCGAGCCAAGTTCACGACTTCTGTAAGAAAGACTGTCTGGTTTCAGCACCACGGACAGAGGCACTGGGTGGGTTTGCCTAACCAGCTGGATGGGAACCTTGTGGGTCTATTTCTGCCCGGATGTGTGCAAGTGGTGACTGTCCACGGGTTTCTTTAGATGTGTGTGTGTGTGTGTGTGTGTGTGTGTGTGTGTGTGTGTGTGTGTGTGCATGCGTGCGTGCATTTGTGTATGCGTGTGTACCCACGCCTGTGTGAATGCCTGTGTCTGTGTGTCTCTCTGGGGCATAGCCTGTGGGCGTCTCCAGATACATCTGTGTGTTTGTATCTGTTTGTGCCGTGTCCCCGCCTGCTCCCTGAGTCCCTGGCTGAGAAAGGGGACTGGATGGGGACGCTCCGTTCTGGAGGTGGGGGAGACAGCGGGTGGCTTCGTATTCCAGCCGGGCCTGGGGGCGTCATCCTTGCCCAGACGCGCCAGGCACCATGTGGCATGTGTGCCAGCCGGCACAGGCTGAGGGCATTCTGCCTGGCATGGGGGGTGCTGGAGAGTGCAGGGAGCTAGAGACAGGCTAGGAGAGGTTGGGAGCTGAGCTCAGAACTCAACTCTGGGGCTAGGCCCTTTCTATCCTGCGTGAACTGCACTCACAGGCACATGCATTAAGAAATGTACAAGTTATTTGCATTTGTGAGGGCCCAGACAACCAAATAACCATCACTTCACACACAGATTCTGAAGAGAATACATGGGAGGCAGGCCTGTTCTGGATTGCACATGTGTATAAGGCATCTGGCTTTTGCACAGCAGTTCATGCACAAATACACACATATATACACAAACACCTAAGCTATTCTCAGAGGATGGGGATGCAAGAATCAACCCTTCGTGTCACAGAACAGAACCCCTCATTTCATGTGTGGGCACTTCCCTCCTATGATATCAGGCAACTACTCTGAGGGTCTGTAGCTACTATGACAACTGTTTCTTCTCCAACAAATGGGCATGTTTCCCTAGCACAGTGCAGGCCTTGGGGTTATCATCAGGAGTTCCTGCCCTCTGCACTCAGTGAAGTCTAGAATGATAATTCTGCCTCTGTACTTCATCTCAGAAAGATTGAGTGAGGGGGAGGGGAAAGGCATCCAAATGGCTACTTTCTTTCAATACTCATGTAGTCCTCTCAGTCTTCTCAGAGAGTCTGGTGTACTGGAGAAATCCTAGATGTCTCATTCCAATTTCAATACTAATTGGCTGTGTGACCTTTGGCAGGTTATTTCTCAGTAAGATTTAAATATGACAATTTCTGTAAAGGACTTAGCATAAGAGAGTTGTCATTAAGTGGTCACTATTAGTATCGTTATATTACTACAATGAGAAGAGTGGTTAGTTGAAAAAATGTGGCCAAAGCTTCCAGCACAGTATCTGACTTAGGGGTGCTCAATCAATGTAGTAATAGAATTTCAGGAATTTAGATGGTTAAAGGGAGCTGAGAATGACAGGATTCTCTCTCCAAACTCGAGAGGCATGCACTCCAAGGAGAATGGAAGTTAGACATGTAAAAAAGCTAAAGGATAAGTTGGGAAGCAACAGAGTTGGGTGATGAGAGGGCACCCTCTTATGCGGGGCATCCAGTTCTCCATCCTGTAGAACCAGAGAAGCCCCTAGAGCAGCAGTCATCAACCTTTTGGCACCAGGGACTGGCGATCCTATGAGAATCTAATGCCTGATGATCTGAGGTGGAGCTGAGGCAGTGATGCTAGTGCTGGGGAGCAGCTGCAAAAACAGATGAAACTTCGCTTTCTCACCAGCCACTCACTTCCTGCTGTGCATCCGGGTTCCTAACAACTCGGGGACCAGTAGAAGTCTATGGCTGGGGACCCCTGCCCTATAGGGTCTCTATTCCAAGTTGGAACTCTTTGTTGACATGTATCCTCACCTGTTTCTTCTCTTGGCTTTACCATTTTAATAAATGGCAGAACCCAGTTAGTTGGTCAAGTCAGAAACCTGGGGATTATCCGTGAGTAATCTCTATCTCTCACTCTTCATATTGACTCTCTTACCAAGAGCCATTGATTCTTACTCTAGTATATACCCCAAGTCCAATATCTTCTATCTTTCCTCAGTGTTTCCCTACTAAGCCCAGTCATATCAATCCTTATCTGGGTCTTTGCTCTAGCCTGCCACCTTGCCCTCCTCTGATCTATTCTCTTACAGCATCTAGGGTAATCTTTTAAAAATAAAAACTGGTTCTAAAAAAAATAAAAGTAAAGAAATAAAAACAAATAAAAACATGAGCTGGGGCTTTCACTCCCTGGCTTAAAACTTTGTAGTGGCTTCCATAGCACATAGGATGAAATCCAAACTCCTTACTAGCTGGATCTGGCCCCTGCCTCCCTCCCCAGTGTCCTTTTCTGCTTCTTCCCCTCCCTCTCCATGCCCCAGTCTCATTGGCCTTTCCTTCCACTGTGCAAACACTAAGATAACCTTCCTACCCTATGGACTGGCCTATATTCTTGTACCAACCAGTCCCTTCATCTCCCTTGCACTCTTTTCTTGCATGGCTTCTTTTCATCCTTCAAGTCTTAGTTTGTTCCTTCACTCCCTTGAGAAACTTCTGATGCCTTTATCCAAAGCAGTCTCCCTGTTATTCTCTAGTTCAGCTTCTGTTTCTCCTGCTGTTCTGTAAGCTCTCTGAGGGCAGAAACCACAATATTTGTTCTGTTCCCATAGTAAACTCTGGGCCCAGCATGGAATAGGTAATTAGTCAGTGTGTTTGAATGGCTGAATTGATGAGTGCTTTGACATCTTTGAAGGAACGGGGTCATGGGGGAGAAAGGTAAGCAGGTCCTGTAGCCTGGGCTCCGACCTGCCCCATTCAGGGTATGTCTCATCTCTTTTTCTTCCTCTCAGGAGGCCTGTCTGCCGGCAGCCTCTTAATTATATTTTACTTGACTATAAATCTTTCCGTTAAATGTAATTGAAAAACATACCTTCCGAATCATCGCATTAACCTAGCATCCACTCTGAGGCGGTAATTAAAGGCTTCCTAGAATCTCCCACCGGTTTGGGGGAAAACTGGCTCAGAGATCAACGTCTGCCAACCCCAAATGTGTAGGCACCTGTCCTGCCCCCAGAGAAGGTGGAGGCATAGGACCCAGGCTGCCCACAGTTCAGGCTCAGGGGCTTAGCATGTTCCTGCTCTTTTCTCCCCACTGCAGGACTCAGATAGCTGGGAGTAATGCCCAGACCCCAGCCCAGCACTCCTTCTGGCTTAAAGTCTGCAATATTCCCCCTTCTCATTGTCTTCTGGGCTCTTGGCTCAGAGCCATCTCAGGTAGAAGGTCAGGGGGGAAAAGGAATGAGAAGGAACAAATGGTCTCCCAGCACCTTAAATGAGTTAGGTCTGTCCCAATCAGTCTTTGCAGCTCCCTGAAGACAGGATGAAGAAACCAATCCTTGAGAGGTTCTGCAATATAATAGGGTTAGAGTTCATATAAAAAAGCCAAAGTGTTAGAACCTAACTAATAATATTGCTTCCTTTTAGAGTCCCAGTGCTACCTTTGGTCACCAGTGCCCTTAAGCAAGCCCTTCTCCCTTGCCAGGACTCAAGTTACTCTACTCTTCTGGTTTCCTAAACCCAAAACTCTGGAGTTACCCTTGACAATGTTCTTTTATACCACACACATGATTCAAAAGCAAATCTGTCTGCTCTGCCTTCAAAATAAGTCCAGAATCTGAGCACTTCTCATCACCCCACTGCTACCATCCTGGTCCAAGCTGCCATCCTATCTCTCTTGGATGACCATAGGTTCTACTCTTGGTCACCTTCAGTCTATTTTTGGTGCAGCAGCCAGAGTGATTTTTTAAAATAACAGCTTCAATAAGATAAATATAATTTATTCATTTAAAGTGTACAATACAAAGATTTTTTTCAGTATACTCATAAAGCTGTGTAACCATTACCACGATCGATTTTGAATATTATCACCACCCCAAAAAGAAACCTATACCCAATAGCAGTCGCTCCCCATTTTCCCCAAGCTCCACCTAGTTCCCAGGCAACCAAAATAAAACATTACCTTATCTAAGAAGTTTCTCCTGGCTAGTCCATCCAAAACCGCACTTCCTTTCTTCTTTTTCTTTGCTTTATTTTTCTCTTTAGTATGTATTACCATCTAACATGCTGTATACATTATATATTTATTAGGTTCATTGTCTACTTTCTCCACCCATATTCATATATAAGCTTCCTGTGGGTGGGGCTTTATTTATAGTAGCACTCCCAGCACCTAGGATAGGACTGGGTACATAGTAGGTACTCAATAAACAAATGTTGCATGAGTAAATAAATGAATGGACTCAATAAGAAAGGTACTGAGATCAAGTGGCATCCATTCTCTAGGGGCAGGCAATAAAGACTCATCATGTGATCCAACTCTTGGGTGCCTGGATTTCTCTCTCTCTTCTCTTTTCCCTCTTGGTCTTCTTTTCTCTCCTGCTCTAGACACACCGTTACACTTACCTCTACTCCTGGGCAATTCTTAACATCAACTCCCTAACAGATAGACTTGTCCCTCCTTCTTTCCTTCTGCCCTGACCAGCATGGCTCTTCCCCCACTCTTAGTTTTCAGACTCAGCACCAGAGAATATCAAGTGAATGGTCTTAGGCAAGCTAGTGGAAGAATAATCAGTCTCACGGCCTGAGTCCTCCAAGAATGATGGTGTTCACTTACTGTGCATACAACTTGGGCTAGGCCTTAAGTTGAGTGCTTTTGACTAGCACTGTCATAACTTTCTGCAATGATGGGAACATTCTATTTCTATTCGGTTCAATATGGTAGTCACTAGCCAATATGTTATTAAGCATTTCAAATGTGGCTAGATGTGACTGAGGAAACAAATTGTAAATTTTATTTAATTTTAATTAATTTAGATTTAAATAGACACATGTGGCTAGTAGCTTCCCATTGGGCAGTGTACGTTTAGACACATTTTATTTAACCTTTATAATTATCATGGGGAGTAGGTATGATTATCTCTATTTTATAGAAGAAGAAGCTGTTTCAGGGCTTAAGGTAGTAGTTATGTATGTGAGAAGGGCATGGAATGAGTCATTCATTTTTTCATTCTATAGGACTTCATTGAATCTCATCTGCTAAAGTCTGGGGATATACCCACAAATCTTTTTACTGAATACCTCCTGGGACACATTTTCATTCCCACTTGACAGATGAGAAAATTGAGACTTAGCTAGATTCAGTGACTATCTGATCCTGCTTCTTCCCTTGACTCTCCCCTATTCTCTTCTCTCAGCCCCAGCCTAGTCTCCTGGTAAGAGCTATAGTGAACCTTTGAAACATCTGTCTGATCATGTTTTCTCTCTGCTGAGTATTTAGCCAAAGCTCCCCATTTTACTCTCAGAGAAAACGAAAGTCTGTATAAAGGCCTACAGGGCCACATACAGTTTGCACCTCCCTCCATTTCCGCTCAGACCTCACCTGCTATGCTGTCCCTCCATCCCTCCAGTCCACTGGCCTCCTTGGCCCATCAGGCCAGGCCTGCCTTACAGCCTATTTGCTGGCTGCTCCCTGGTATCCACACTGTCAACTTCTTCACCCCTGCAGGTCCTAGCTCAAACTCTGCCCTCCCAAATGAGGCATACCCTAACCCCTATTAAAAATGGCAACCTCAACTCCCAATCTAGATCATCTTTTCATGAACTTTCTCCTCATAGCACTTACTATCTTCTATCATAAATTTAATTTACTGCAGTATTATGTCTGTCTCCCCAACTAGATATAAATTCCTTGAAGGCAAAGATCTTTGTCTGATATATCCTAGTGCCTGGCACATAGTAGGATATCAATGAAAATATGTCAAATAAAGAGATAAACCTGCCCCAGGTACTCTTGCCTTTGTAGCAGGATTCTAACTTGAGCTCCTTTGCTTCCAAAGCCCTAATTCATTCCCTCAAAGTCATTTTCTCTTAAATATTCTCTCCATTCCCCTCCCCAATTTCTCTTCTTTAGAGTACCCTGGGGTGACCCAGGAGTTCCCTGCTCCTGCAATTTTTAGTCCAGGCAGGGATATAGGTTCCTTTATATATGTTTAACTATAATACCAAGGAATTTTACTAAAGTTCAGAGATCCTTCTCCCTTCAAAGCAACAGCCCTGGGTCTGTTTTTCAGGCTGTGGCCCTGGCAGGTCTCCTCTCTCCTTTGTCCCGCTCAGACACTGCTATTCCTCTCCCTCTTTGCGGAGGAGGGGCTGGGCCAAGGTGCCTGGTTAGTTCCTAGGTACCCTAGGTATCCTCACCTCACCTCTGGCTATGCAGTGACATTAAAGGCAAGTAGGTGGAATACTCTACCATCTCCTGACACCCCACTTCATGAGGAAGGTTACAGAGATGTATCCTCCTGTCAGGATGCAGGGGCTCTTTCTTAAAACTGGCAACTGAAGTTGTCTGTGACTCCATTAGGAGGAATGAGAATCAGATAGCAAGGACTTTCCAAAAGTTAAGAAATGAAGTGAAGGTATGAGGCCTCCTCTCCATTTCAGAGCTAAGAGAATGAAATGCTCTCGTCTTCCTGTACACCTTGTCCTGCACATCTTCTTGAATGGTCAAAAGGAACATGAAAAATGACTGCTGGCTCACCCCTCAGAGTGCCAGAGCTCTCTCTCCAACTTCTCTTCTCCTCTACTCCTCCTTATCCTCTTTCTACCTCCCTCAGCTCAAGGCCACTTGCTGGGGCCCAAATGGAGGTTCAGCTCCATAATATGTATGCCAGGGAAAATTAAGCCATGTCAAGAGGGAAGAGCTGACTGCTCATGTGTGGTCCAACCACCTCTGGCGGTGAGGTAAAAGGAAAGACTAGGGTTTCAGGCCAGTCCGAGCTCTGCCAGATCACAGCTTTGTGGTCCAGAGGCTCGACCTCTCTGAGCCTCAGCTTTCTCATCTGTAAAATGGGGGTAACAATATCTGCCCTACAGCATTGTACAAGTTGAAGATGGCCATGGGAAGTTCTTGGCACAGGGTAGGCACTTAATAGTATTAGTATGACTATAATTACTTAGGCTTCAGGAGGCCCTTTCATCCCTATGGTTGAGAGAAGGCCTTTTCTCCATCTGGACCAGAGCAATAGTTTCCTTATGAGCTTCCCTGCCTCCAGTTTCACTCTGCTTCAATCCAAGCTCTATACCCTGTTAAAATTCTTTTCCTAAAATTCAATCCAAATTTATTACTCCCTGCCAAAAGTTCTTCCAAAATTCCCCATTGCCTACCAGGACACAGCAAGCACAGTGATTAAGAGTTTGGGCTCTGGGTCAGACATGGGTTTAATGCTCAGCTCTGTCACTTTCTAGATGTGTCTTTTAGGCAAGTTCCTTAATATCCCTGAGCCTCACTTACTCATCTGAAAAATGGGATAATAGTACCTTCATTGTGTGGTTATTATAATGAAGAAAGAAGGTAATAGCTTTATTAGTATGACAACAGGAAAAAGTCATAACTCATGAGCATAGCAATTAAGGCTGTTTATAGGAATTAGATTCCCAACTTTTAGAGTAGGATTGTCAAAATGAAGCACCTGTCCTGCCCATTCAACCTTGTTTCCTGCCATCCTCGACATGAACCCCAGGTTTTGGTCAGCACTCACCATTCCCTATGCTGAGACTTCTTTTGGTGCCTTTGCATATACTGTTCTCACTGCCTAGAATGCTCTTTCTCTCTTTGTTCACTTGGTAAACTCCTACTCATCATTTAAGACCTGATTTAAACCTACTATGTTCAGCAAAGCCTTCCCATACCCCATAGCAGAGTCTCACATCCTGATGCTCCACTATCCCAGCCTTTACCTCTGTTTAGCATGTATTAAAAGACACAGTCCCAGGCTGCCTACATTGGAATTCTAGAATTCTAGTTCTGCCGCTTCCTAGCGGGGTGACCCCAAGGCAAGTTACTTCACTTGCCTGTGCCTCAGTTTTCTGATATGAAAGTGGAATGATAATAATAGTATCTATCTGATAAGGCTGTAAGGAGTAAATGAGTTACTATATTTAAGAAATCTGCTCCCAAACTTGGTACAGAGTAAGTGTCCAGTAATTGTAAGCTGCTGTGATTATTATTCCAGCTTCTCTTCCTTCCATGGAAGGGCTCAGTCTATACATTTGTCTCCCCTACAGGCTGTGAGCTTGGAGGGTAGGGGCTGGAGCTGATTTATAAGGCTAGTGCAGAGTGAATATTTGGCACCTCTGCCTGGATGGACAGTCATGAAAGTTCTTTATCAAGAGCTTTCTAATTTGTTCTTTTGGATAATTCTTTGAGTTGCTACTAATGTTCTTGCTATTTTACAGATGAGAAAATTGAGGCCTGGAGGTAAATACGGAGATAAATACCATTGGGCCCTTGTAAGCGAGCAAGCAGAGCCAAGTTCTATCCTTGGACCCAGCTGACTCCAATCAACCCCTCTAAGCCTCAATAAAACGCTTATAGCTGTGTCTCTCATCTCTCGGTTTATTGTGTGAATTAATATATGTAAATGTAAGAGGAAAAATGGGGTTCGATTCCCTCTTATGAACTAGGTAATGCTTTGTCTAGGATAAGAACAAGAACTTTTCTGGGGAGTAGCTGAGACTCCAATTCACCCATCTCCCTAGGGTTTGTCTGGAGCCTGGGGCCAATTCAGCAACCTCCTCCCCTTCCTGGGCCCACTGCCAGCCTCTCCGCCCCTTTCCCCCACCCTTTGCCACTGGAAGACAATGGTGGGCAGGGCCAGCCTTTGTGAGAGGGGTCAGGCCAGTTAATCTTGGGCTGGGCTGGGGAGGGGCATGTATGGGGACCTGGGGAAGGGAGAGGGGGCTGCATGTGGGGACTGACAACAGAGGGCTTGTGAGGGTCGGGGAGGACGTTAGAGGCCAGGGGCCTGAGGAGTAAAAGCTTGAAACAGGCTTTGGGGAGCGTTTCCTCTGAATGTAGATTTGAGCTCCTATTAAACTTGCCAAAAATTTGTGTTAGCTAATGGATTCTTAATTCTGTCTAAAATGAGAGAGGGAAAATTATGCCATTCATCTTGTATTGGTTTGAAATTACATCTGACACCTAATCGATCATACTGTGGAACATTAACTCTTTGGAAAAGACCCAACTTTTCCTCTCTCTCTCCTTTTCCAGTGCTCTGGAGCCACCCCCACCCCAATTCCTTCTTTTGTATTTCATTAACTAAGCAAAGCTCTGGCTGTCTCTGGGGGGTGAGCGGTGGGAGTTAGGGAAAGAAAGGGTTTATTTGAATTGAAGGAGATAACCAGGACCCCCAATCTTTTGCCCAAGACTAGAGCCCTTGCTTCCAACCTTCAAGTGACCTCCTCTCTCTTTCTGCTTTTTCCTATCATTCTTTGATCTGGAAATGCAGAATGGAAGGCATTGGGGTGTGGGTGACCTCAGAGCCACCTTGGGGGCACCAGGGAGAGGCGAGGAGTCAGGCAAAGCTGAGCTAGCACCTGGGGCTGGGGAAGGGGCCGTGGTGGGGGGCTCACCTGCGACTTGCCTGGCAGATGGGTGAGGAGGAGGAGGGCAGATGACAATAGATTTGCCTCTGGGGATCCTGATGAGCTCTGACTGAAAACCCCAACTCCAGACCTGCTTTTCCAGGAGGAGGACTTTCTGGCAGCAAGGAGAATCCACTGGAGGCAGACAAACCTGGGCTAGGATCCTGGCTCCACTCCTAACAAGCTGTGTGACCTTGGGCAACTTACATAATGCCTCTGAGTCTCAGTTTCCTTCTCTGTCAGAGCAGAATAATAACACTGGCACAGAGCTGGGGTGGGAACTGGATGAGATAATCCAGGTAAAACTGGAACAAAGCCCATCACCTGGCACACAATAGATGCCCAATGAAGGTGACAGTCACTCCCCTCCCCACTTCTGCTGCACACTCCCCATGTTTCCCCCTTCATCTTCTACTTTCCCACTTCCAGTTCCCTTGCCCCCACCCACCCTGCTAGGACAGACCTATTGCTGAGGTTAGATCAGTCAATGTCTCCTAAAAGGACACCTGAAGGAGGCTTGGGTCTCCTGGGCTTTTGCAGAAACCCAGTCCCTCTTCCTTCCTGGAATTCCTCTACTTCCTCTAAAAGTTGTGGGGTTTGTCTCCTGCATGGAGAGCTCTCTCAGAAACCCCCAGGCTTCCTGGAGGTAGAGTCTCTTGAGGAAGGGGCTCCCTAGGAGGTGGGTTCAGGAGGAGAACTCCAGCTGGGAGAGATCCACTTCTTTCACTCATGCATCCCGTATTTTACAGGGGAAAGGTGGATTGGACTGAGGGTGGAGGGTTGGTCCCTCAAGAGCAGAGGAGGACAAAGGGAACCAGACAGGTGTGAGAGAGGGCAGAGACAGAGACTCCTCCATTTCTATTCCCCAAGAGGCATAATAGCTTTTCCTTTAGGCTGGCTTTGGTCACTATGGGAAGAGAAGTTTCCAGGGCCCTACAGCTTCATGTGAAGCAGATCATCACGGAAAAAATGTAACATGCAGTTAGCCTCTGGCACAAGATAGCATGAGGGGGCCGAGATGCTTCTTTCATGGAAATATGGGCAGTCTCTCGACCGTTTCAGTGTAGATTTCACTCTCAATAAGCACCCACATAAACCTGGGTGAATATATGAGTGAAGGGCCAAGGCTGGTTTAAGTGACCATTCAAGGTTGCATAAGGAATCATTAGCTTCTATCAAGTATCTGTTCCAAGTACAGGAAATGGCCTAAAATGCCCTGACTGTATTTTGGGGCCTTTTAGAGGAGCCCCAACTTGTGATTAAGAATGATGGGGAAATCTCAGCCAGTACCCTCATTTTACAGAGGAGAAACCAAGAACTCAGAAAGTGGGTATATTGACCAGGGTGATGCAAGATAGCCAAGGACATAAGCCTCTGGCTCTCAGTCCAGTGCTCTACTCCACCTGTATCATGAATCTGAAGAGATACTTTCCAGGTCACCTGTCCAGTCCCAGCAGAGTCTACACTGTTTTGGGGGAGGGAGACTGGAGTTTTGCAAGTGAGGAAAACTGCTGGGAGAGGCTTTCCTTGAAGAGAGAAGAGCAGAGGGGGCTGGGGAGGTTTCTTAACTCTCTCTCCCACCCCACACACATACAAACACATAGTGGCAGGAATTTTATTTCCAAATGTCCTTTCTCTGGGGAGCTCACCGTTTCCCAGGAGACGCCTGGTGGAGATGCCCCTTCCTGCCAGCCTCCCTGGCAGCCACTAGGCGGCTGTGGCTCCCTCTTCTGCCTAGAGACTCCACAGCAAGAATCCCACGTGGTTTGTATTAATAGGAAGTGGCACCCAGGCCTACAGGTGCTGAGGATGGAGCAGGCTGGCCAGGGATGCGTGTGCAGCCAGGCCAATGGGTAGACTGAGGAAGTCACTCACAGGGTCACATCGATTGAGGGTCCTACGCAGCATATACATGTGCTGACCTGCCTTTAGTTACCAGGGGAAAAAAATTCCTCCGTGGCATCTTTTCCCAAACTGAGAATGTTTTTAGCATTTTTACCTTGAAATAGATATTTACCTAGAGAAATAAGATAATTCTAACAAAATGGAATGAACAAAAGCTCCAGATTCAAATGTCAGGATCAATCTTTTCCCCTAGGAAAGCAATCAGCCTCTGGCTGAAGAGTCCAGAGCAAGGGTCTGCTGTGTTCAGAAAAGGAGAAAGCATCATAACATTGTGGAATATGGTAGAATTTGGGAGGTCCTCCTGAAGCGAATACCCTTGTGTCGGAAAGGCTGACATGTGTGTCTGTTTTCCCTCCCAGAAGATCAGCTACTTCAGAGTGCAGTTCTTCCCACCCACTCTGTGTTATTCCCACACTCCCACCTGCTGGGTGCACCATGCTGCCCCAGTGTGGTCATCCAGGAAATGCTGGATGAAAAAATAAATTCATGAATTCACAGATGAGGAAACAGACCCAGAGATAGACCCTGAGTTGCCTGCCCAGAACATGGTCACAAACATAACTGCCACAGGTTTGGAAAAACTGGCCTCAAATTCACCAGCTCCCTTCCCCCAGGGCTGAGGGGAACTAAAGGTTGGAGTTAGCCAAAAGGGCCAACACTGTATAAGAAATTTCCCAGGTCTGGCTCTTGAGCAGGACAGGACTGAGGCACTAGAGGGAGACTGTCAGGACTTGTAGACAGAGAGGCCCCACAGAGAGAGAGGAATAGGAGTGGTGAAAGCCTAAATTGAATTTAGAAATTAAATTTATGCCATGCCAATGAGATGGAGAGCAGTTTTGCCCTACTACCCTGAAAAGGAAGCAGCTCTGGCAGGAAGGTTAGGGGTCAGCTTCCAGTTAAAGGAATTTAGCCATGTGGAGGATGCTTACTGCCTTCAAGGAGAGAGAAGGGCTCTACCCAACACAGGAGTAGTAGGGATGGAAGTCTGCCTCTCACCCTTTCTCCTTCTTGACAGATAACTTAGGTAGAGGCCTGCCATCAACATAGTGTCCCATTTAACTACTGACAACGGTCAGGGAGGTCTTAACCCCATTTTATAGATGAATAAACTAAAGCTAAGAAAGGTAAAGTGACTTGCCCAGGTCACAAAACAAGTGGCAGAACTAGGAAGACCTTCCAATCTCAGGCTTGGCCCCCAGATGGTCTTTCCACTGAGGCCTCACCTCAGCCTTGGTTTCCTGGGGGACCACGATTTTCTAGCTGACCACCCCCTGCTATATTTGGAGACAGGTTCTCTAACTCACAGAAGCCCCTGGGCTTCCTTTAAGCTCAGATCCTTGCTGTGTCGTTTTGTTTGGGCACACCCTGTCCCTGCTTCTCCTGACAAGTGTACTTAAGGTGACCGGGAGCATGTGATAAGATGTGTCACTGCGCCTTGGCCCACATGATCAGTGCTCCTGGAAGATGTCACTTTCCCATTTGGCCAAGGCTTATTTTCCCAAAGTTCTCAGTCCATCACTGCTCCCTCCCCACCCCAAACCCTCAATATCCTCCAGGAGAAGGCACAAAACCTTTGCTGAGGGCAGGCCCCTGACACAAAGGGCAACATCCCTGGCCCAGGGCTCCTTGGTCAGGAGACCAGGGCCCACACAGCTCCGTTCCTTGGTGCCCTTCCCGCCCACCAGGGGGGCAAAGGCCGGGTTGGCTCTCCGCGTTCTGCTCGGCTGGCTGCAGCAGGGCACCGAGGAGTCCGTAGCCTGAGGAGCGGCTGGGGGCGAGGGCCCGGGAAAGGGCCCACAGATGCCTCCTCAACCCCCCTTCCTTGGCCGGGGCCCCCACGGTGTCGGGGAGCAGGAGGAATCAATCAGGATAATGAAGCCGCAGCCTGCCACGCACCGCGGGGGCACTGAGGAGTCGGGGCCGGTGCCAAGTCCGCCAGACGGTTCGGGGGAGCCAAGCCCGGCGCGGCCCGGCGGCGGCGGCGGCAGTGGCAGCGGCGGAAGCACGGAGCCGCGGCGCGGAGGCCGGACGCAGCTCCGCGCAGGCCCCTGGCAACTGCGCCTTGGCAACCGGGACGCCCGAGAGGAATCTTAAAGCTGCAGCGCCTCCATTCCTCGCCTCGCCGCCGCCTCCTGGACCCCTGGGGAAAAAAGGTCATGCCCAGAGGGTTGATGGTGGGAGTCAGGATCTGAGCATCTCGGGACTTGGGGGTCCGACTCATACCCTCACTTGTTTATTTATCAAATGTAGATCGAGCCTACGTGCTCGAGCACGGGCTAGACAATAGGGAGGGGAACGGGGGCGGGGGAGTGGTGATTAAAAAAATGAACAAGGTCCTGCCAAGAGAAGTTCACAGTCTAGCGCGCAAGGTAGATCAGACTGGCTGAGGTGAGCAAAGCCCTGAGTAACCCAGAATAAAGAGGCTTCGGCTGTAGGGCTGAGGGACTTAAATATTCCTGCAGCACCTACCTTGCTCCAAGGCGTGGGTTTGACGCTTCTTTCCTGGACTGTTATTATCCCAACAGTCCTGTGAGATAGGTATTATTATCATTATCATTGTTATTGATCCCATTTTAAAGATGAAGAATTAGAGGCCCAGCAAGGTGAAGGTACTTAACCAAAATCTCGTTTTACGTTTTGGACAATTTAGGGCTGGATCACAAGACTTCTGACTCATGCCAGCTTTCATTACAGCATGATGCCTGGAAAATTAAACCTCAGTGAGGAGAATTCCCAGTACAAATTGTGTAAGAAGTGAGGAGAAAGGGCAGCTGAAGGAAGGGATGGCTACTTTTCCCTTCTGCTCCCACTACTCTGACCCTGTCTGCCCTGTCCTCAGGGATATCTTATATCTGGACAGAGGGCTTGAAGAGGTGACCTCAAGAGGTCCCTCTGGTTCTGTGATTTGATATTTCCTGCCTGAAGTCTAGGCGCTGTGCCACCCTTCTGGGCAGCAGCAGTTGGCAGGAGGCTGCAAACTGGTGGAGATTCCAGGCTTATGAAATAAGGGGTGACAGAGGATTAGAGGGATGGTAAGGGGGCTTTGGCAAAAGAAAGTTTGAGTCAATATCATTAGGAGGCTGGGCCTTATTTTTCCTTCTCTTGTCCACCTGTCTTTCTCTTTCTGCACACCTATTCAGATGAGAAATTTATGCCAGAGCCTGGGATAGGCTTGGAGGCTATTAATGAGGCAAAAATCATGCTGGCTTTGGAGCCAAGCCTATGTGGTTTCAAATCCTGGCTCTGTCACTTATCAGCTATGTTAGCTTGAGCAGGTGACTCAATCTCCCTGAACCTCATTCAGTTTCCTCATCTGTAGAGACATTATTATCTACCTTTCAGGGTTATTGTGAGATTTAAATACAGTGAGAAAAATGTATGTATGGTGTCTGGTACATAGTAGATGCTTAACAAATATAAAGATGTCTTTGTTTATTTTGGTAGTCTGATAATGGCTCTCAAAGATAAGTCTATATCCTATTCCCTGAAACCTGTAAGTTACCTTATCTGGAAAAAAGGTCTTTGCAGATGTGATTAGATTAATAATCTTGAGATAGGGAGATTATCTTGCCTGGATCATATGGCCTGGCTCTAAATGCTGTAAGTGTCCTTATAAGAGAGAAGCAGAGGGAGATTATACACACCACAGAAGAGTAGAAGGTGATGTGAAGACGGAGGCAGAAACCAGAGTGATGTGGCCACAAGCAAAGGAATGCCAGCAGCCACTTAGAGCTGAAAGAAAAGATTTTCCCTTAGAGCCTCCAGAGAGAGCAGTCCTGTGGACACTTTGATTCTGGTCCAGTGAAACTGATGTTGAACTACTGGCCTCCAGAAATGTGAGAGAATAAATTTATTGTTTTAAGCCACCAAGGTTGTGGTAATTTATTACAGCAGCTGTGAGAAACTAATACACTTACATTGGAGATTCCATCTTGGACAAAACCTAGTACGTGCACTTTATGAGTTCCCAGTCCAGTGGGAAATAAGAGAAGTTAACAGTGCATAGGGATGCCCAGAAGGTGGAAGGGTAAGGTAGGTAAGGTTGCTGGAGTTACAGAAGGAGTTAGAAGAGACTAAAGTAGGAAGGGCATTCCAAGCAGAGGAAACAGTGTGGGTAAAGGCATGGAGTAGGAGAGAACATTGCCTTTAGGAAACACTTAGAATGGCAGGTACAAGAGGATGTGGAGGGTATCATGACAGAACTGCTGACATGGGCAGAAGGGGCAAGAGAGCCAAGTAGCCACCCCAGAAAGGAATCAGTCCCCTCTACCCTGTGCTGGCACTGGGCTCCAGATCAGAGAACCCTACTGTCAGCACTGAACAGAAGCCTTAGAGACCATCCAGTCCAGTCCTGCCATCTTACATATTGGGAAATTGAGGCCCATAGTGATGAGTCCATCCATGAAATAAGCTAGAACCAGATGGCTACACTCTGGCCTCTCTTAAACCTGAGTGTCTCCCACGTCTTAGGGTCCCAGAGATACTGCCTATTGGTCCCTCTACAGCCTTCTTCCAAAAAGCACAGGCCCTGTGGTCTCTAAATAAAGAGAGGGTGACCTGCATATTATTTGCATATTGCTAATTAGATGAAAGGCACAGATTTACTTAGCCCCTTCCCTTTATGCCAACCCCATCCCCTACCCCCTGCCATTCTGTCACTCCCATTGAGTTGTTCCTCATTCATCTTGAACTCTGCAACTTCTCCCACAATTCTAGTCCAGGCCTCACTCCTGAAGGCCCTTACCTAGCTCCAGTCCAACCTCTACTATATTAAGTGTTTGATCTTGCCTGGAAAAAGTATCTGGTGGGTTTTTAGTATACCTAGTCTGGGTGGAGGATTTCAGAGCAGGTTACAGTGGAAAGGAAAATGATGGGCTTTCTAGCTCAAGGTTTTCTCTGGGAATTGGGAGCAGTGAGCTCTTGTTTTCCTGCAGCCTAGAGGCTATCTGAATGGGGGTATGGAGTGGGGGAGGAGGGTGCTCCTTCAAGACCTGGTGGGCAGGTGCCAGCTGCATGCCCCAGGCCTGCCCCAAGCCTCTTGGCTGGCAGCCACACACCAGCCCATGGAGGAGCCGGCTCCTTCCATGAGGGAGGGGGAATCCTGGAGAAGGTCAAGGAGCATTCTTTGGGTTGGCAGCCTAACATGGGTTAGGTTGAGGTTACCACACAAGTTACTATGGTTCCTCCAATGAGGACAGCACATCCAGATTCTTGGGGCTGTCATTAACCCAGCCCAGAAAATTGTGAGGCACTGTGCTAAACTAAGCACAGTGTTTCCTTGAGGGTAGGCACTCAATAAATGTTTCCTGATAATGAGGGGGCTACCTGTTTCCTGGAGACAGGGAGGAAAGGGGGTCACAGAGAAGCACAGTTTCTGCCTCTCTCACCTCCAACTAGCTCCCTCTTACCTCTGAAACTAAGGCTATGCCCAGCACTTCTCCCAGGTGAGAGGTATGATGAGCCTGTCATCTGATGGTCACCAGAGAAGGCATCACATTGCAGCTGAGACAGGTACATGGATGAGCTCAGGTGCCCCCAGAGTTGTTGTAGGGCTCTGTCACCACTACAGCTGACTCAAGGAGCTGGGGAATGTTGGTGCATTAGGATTCATGAAAAAACTTGGAGCATAGCTCAAGCTAGCAACTTAAAAAAAAAAAAAAAAACAGCTTGCTCTGGTTTAGGACAGGGGCCTAGATTTGGGAAGAAATACTTCCCTACATATGTGAATAATTCCAGTTCATGCACAGGTGATGTGTGAGCTGTGTATACATGTGTTACAAGGGGCCTCAGCAAGCATCCTGACCTGCATGCACATATCCCAGTCTGCACAACTGTATGTTGCACGTGAGTATCTTCATGGAATTCCACCTTCCCTCTCTTCTGCTCTGGGCCTTCTCTTTCTGTTTCCTGGTAAAATGGGAAGTAGGGTAGGCACATCAGTTTCACCATCCCCAGCCGCCCTGATCTCTTGTGTAGAGCCCCTGCCTCCATTTTCCCATGACAGCAAGCAATAGACCCCTTCTTGGTCCTGAGAAGAGGGATCCCAGTTCTTTACTGACCTAGATGACTCCATCTTGCACCAGTTCCTCTGCCCTGGTAGCTCCCTCTTCCCCTAGTGTGTCCCGTGCCACTCCATCATCTGGTGATGAGGGGAGAGGTGGGAGGAAGTGGGGTGATGCTATGGGAGTGGGAGTATGAAGGGTGGATCAGATACTGTTCGATTTTGCCCAGGTCCCTCTGGAGCACTGCTGCTCATTTAAAATTCCGATTTAAAGCTGAGCGGCTCTTTAAATTTCCACATTAGCATGCCGCCCTGATGCCAGGCCAAGATGTTGGGATGGATTTGGCAGGAACGCCTCCAACAGCGGCAAGCAGCAGCATTTGCCAGCAATAAAACAACGCATGAATAAAAGAAGGCTGGTTTGGCAGCAGCAGCAACCCAGGTACCTGGGTGAGCCCAGGAGGGGCCTACAAATTCAGCGGTTCAGAGGCATGAAGACCCATGCAGGGGCATGGGAGTGTAGGCCTCTGTGGCTATCTTGGCCCTCACCCTCAATCTGTGCTTACAGTGGAATCTGGGGT
Source organism: Macroglossus sobrinus (assembly GCA_004027375.1). NCBI lineage: Eukaryota > Metazoa > Chordata > Mammalia > Chiroptera > Pteropodidae > Macroglossus > Macroglossus sobrinus. The sequence continues at coordinate 603,996 of PVKZ01000236.1, forward strand.
TAGGGCCTAGGCAGGATTGGGTTTCTCCCTGTGCCTGTCTCTCATTCCTTGCCTTCCCACCCCCACCCCAGGGTTATCTTCTTGGAAGAGACAGATGTTGCCTTTGACAAGGACACAAGAACTTGGCCCACATCCTGAGTTGTCCTATTTCATTAGGGGCCAGAGAACAGGTAGGGTCAGAGAGAGCAACACTGCCTAGAGTGGATTCCAGATCCATGATCCCAGGTACCCGGGTGCTGAGGGAGATTGTCAGGATAAGGGTTCTGGGTGAGAAGTCACAATGAGGACTGGGTATTGGTGCTGACCTGGGTGGGAGAGATGCTCTGGGCTGGATGATTGGCTAAAGGAGGGAATGGTCAGAGAAGGCAAGGGACTGCTGGGCCTGGCCTAACTTTAACTTCCTGCAGACTCAGGAATATTGTTTGAGGTCAGACGGCAAGGGCAGCACATCAGATGAAGCCCTGGGCTGAAGGCTAGCCACCTCCCAGAAGTTATTTTGTCCACTCTCTGCTTCTCCAGGTCTATAGTGTATAGCCCCAAAGGACCTGAAGCTGCTGGTTCCTGTGTTCCTCTGCTCCAGTCACCTGGCTGAGGCTCATCACCAGCCCTATCAAACAAGCAGCCTGTCCTGCTCTTACCATCTATCCCTCCCACTTGGTCAAACCATCTCCTTCCCTGATGTCCAGGGGAAGAGGACAGAGCAAACAGAAGGGTAGCAGCAGATGGTCTCCACAGTTTCAGCTAAGGCAGAAAACAGGGACACCCTTCTCTAATGGAACTCTTCCCTTCCAGATCATACATGATTTCATACCCCAATATTGAGAGAAGTTGTTGGGACTTTGAATTCTCTCAATTCCTGAAGAAACAGGGGAGCAGATAGGCAGGGCCAGTCTCTGGCAGGGCAGAGGCCCCATATCCTGGAGCTTGGGCTAGTCCTGCCCTGATGACTTTTTCCAGGAAGAATGAAGTGGCTTGACCTCTCAGGCACCCTGTTCCCTAGTACACACATTGGGGATAAATCAGCTCTGGAGTGAAGAAGTAGCTAAGAAGCTGAGTTCAGGCCAGAGGGGTATAATTTTGTCATTTATTCATTCATTCGACAAATATTTACCAAACAGCTGCTTTATGCAAGGCACAGTGCTGGGCACTGGGAGCACACTGGTGAACACAGACAGACATGGTCATTGTCCTCGTGGAACTTTCCATCTGGTGGGAGAAATAGGATCGTTATTCAAATGTACAAATAAGTGTGAAATTACTGTGCTAAGTACTCTGAAAGGATATATAATACCAGGAAAGTATATAATCGGGGGACTTGGCTGAGTCTAAAAAGTTGAGGATGAGCTTGCAAAGGAGACAGAGAAAGAGCATCCAGAGTGGTAGGAGCATTGGCAGTGATAGAGAATCAGAGGAGGAGGTGGTCAACTGTGTTGAAAGATGCTGAGAGCTCATGAGACACCTATTCGTTCTGATTCCTCACCTGCTCGTTGTGACTACAGGTATGGGAAGGCTCTGGCATCGTGCCTGGCTCACAGTTGGTACTCTGTAATGTTAGCTCCCTTTCTCTCCCTCCCCAAGCTGAGCATCCCTCCAGGGACCCTAGATTTATGGAACAAAGGAGCTGCCTAGGCTCAGCCTCCTCTACCAACTCAGGCCCCAAAGCCCAGTCATCCAGTCTTCAGTGAGGGACCCTGGGCCTCTCCATGCCTCTCCACATTAGTCCCTTCACATGGATCCCTACCATTACCTACCTGATTTCCTCCTTTGT
>PVKZ01000236.1:610763-714306 GCA_004027375.1 Macroglossus sobrinus
TGCTGCTCTTCTAACCTATGAACCAAATTAGCTGCAAGCACCTGAATGACCCAGGCTGCTCCAATACTCTTCTTGCCTTCAACATCTCTCTTTTAATACACCCACTCCACAGCAAACTTAATCATGGTCTGAGAAAACTTGGTGTAGTGAAAGAGCCCTATTATTTTGGGTTCCAGGTTCTTCTTAGCCATTTAACAGCATGTGATCATGGGAAAATCATTTACTATGAGCCTCAATTTTCCTCACCTATGAAATGGAAATAATAATAGTGCCATATCTGAAGGGTTAAGAAGCCTAATAATTGTAAATACAAAACACTCAGCATACCAAGTAAAATGAGCTAATACATTAATTCCCAATGAGTACAAAGTGAGAGTACAAAGTATCCTTTAACAGGTGAATGGTTAAACAGGCTGTGGTACATCCATATCATGGAATAAATATAAGGACTGAACTATTGATAACATACAAAAACTTGAATGGATTTCCAGGGAATCATGCTGAGTGAAAAAAGCTAAAAAATCTTAAAAAGTTATGGAGTATATCACTCCATTTTTAAAATGACAAAATTGAAAAAGTGGAGGATAGATCGGTGGTTGCCAAGGGTTAAGGAGGGGGTGAGATGGGAATGATTATAAAACGGCAACATGAGGAATACTTGTGGTGTTGGAACTATTTAGTATCTTGACTGTAGTGGTAACGAAGTTATACAGGTAATAAAATAGAACTTAATACACGCACACACATAAACAAGTAAAACTAGGGAAATCTGAATAAGACTGGTGGATTATATCAATATCAATATTCTGGTTGTGATATTACACTGTAGTTTTTGCAAAATGTTACTGTGGGTGAAAGTAGGAAAAATGTACAAGGGATCTCTGTACTACTTCTTACTACTGCATGTGAATCTACAATTACCTCAATTAAAAAAAAAAGCTATGATAGATTATAATGGCTCTGCTGGGTATAGAAGGGAGAAGGAGCTGCCCTTGTGTTTCCACTGCAGAATTCCAAAGAGGAAGATTAAAAAATATTATTCTCATTAGGGTACATCAGTAAAATGATCATAATCATGGGGAGGGAGGATATTTGTATCTGTTGACCCAATAATTCCATTTCTTGGAATCTACTATAAAAAATGCATGAAGTTTTACGTGTTAGAATATCTATTGTGGTTGGTATTATTTAGAACAGTAAAAATATCTAAAGGATTAAAAATAGGGGATGAGGCTTATAAATCATGGCACATCTAGGTAATGAAATAGTCCATAGATTTTAAACATATTTAAAAAAAATACACCCAGCACAATGCCTGGCACATAGTAGGCACTCAGTAAATGGTAGTTCTTTTCACTTAACTGCGATGTTCTCGCTATCCCAAATGCTAATGTAGGTAAATGTACTTAACAAATTATAAAGTACCTGGCAAATGCTAGTGTTCCTATCCTAATGACTTATTCTCTCCCAGCTCCCCTCCTAGATGAAGCTGTAATTCCAGGCACAACATTGCCTAAGGTGCTCCTAGCTTGAGAGGAATGGGAATGGGGGAACTGACTTCTTGGCGAGTCTGACTCAAGGGATTGGGGCTATTGCCTTTCCAGGAGACTGCCACCACCAGCTCCACATTATGAAGAAAACTGGACATTCTCCCCAGTATATATGCGTACACATATCTGGCCTATAATTTCAGTGGACTCATGGAGTCTTTGAAGCAATGTCAGCTCTGCTGACTCCATAAAATAGATTCTATTGCATCAGCAACTGTTGACTGAGCACCTACTCAGTATCAGGCACCATCCTAGGTGCTTTACATACATTATTTCACTAAATTCTCTCCACAATCTTAAGAGGCTGTTCATCTGAATTTCAGACAAGGAAACTAGGGCTCAAAGCGGATTAAGTGACTTACCAAGGTAGCACAGCTGATAAGTGGAAGTGCTGTCACTGGAACCCAAGGCTGTGTGCCTCCAAAACTTGTGAACCAACCATACATGCTATATTTAGAAGGACTGAGGAGGGGTGCACTGTGTGAAAACTGCATGAAGAAACATCTAAAGGAGCTCCAGAAAAGTCACCCTGTTCTTCCAATGCCCATTGGGTAGGCATAGACTTAAATATATCCCAGGCAGAAGAAAATTCTTTGAAGAGAAGAAGTAGGCCCATTCTGAAGCCTTATATCCCATAAATAAGTTTTTCCATACACCTAACCTCTATCCTTTCTATTAAAATCTGGTCCCTTTCCTCTCATTTCTAGTGGACATGGTGAACATATGACATGGTGCCCCTCCACAAAAGGTCCTAGGTCAGGAAAGGGATAGAAGAGCTGCTGCTTTCTCAGCTCTGTTGAGACCATGACTAGGATGCTTTAGTCCCTTTAGTCTCTTGGATCTGCCCCAAGGTATCAAACCAAAAGACGAGAAGAATATAGACCAGAAAAAGCAGAAAGGAGTAGCCTAACCAGACCAAGGAGACCGACTTGGAGGATGGCCTGCTTGCCTCTTGGGACCTCAGTGCCAGGCTCAGGGTGAGCATTTTTTTCCTACCAGGCCCAGCAGCCAGTTTCACATTTGACATCTACCTAGCTATGGAGATCTACCCAGCATCCCTCATGCCAGAGCCTCTTTTTTTTCTAGCTATGACATCTCTATAGAAAGGAGGAGACTGGGGGTTCTGACACTTGGTATTTACTACTCCTATTTCAATACTACCTTGCGGGACTTGCTCAGAACCAGGCAGCCAAATGGGGGCCTTAGAGATGCCCAGGGTAGAGAATAACCTAGTGAAGAGGATGTTGGCATCTCAAGGCTAGGTCCAAAGTCCTTTTTCCGAATGCGAGACCCAGAAGGGCAACTGGGGCCTGAGTCTGGACACATAGATTGGGAAGGGTAAGTCTCATCCCTCCCTGAATCTGTCCCTCCCTCCTCCATATACTATTTTACCTTGCTGGGGCCCAAGCATACCTGCTGATTACTTTGGCTTCCCTCACCACCTACCCTATGGATATGAGAGGGTTAAAGGCATGGTATGGGCAAGCTATAAATTTCTCATCAGTGTGGGGAGAGTAGAACTGTTGGCAGGGAGGGGGCTGGGCTGGGGGGAAGGGGGAGCTGGGAAAAAGCCAGGAGGTTGTCTCTAGGTAACAATAAACACTGCAAGCAAGGAGCAGCTGTTACACTTACTCTCTCTGCATCACAATGCTGAAATAACACTAATAAACCAGTGTGCCCAATGCAAAGGCACATATGCATTTAGGGCTGGGTTCCACTGCACTCCTAGGGCTGCCCTCTGCTTTGAGTCAGGGCCTTTGGTGCCCGTGGACATACTAGTCTTGGCCTGGCTATACTTGGTGGGAGGATGAGGACTGATCAATCAGTCTCAGAGTCAGAGTGGTCACAGAAACTGGGGATGCTGGGTTCAGATCCTGGTGGCATTTACTGGTGGAAAGAGTTCAAATGGGATAACTTTTGGCTGGGAGTTGGGAGGAGAGGAGGAGAGTGAGAGAGAGAAAAGTGTAGGGACTAGACAACTACTTACCACATCTTCTTAGATTGGAAGGGATGAGGTGACCAGGAGTGGAGTTGGAAGAAAAGGGGGAGCCAAGGAGAGATTTGAGAAAGAGAAGCATGTGATATTGAGGAGTGATGCTTCTATCTCTCACTCACTCACACACTCTTGTATCTCCCCCGAACCTGGTACACCCAGCCTCTCCCTCATAGCACCATTTTTATATCAGAGCTGGGTGACTACTGGTTTAGTTCAGTACTGAGCTTTATTATGGGTGTTTCAGGGGAGTTCCCTGAACTCTTGATGCTATCAGGGAGAGCTGGGGGAGTGGAGTTGATCCCATGTCCCTACACAAAGAGTGGTCTGTTCCTCTCTCCAACCAAAATCATCTCTGGATCTCTAGGAGCATCCCAGCAGAGGGCCCTTTACCTCAGCTGGAGAGCAGAACCACCAACAATGAAAGAAATAGAAATAGGCAAATGAATAGTCAGATTCTGTCAGAGAACTCCCCTCCTCTTAGCCCATCCCTCTCTGAATTTTGATGGAGGGTAATTATTATGTATCTGGACACACTGGTATCCAAGATCCTGTTTTCTTCTGCTGAAACAAGGAGGCTCTTCATGCTGTAGTCAAAGGCATGGCTGGTCCCTTTCTGCTGATGTGATCTCAAATATAGTATCCTATCATCCCCCTGATTCAGAAAGAATGGAGAAGATGCACATTGACAACCTGGCCTGTAAGAAAAGAGGGAATCAGCACCTTTAAAGATCTATGATGCTTATTTTCAGGTAAGAGACCAGTGGTAATCCTTCCAGGTTCTGATCTTTTAATAGTGTTTAAAAAAACAAAATTCCTAAATTATGTGGTATCAGCTGGGTACCCAGAGCTCTGGGCAGGCATGTGAGGGTAGGGAGAAGTAGCTGTGCCTGCCTGGAAAGCACCTCTTCTGGAAGTTACTCAAGAGCACTGAGCTGCCCCAGCACATGCGGATGCCCAGTACCCTCTGTGCAGCCAACGGTTACAGTAAAGGCAATAACTGGCCTCTTATCCTTTCCTTACTAGTAAGCCTCTCACTGGGAATGCTCAGCCTTTCTGCTCTCTTTCTCATTTCCATCTCTTATTTCATAGCTAGGGGCTTTCCTTGCCCCATAATCCAGATGAGAGACCTTCATCTACAGAGCTCAGAATGAGAGAGAAATGGGCAAAAGACAGCTCTAACAGGCCTGGGCTCCCTTCCCCACTGTTTTTTTCATGAGCCACCCCCACTGTTATGAGTCACCAGAACCTTGAGCTCAGCTGAGCTGCCAGCAACCTTCTCCTCCCTGCCTCCTCTAGCTAGGCAGATATGCACCCAAAAGGCCCCAGAGACTAGCATCTTCCTACTCAAAGGGCCAGAGCCCCTTCTTTATCTCTAGGAATATGCAACACAGACATGTTGAGATGAGTGAGCAAAGGAGTACAAGAGACCCCACCATGTGCTGTGTGCTGGAGAAGAGAGCCGGCTGCCTGCACAGCAGAGCAGGACTGCCAGCCAGTAGAGCTGGCACACTTGGGCACACAGCTTTGTTGGCATGTAAGAGGGGGCACAAGAGAGGATGGGGTAAGGAGGCTGTTTCAGGAACAGGCATCTCCTCCTTGCTCCCTCTCTGGTCACTGTTTCTTCTCTTTGGCCTCTCCCTGGATGCTGATGGACATGCTTTCTTTCCCTTCCTGTATGGCTTTGGGGGGGATCTGCATGACAATCTTCAAGGTATCAGAGTAGGAGGTTTATATATCCAGATCTCTCTCCACACAGTGGGACACACTGAGGGAGAAGGAGGAAGGGGGTCCTAACAGAGTACACGCAAAACCCTGGGCTAATAATGAGCTCCTGTGATTCTCTTTTCTACAAACTGCAGGGCATTCTGGGTACTGTTACTTCTGTGTTCCGTTTACTTCAAATCTATCCCTCTTTCCTTGCAAAGGCTCAGTGTTTCTTCTGGATTCTAGAGCAGGCACCAGGATCTGACTCTAGGGCTGTAGATCTGGTACTCTTGGCTAAACCCTGAGAATATGAGGGAGGGCTGGTGGGACTTGGAGGAAAGGAGGCCCTATTCCTTAGAGAAACTTCCAGAATCTAGATTGAATTCTTTAAGGACCTTTTAGCCAATATGCTTCCAATGTTGGTTTGGAGTAGGGGTGGACAAGGAGTGAGAAAGAGGATCTATAAAGCCTGACATCCTCTCCCCTTCTTCTTCAATGCATGCTCTTCTCTACTACTGTGTTTCAGAAGAGAAAGAGCAGCTCTGCAAAAAGAAGCCATCTAATAAATCCTCCAAAAGATATTCAATATGAATAGGTTGCCCTATGTTAGACAGCCAGCCCCACAGGTGGGACTACAGGCCTCTCAGTTCCCAAATTTTTCCTTTTTATCTTCTCCCCACTTTCAAGCTTTTCCCTCATTTCCCCTGACAAGAGAATCTTTCTTGGCACAGAGAAGTTCAACGCCCTGGCACAGTTCTCTTCCCCTACTGGTCGGCCATCAGAAGCAATAAAGGAGCTAGGTAGATTCTTTCCAGACTGTTTTGGGAGAATGTGAGGGGACCCTTCTCCTATTACTGGCAGTAGAGAAGGCAGAAAATTAGACAGCCAAGGAGATGACCCTGAGAGTCTAAGGACAGGGCAGAATGAAACTGGGGACACTCAGAGAGGCATATCCTGGTCTTCCTCAGGGTCTTTGCGGATATAAAATGGGGTACTAAGATAGACGAGAAGACAATTATGGGAGTGGGGAGAGGTGTTGGGGCTTCGAGAATGTGATAAGTTTCTAACCACACTGCTTTCCAACCTCCGTGCCCATCCTTGCCCTGACCAAAACCTATGAAGCACAGAACAAAGAATGTTGAATTTTTTGAGGAAGAAGATGCCAGGAAATGCCACCTTTGGCAAACTGGTGGGAAAGTACGTTTTCTCCTTAGCCCTAGTGTCTGAACAGTGAAGAAGCAGGAAGGTGGAGATGGGGAAAGCTGGAAGCGTGCCCTTCTCTCTAGTGTACACCAACATCACACAACCAGATGGGGCTGATGAGGAGCTCTGGGGCCATGGCACCACATAAAAGCAAGGGGATTTCTGACTCAGCTTTCAGAGCACTGAGTTTTGCTTCTGTCTCTGTTCTCAGCTGAGACATGAATAAGAGGTATAAGACCACCGCTTGTTACACTTTCTGGCTTAATTTTCTCTAGCAGCTTATATTGCATCAGGGAAATTTGTGATACAATCTCACAAAAAGCTCAATCTTTAGTCATCATTGGGGGATTTATTTATAGGTTAAGGAACTGGAATTTGTTAGTGCATTTCCTTCCCTGTGGACCTTATAGAATATGATAAAATCCTAAGGGAACTGGGGCAATGAGGGATCTGTTTGCTTGGAAGCAATGGAATGGATGAGATGACCACTGGAACAGGCTGTATGACGGAAATGTCCCCCCAGTAATGCACCTCCCTGATTCCCCTCCATTCCTTCCAAGACTCAGGGGTCAGAGATGTGAGACTCCTGGCAACAGAGAATAATATCCTGCTGACCCTCTTCCCTCAACTTTCCTCCCCACATCCTACTTACCTACCTTTCCCTGTGTTCCTAGGAACTCTCCAAATCCAGGAACACAAAGCAACACTAGGACAAGATTCAACTAAATTCCCCTTCTGGGTATCTGTTTCCACATCTGTAAAATGAAGGGTATGGCAAAATGAGCTCCAAGTACTTTTTCTTGCAACAGTAAGGTTCTATGATACATACCTCGAAGGCACCAGGCCTTGTTTGCATGTTGTTCTGCATATAATCTCCATGGCACTTATTTTATGTCTAAATGTACAGAAATATCTCTGAACCCTCCCCTTTTCCCTCTCACCACGGTCTCTGGTTCTATGGTCCCTGGTTCTTGTCCTCTCTCTTCAAAGCTCTGACCCCACCTTCCTTTCACAGTTTTACAGCACTCACTGGGACAAACCCAACTGAACAAAACCCTAGGAGCAAGAAAAGAGCCTTACCTAATATCCTGGCTGCAATTCTGGGCCCCAGACCTGAGTCAACCGGTACAGTTCCATCCTTTTTGGAGGTTCTGGCAGCTGGGGGGAAACCCTGGCACCTCTCTTCAGTGCCTCCCCTCCTCCTCCACCTCACCATTCTCCATGCCAGAACGCAAAGTGGCCAGTGATTGATGGGCCTGGGTTCCCAGTAACCGCACCCAGTGGCCCAATCCTCCTCCCTTACCCAATCCCTCCCCTGTCCCTATTCAGAGATCAGATTGTCTCATGTTGGTCCCTGAGGTCCCATTAATTAAAAATACATCCAATTAAATGGCAGGTGAAAACGTGCTATTGGAGCTCTCCACCCCCCTGCCCCAGCTTGATCCCCCCTCCCCTGAAGGCTCAGCTGTGCTTTGAGCTGAGAAAAAAAGAGAGAGAGAGAGAGAGAGAGAGAGAGAGAGAGAGAGAGGAAGAAAGAGGGAGAGAGAAGAGGAAGACATAGGGGTTGGGGGTATGGCAGTGGGAGGAGGGTGCTATTTGAATCTCTGCCAGGGTAGCATGTGCCAGCCTGGGAGGGTGGCACTGTGCCCTGGTGTCTAATTTCTAGAGGTGTGAGTAGGTTCAGTCAGCTGGGTACCCACCTCCATTTTCTTTAAAGGGGCAGAGGGAAGTCAAAGGGCGTGGCTAGCTATGCTGCCCTCCTTCTGGGCTTAGTGGGTGAAGGGCAGAAGTGTAAATGGTAGAGGGCCATTAGGTGGGGTGTGTGATATTCAGGGGTTGGAAGAGTTTGAGGCCTCCATTCTTGGCATATTCCTGCTCTTCCTCACCCTGCAAAGAAGATAAAAAAGAGTCAGCTAGGACCCAGGTGGCAGGGCATGGCAATGCTCCCAAGCCAGGCTGTGCCTACTTCTGCCCACAGGAAAGCAGAGGAAAGAACAGAGGAATGGAGGAAGGAAGGAGCCATAATTTGTGTGAGAGATGGGTCAAATAGGATAAAATATACAAGGATGGACGTTTGTGTGGGTACCACATTCCCCAGCACCTCATAGGTAAGACAGTCTAGATGGATCTGTTCTGTTTGCCCTTTCTCTAGGCAAAAAGAAACAGCAGTAGTGAAGTCACTTCGACCTGGCTGCCTGGCAGGCTGTAAGGTATTTCCCTTGAGCACTGATAACTCTCATTCTCTTCCACACTTACGATGTCCCCAGCATTTTGTCAGATAAGGCATCTGCCCCTCCACCGTCTGCCCCTTATAAAACCCTCCCTCTGATCCCAAGCAATGCAAAGCTCATGGGCACTGAGAGCTGTCAAGAGAGGAGCTAGGAAAGAAGGGGTGACTAAGGGTGGCCCTCAGAATCCAGGAAGTGGGGGTGCTTTTCTGACCCAGAGTCCCCGTCTGGCCTCCTTGGCAGCCTCAGTACCTCCTCACTTCACTTTAACGCTAATTGGAGATTTTAATCTGCGTTGCTGCTCTGCTCGGGGTGCTGGGGGGAGTGCCAGCTGTGCAGTAATTCCAGCAGCACCGACTGTTTAATCAAGCTGTCCTCCTGGGGAGGGGCCCTCGGGCATGGGGGTAGGAGGGAGGAGGAGAACCTCTGTCATCCCTTAGCCTGTTCAGCCTGGAAGGGCTTCACAGAGACTAAGGATCAATTGTGTGGTCCTCATCTCCATAAGGGCCCCTTGAATCCATGGCAGAGCCATTACATAATATAGGGTCAGTTTGAGGCTCATGGGTCAAAGCAGCCCCCTTCCCCACTCTGCTTTCTAACACCTTTTTTGACTCAGAGACCTGGGGTATCCTCCAGCCACTCAGGCTACAAACATCCACTAAACCATCTTGAGCTCTGCAGGTTTGTGCTGGGGGAGGTGATGGGAGCACAGAGGCTGAACTTTCCCCACTCTTTGTATTCAGTCCTCTCTCCAATACACTCTTACTAACAAAGATACTTCTCTTAAAACAATTCTAAGAGATTTTTCCTATGAAAACCACAGGTACTCCATCCTCTAGGCTAAAAAAGTAACTGTCTTGGAGGTAGGACAGTGGGGTGGACAGCCGGAGGCTGCTACACTCTGAGTAAAAGAAGCACCTGTGCAAGGTGTTCAGTGCCTAGAGCTAGCGAGCTTCCCAAGTTCAGCTGGGAACATACTGAGATACCAGGATACTAAGGAAGTGTTCAGTGTCTCAGGAATTTTTAAGAAAAAACAAATGATACTAATTATTTTTTTTACTTTTCAGGTACCAGCCTCAGGCTCTGTTGGGCTCTTTCTAACCTCTGTCCTGGGGAAAGGGTGCCCCCATTGCCCAAACTCTGTCTACTAAGGGGCAGGAGTTTTAATTGGTCAGCAGCACCCTCGTGTGGCAAAAACCAAGACTGCAGCTGTCCAAGTGGCCCCTCAGCTTTGCCGGATCAGCCAGCCAGGTTGACAGACAGATGAGTGGGGTTATAAGTGTTGGTGCTCTCAGTGCCATCAAGGTACCCAGTGTACACTTACTGCTCAACCACTTCCAAGGATATTTCCTGCTTTCTAACATCTGCCATAACCCTCCACCCATTCCATCCTAACCCCAACTCAAGGTATGTGCCTATCAGAGGAGGAAGCACCTTACCTACAACAGGCACTTATTTCAGACTGCTGCTTATGCTGTCTGGATGGTAGGGGTAAAAGAGGCATTGTTGAGAGAGGAGATCTAATGTCAAAAGGGTAAGCTGATTTCACCTCCAATGGCAAGAAGCTCCGGCACCCCTGCCAAATTCTCTATAGGTGCCAGACGACAGACAGCTGCCACCTGAGCTCAAGACAGAGCATTACCTAGTGGTGGGTTCAGGACAGACTCTACAGAGCCTAAGATCCTTGTTCTCAAGAATGGACACCAGATAAACAAATACTTTTCCCTCAAAAGATTCAGATACTCTCCAAGGATGCCAGGCCACTGGGCAGAATGCATATATGGGGCTTTGGACTTCCAGTCCCAAAAGAAGGGCTGCCTGTCATTACACCTTTCCTTTCAGTGTCAAATATCATCTGCTTACTGGTCACATCTTCCTGCACTCATTAAATGGGGGAAATGGTTCTCAACTACAGAAGAGGCGAAGGAGATTTAACATCAGGAAGGTCTTGCTAAGATTAGGAAGCTTTGAGTCTTCAAGGTCTTCCTTACTTGTTGAAGATATTTAACAGAGAGGAATATTCCAAGAGAGAAATATGACCCTGCTTGGGGTTGATGGGTAGGGAGAGGAGCACACTTACCTGGCAGCAAGAAGGGTGGGGGTGGGCACTGGAGGCTGGTGACCTGCCTGGTCCTGGGCACTGAAGATAGAGAGAAGCAGTCTTGTATGTCTCTACTGGGGTCTCACACAGTGTTTGGACAACTGGACCTCCCATCAAACCTGGAAAAGAGGTGGAGAAGCTGATGAGAGATAGTAAGAAGGGACAGCACTACCCTATCTTGACTTGGAATAACGAGAGAGAAAACAGCTTCTTAGGGAAAAAGAAGGCAGGGTTGTGTGTGTATGAGGTGGTAGTTAAGTGGGACAGGTGTTGTAGAGGAGAGGCTGAGAGAAACAGATATCAGCATCCCACCATCGAGGAATAACCATTAGCACAGCTGTCCAAGAGGGAAGAACAGGAATGAAGTGCCTGTCAGTGCCAAAAAAGCGGGTAACCCTCTCTAGACAGGAGGAAAAAATTGTTCATCAGAAGGAAGGATACCATAATAGGGTCAAATAAAAAGCTAAGGAAACTCCACTGGAGATCTTGGGAATAAGAAACTTCCCCGAAACAGTGCGTATGTATGTTGTGGGAGGGGGTAGGGTCCCTTACAAAAGTAGACTGATGGCCTCTCAATAAAATTAGGTCCCTACCTGGCTTGAGTCTGTGAATTTCCTAGGTCTCCAGATACCAGGTGACTGATGGACATCACATGTCTCAGGGGCCATCCTTCCTCCTGCTGTTGCTACCTGTAAAAGGAAAATGACAGGTTACATTAGACATGAGACAAGAAACTAGACACTAAAGGTTTTTGGTCTTTCACCGAGGAGCATGGCCTTGGTAGGTAACAGTGATTGTGATGGTCAGCATTCTTCCAATTCCCTCCAACCTGAATTTAGGAAGCCCAGGAAAGATTTATGAACTCTAAGTATGCTCCCAAAGACAGTTATAACTGTTATAAGAGTCCTACCCCCAAGAAACTAGTCCCCAGCCTGATAAAAGTAAAAACCATGGTTCCTATATTTAAGAGATAAAGAATTCAATAAAAACAAAAGCTGCAAAACCCAAAATTATAAAGGGTAATGATAGTTCAAGGTCAAAACAAAGTTAATGCAAGAAGGGGACTAGAGGAGGCCATTTTATATCAAATCATCAGCTTGTGTTTGAGGTTCTCTTGTCCAAACAGCTTCTTCAAGAACTTGGAGGATGGGGAAAAAAAGGTCCTATGAGACAGAAGAGATTTGAGCTTTGCAGGACAGCAGATTTGATGGAATTTGAGCAAGTAGGTCTATTATACATTCCCTAGGTAGAGATGAATTTGCATAGGTACCAACTCCACATTCCCCCTATGCTATCAATTAGGGTATGATAGAGAAAATGTAAAGGATATGTTCTAGGATCTATTTGTCATCAGCAGACAATGTTCATTACGCAGACCCCCTTCCCCTCTGACCTAGACCCATAAAACTATCTCTAAGCAGCCCAGCAGTGCCTTTCTCCCTCCAAGATTCTGCTTCCAGCTTAGGGATTCTTCAGTATTCACCTCAGCTCATCAGTAGCTCCCAAGCTCAAATGCATAAGCATTGGATGAGACTTGTAGATACATCTGGGAGAGGTCCAAAGAGAGGAAGGGAGTCTTAGCACCACAGTAAGATGACTTCAGAACCTGCCATACCTATCAGCCCATTGAGCACACTATTTAAGGCTTAGGTCACTGTGGAACCTTCCTTCAGCCTCATCGAAGGAGAAAAACAACAACCCAAAACTAAAAAATAAAAATAAAAAATAAGGGAGAGGTGAGTTCCCCCATCCCCAATTTCCCTGTAATCTCAGAGAATAACCCATTTAGAGTTCTATAATCCCTTCTCTTTCAGAGACTCCCATTTCCCAGCAGGTGAGATGTGTTTTTCTATTCCTTCTGATTTTGCTTTTCATTATAGCTGTATTGTAATTCAAATAAGCCTGGGTTGAAATTTAGGGATAATTTCCTCACATTGCCTGAGATCTTTTCCAGCTGTCCAACCCCCAGAGATGGTGGCAAAGTGCTCCTTGAACTTTGGGGTAACTGAAGGCATCAGGATCTTTGGCCACAGCTGCTCTTTGCTTCCCAATACACATGAACTCCTGACTTTAAATAAAAATTACACCTGTACGATTTGCAATGCCATTGCAAAGTTAGTCTTTGAGGTAAAAATATATAAAGCTTCTGTTTTCTACTAATGGTTTTCATATCTACCTTTTTACATCAATCTGTCCCACCCCCACTCAAAATCTCACAGCTCTACCTTCATTTCCTAAAGAAGCCCAGGGCTCTCAGGAGTTGACCTTAAAGGGCTTTATATTCATGTAGGTTAAGATTCTGGCTCTTGGATTCTAGTCTTGGCTGGCTGCCACTCACTATCTCACTATGAGACTGTAGGTAAGGCACTTCCCTAAACCTGTTTCCTGTTCTGTAAACTGAGAGGTTGAATTAGGTGATCTCTTAGGGTCCCTTTCAAGCTCTGGCCATCTATGATTCTATAAGGGAGGATACAAGTGTATTTCTATTAGGAAGTGAGACATTCCTGCCCTTCACACCTTCTCTCTGGGCCAATGCAGGAAGAAGCTCCCCTGTAGATGCCTGCCTTTCTCATGCTGGCTTAACTAAGGGACAAACAAGTGAGTCCCAGTAGGAGGCCTTCTTTTAAGTGCCAAATTCCTTTTATTACAAAGAAAAGATATTAAGGTGATCTAACTCCAATCCCGAATCTTGATAAAGCAGATAGGAGACAAGGTAAGTAAGTATATTGGGCAGGAAAGAGTATAAATGTGCCTCTTCCTACCCCCATGCCCCCAACAAACACCCTAGACTGTTTAAGAGTCTGAGCACATACTTGGCTTTGCCCTAGAGAACCCCATATAAGTAGTGGCTGCTTATCCAATACAACTGTGTGTGGATGAAATAAGCAAGCAAAGACATATGTAAACACATCCAGAGCATCAATATAAATGTCCTATCAATACACATACTCACTCCTGTTCTCTCATACTTTAGGCCTATATGTGTCTTGTAAGAAGCCATGGTGGGAGGAGACACCACATCCCAGTCTCCCCCTTCCCAAAGTCAGAAAGGAAGACAGCGAGACAGGAGCTACTTGGCTTCCTATAAATTGTTTTGTCCTTCCTCACAGCTGCAATCAGAAGCTAAGGGCTCCCGCAGGCCTTGTTCTGATCTGCTGCAGGCGATGGAAGGTTTTTGAAACGGAGAGGACTTGGCTGCGGCCCCGTTTCAGCTGCCATCGGGGCTGGCTAATGGGCTCATTCGGGAAGACCCCCGCCTGCCGCACTAAAGAGTCCCCAGTCGACCCCCTCCCCAGTCCCAACCCAATTAATAAATGGGGGCTCCCACTTTATGGCTCTGGGAGCAGGAACCAGAGATACAAATGACCCCCAGGGAGGGACAAAAAAAGGCCTTCTAAGAATCAAGCCAGAGAATTGTGCATCCACAGGCACATGCTGCCACAGGCTAGTCATATCCCATTCCAAAGCATTAAAGGGAAAGAAACTGGAAAAAAAAAAAAAGAAAAGAAAAGAAAAGAAAAAAAGAAAGAAAAGAGAAAGAAAGAAAGAAAGAAAAGAGAAGAAAAGAAAAAAAAGAAAAGAAAGAAACCTCCTGTATTTTCTTTCCCAGATGTGGAGTGGAATAGCATTCTTTAAGTCTATGGGCACATACATACTAGGAGCAATAAACTCTCTTTCACCTGGTTTTCCAACTACTATTTTCCAGGGGCAGCACCTCCTCCTAGACTCTGCAGTACTAAATATAGATACGTCCCATCAAGTGGTTAACAAAGTAAACACTTCCTACTTCTTAAAACTGCTACCTCTTTCCAAACTCTCATCACCATCAAAAGTATGTTCTAGGGTCACCATCTTCATGCTATCTTTTATTCCTCAGCTCACATTCAAATTATCAAGGTTTGCTAATTCCTATGGACCCACTTCCTTTCTTCTCATTCCCTTGTCTTACTCTAGTGCAGGCCATCAGGGCCTCATATATTATTACTCTGAACCAGAGTAATAATATTCTAGGCAAGCTTTTCGCTTCCTTCACCCAGTACAGCTGCAAAAGTCTTCAACATCATATTCATCTCATCATGCACTACTGTTACAGCTTACCAAATCAAATTTAAATTCTTCATTTAGCCAACAAGATTGCTGCTCTGACTACATTTCCTAATATTCCTTTCCTATACAACCCCGACTAGTCCATTCAAAGCCTTCTGCATAATACACACATAAACCTTTTCCATACTTTTTCTCCCTCTAATCACCTTCCTCTCTTTCTTCCTTACCTTCAAAAAATCTTTTCTGGTTAACTCCAATCTTTTTCTGATTATTCCTTTGCTTAGGTTTCCCTATACTAGGTTACTATTTCATTTTATAACCTGACATAAATAGCAATTTCCCACTTTCTACCCAGGTATGAGATTCATCTCTCACTAAACCCCGAAACTTCCTAAAAGTTGGACCCTCCCCTAATTTTCCCCCTGGAAATTGCCCTACTCAGGACATGATTCAGCTAATGACATTACTGCTCCTCACTGAAGCAGCCCTCATGGTATAACTATTGGGGTATTAAATCAAACAACTATAAGGAATAAAATCTTATTCTCAAATGTCAATTTTCAGGCTGCTACCTGTCCCTATCAATACTGACCTTAGCACCAAGTCTTTCAAAAATTACAAATTGTTTTATGATTTCAAAGTATTGCAAAACAAAAAACAAACACTGCCACCAAAGGAATTTATCTCCTTCCTTCACAGTATATAAACACTATTCCCTCTGAAGACCCCTTAAGATGAGAAGCCCCATTTAGTCCCTCAATTTTAAGATTAATCCTATATTCTCAGGTCATGGCCTGATTTTCTAGAATGCAAGTCACTCCCAGAGCCAACAGTAATCCTGTTCCCTACCAGTCCTGCCTCTAGCCTACCCTTGACCATATTTTTGGAAAGTCTCTAGGAACAGAGAAGTTATTCATGAGTCTCTTTCAACTATTTAGCCAGTACTTCCCTAGATTAATCTCGCTCTCAAATGCTGATTCCACTTCCTCTAGTTTAGCCCTATGTGGTTAGATAAGAAAAAGTGATCTGCCACTCCCCAGGATAAATTAATATCCTCAGGATAAGATAAATTTGCCTTTTAATCTTTCCATCCCTTAGCCTCAGCTGCTTAAGAATCAAGGTAATAAACACAAAGTGTGTAGCAATACTTTCCTGACAATGTTAGTTCCTGTTTTCTCCCTTTTTCCCAATACCTTAGGTTTCTCCTTTCTGGACCCATTTTTGCATTGGCTAAAGATGGCACTGAACTAGACAAACTAATGTCTTTTTGTAGCTCTACCACATTCTGCTTAGTTTGCTCTTCTAGGTACTGCCTTCACTGGGATGTAAAACAAAGTGGAGAGAGAGGAATAATACTAGTTTCTAGGTTGACCGAAAATGCATAAAATCACCTGCAAGAGAGTCTTAAAACTCCAAAAATACAAATAACTTTTTAATATGATGCATCCATATCATTCTTACCTTATTCCTGAATTACCCCCTTAAGCCATGTAGATAGTAATGCTAAGCAAACTATCTCTATATAAATTATTTGCTTAATATAATCTAGCCACTCTAGTAAAAATGTCTTCATAACATTTCCCAGCCTAAGGATTCTAGATCCAACCTCCAACCATAAAGGTAACATTACTGTAATCAAGGGGAAATCCTTACTAACAGTGGCGCTTTAAAAGAGCCTCTCTGAAATGAATTGAGAACATTTAAAACATTATCCCCTAATTTTATTAGCCCAACCATAATTTTTCCTTCTACTCCATATCTCTATCTTAATAAGCAATTATATCCCATTTCTTTCTACAGCTCTGCTACTAGACTGCTCTAGTCTACCCTTCTTTCCATATCCTTCTTATATCACTTCATTTCATATGAGACCTCTGGTCCTCTAAGAAATTGCAAATACTGGTACAAAGCTAAACTCAAACATTTCTGAATTTATAAAAGAGATTAGGCTCCCAAGCTTTCTCTTTGAATTTACCCACTTTTCTCCAGGGCCAAAAGCATTCAAAATTGCATTAGTCTTGGTGGGGAGGGTTGTCTATGAGCTGATCCTCACCCAGGGTATCTCTCATTGGGCAGTGTCGTAGTTCTGAGACACAGGAGGAAGAAGGATCTTCTCCTTGAGACAGCCCATCAGATAGATTCCTTAAAGATAAGACATCATCCTCCAAGATTCAGACTTTTTTCTTCACTTAGCTATGACTGCTGCATTGTAGCTTAACATTTCTCCATGCTGCCCCTTTCAGGTGTGGTTTGGCTTGGATAAAATGTCCTTCATTCCTTTACAACTATCAACCCTAGCTTCAGTTTACAACCATGGTAGAACAAAACATCCAAAAATCCATCTATTTTCACGTCCTAGAGAACCTACATCTGAGTTTACTTCGTGGGTATTTAGTCCAGAGAAGTATGCTGCCGCTGAGAGCTACATATTGAGAAAGCTTCGCTTAACGACTACCCATCCAGAGAATATTAAAGACTTACTTCATATCAGCCTCTTTCAACCTTGGACAACTAATTTTTTGAGATAGAGAGATGAGACAATCCAGTGGTCAAAGCATTTTGGCACCCTAGTGATTAATCACCAGGGCATCAAGAAAGCCCTCATCTGCTTTCTTGTGGACAGCAGGGCCCTCTTCTCACCAAGATTTACTTCCCACAGACACCATCTGCAACAGGGCTTAGAAATGTCATCAGCAAAAGCAACAGTCTCAGGATATGAGGGAAGAGGATGAAGTGAAGGTTGAGATTCCGTCTTTCCTAGACAGGTAGAAAATCTCTTGTACCCCACACAACATAAATTAAAAACTCCTTTCACAGCCCTCAGCAATTAAAAAAAAAAAAAAAGCATGGTTATTTTGCTTTCTCCTTCACCTCTCACACCATATATTAAAGATCTGGAATAGACATTTGTCTTCTGAATTGCCTCTTATTACCCTTCAAAACTGTGAAGCAGCAATAACTCTACTCTGCAGGGTTAGGTGATACCTCTGCTAAGGCCTGAAGCATGTGAGTTGGGTAGTGAGTGGGAAGAGAGAAAAACAGTAAATGGTAAGAAATGAGTAGACAGGAGATGGAGAGACAGCTGCTTATGGTGAGGAGTGGTAGAGTACAACTAGTAATACCTCCAGGTGTCATACTTTCCCCAAAGTCTGTCAATCTTGGCTTGCTATCAACTCTCATTTGAGTATCCCCAAGGCTATGAGAAATGACACACCTGGACAGTAATATTAACCAGTGTCCAGAAATGCTCACCTTGCCTCTCAGGATAACTAGAAGCCTTAGCAGTTCCACCTCTCCCTTGGAATGGTTGAATATTTACTCACTTGAGGAATTCCCCACTTCCATTCCACCTACTGCTTCAGTTGACCAAGTTGTAAACAGGGAAGTTACTCTACCTAAAAAACAATCAAGCTATGGAGCAATCTTTAATGACAATAAAAATCCCAGTTAAGCACCAAGAACATTAACTGTTAATTTCCTTGAGGCATTAACCTTACCATACAGTTAAGAATGCCTATCTGGGAAAAGATAGTGCCTACGGAATGTACATACTTAACAGTATGGCTTCTAGTTAGAAATAGGCATGGCTGTGATAGAGAAAGGCCAGGATAGTTAGTTCCTTAGCCTTTAGGTCCAAAATTGAAAAGACAGCCACAGCTATGAAGTAGAAACAATTCTCTAGTAGGTTGATGTTCACACTCCTAGTCATGAACTTGCAATATATAAAGAATGAAAATGAATTCCTTTTCTCTGGAGGTTAACCAGGAACACAGGATTCCAGGAATTCGAACAATCTTGAGCTCTCCATTCCCCTTCTGGGTTAACATGTGATAGTCCACATGAACATAAACTTTAGGGATTCAAAAACAAGCTGGCAACCCTCATCACACATTTGAGTGTTCAACTTCTAATTACCTTGTTCTGGTGCACCCTTTAACCTTGTATGATTGCTCACTCCGTTCATAACTTCTTGATACCTATTTCCCCTCTTCCTGTCTCCTGAATGGATTTTATCTGCTGCTTACTACAGCACATACTATAGAACTGCAGCACATACTTCAAGAAAAAAAAAAAATTAGTTCTCAGGGTCCTAAACCATGAAAGGGGTAACAATTATCTCCTCAGGTGGAAGTAATAGGAATTTTAGCTTTATAAACAACTTTGACTCACTTCTTGGATTGGCACTGCGTCAGGAAACCTCAACAGAACTAGGAACATAAATTCCCATGCTGACCCTACTCATGGTAACATAAGAACTGCTTGGGGGTGGGGGTAGTAGTTCTGGTTTGAGACTATGCTTTGGTCTAAACAGCCTCTTACCAACTTTCCTTGAAGACAGTTGAGCTCAAACCCACTTACCTCTCCTTTCAGGAGGAGTTGGGGTACAAGAAGCTCAATTCTTTTGATGGCCTGGGACCATCATCATTTAACTGTTTCCTACTTAAAAAAAATCACATCTTCTGGTTTTACCCAACTTTTTTTTCTAGTTCCTACTCTAGTAGTTTGAAGCACCTCTTCAAACCCTGAGAAAAATTTTGATAGTTTATGAATCTACAGTAATTATGAGATAAAAACCCCCTAAGATACAGTGGAGGAAAAAATGCCCTTTATACCTAATTAGATCTGCTCAAAGTACAGATTAAGAAGTAAATGCAATGGAGCAAAAGTGGTATAGTAACAGGAAATATTTAATTTTCCAATCTCTACTTTCCATCTTTATAAACTGAAAGAAAAAAAATTAATATATTACAAAATATCTGTACATAGACAAGGTACACCCAATGGGGGGCAAAAAATGAGAGAGAAAGGAATACGGTGTCAGGAACCTGTATCAGGGAGAACGAGATGGCAACTGACACTTTTCTGATGTAGCATTCTCTCTCAAAACCTGCTGGTAACCATTTTAGTACTGTAACTATATATGTATATTACACACACACACACACACACACACACACACACAC
The DNA here is from genome assembly GCA_004027375.1 of Macroglossus sobrinus. Lineage (NCBI taxonomy): Eukaryota > Metazoa > Chordata > Mammalia > Chiroptera > Pteropodidae > Macroglossus > Macroglossus sobrinus. The sequence continues at coordinate 630,557 of PVKZ01000236.1, forward strand.
AAAGTGGGTGGGTGATATCTATGGCGTAAGCTAACAGAAGTCCTGCTTACAAATTTGTGCTAACTGCCCTGCTTTTAAACAAATAGATCTGATGTTATTTTCAAATCCTTTTCACTCCTTTAGACAGTTGAGAAAAAAACTAAGGAAATTGGGTCAAATTTGTTTTCAAAACCACAAAAATGATCATGGTCAAACTAGTTTTGCCTCTCACTCATGAACAGAATCAGATTTCTCATCTGTTCAAAAAAATGTATTTAATGGACTTAGTATCTTCCATGGTACAATAATTAAAAACAAAAACCATTTTTGACCATAATTAATTGAATTTGTAATTTTTAAATAGTCAAGTTGAAATTCTGCCAAGTGTTTACTTCCAGCACGTTTACAGATAACAGAGCTAAAAAAATTAATACCTTTTCTTCCTCCACAGATTCCAGGATATTTTTTTTTCTGCTTTTAGAAAGTCAAAATTATCAAACTTTTTTTCATTTTTAAAGATTAGACTTCCAAAATAGGGGGTAGGGGGTGAGATGGGATCATACATACACACACATACATGCACACACACACACATAAACCCACCCCCTTCCCTAGTAGCAGGAATGGTTGAACGAAGACTTAAGTATATTATTTAGAATATTTGGCATAATTAAAAATAGGGGTGGGAAGGGAAATGGAAAAACATTATTGATGACTGATGATAACCAAAATATAATTAAAATATATAGACTTTTATTCATATTTGATGGGAGACCAATTTTCTTTTGCTGAATACTTTTGAAAGTATCCCAGGCTTAAGTTCTTTAATCAAAAACAGGAGAGTGGGGCCCAATGCCTCAAATTCAAATATTCTAAAACACAAAGGGCCATGTCTGAGGACTAGAAAGTCAACAGACAAAAGATTTGATGAACTTTTATGTAATTTACCAATACCATGTAAGTGAGCCTAGAAAATTTAATTGGACACACTGGTATAAAAAGCCATCAATGCCAAAATGGCTAGAAGGTTCTTTCTAATGAATGTTTGGCCCTGGGGGCAAGGCCAGACCAAAACCCACAGAATAATAAAGAAATACACACACCGGATATCTACCTATTTCAGTGACAGGGGAAAATAGACTTTATGTAAGTATCTGAAGAGGGTTCTTCTTTCATTCTTTAAAGTTTTTTATTAGTGCATCTTTCTCTTACAAGTAGTTTTCAAATTTTAATATAAGAACTTGGCATTGAAACATGAAACTTGAGTTCTGAAAACTATTCTCCAAGATGCTGAAGCATGTTTGCCTTTTCTTTGTAAAAAAGGGAGCTAACCTATGTTTCACAAATGTCTAAGTCTGTGCAGATAATTTATATGAATGTGTATATTTTTAAAACACATTATATGCTGGTACTCACATAGAAATGTAAACCAGAATGAGAAGCCTCCCAAATTATCCCACCCTGAAAGCACTTTCCTTTCCCACTTCCTGTTAATAAGGCAAAATTCTTGCCATGAAATCTTAACTTAACCCCTTTTACCAAAACCAAAACCAAAATGAATCTCTCTGGAGGAAAATCCCCTAAAGAACTGGCAGGATATACATGCTGAGATGTGTATATGTCAATACTGTTTTTTTTTCCCCCCGTGGTCTGCTCTTTTAAAATTATTTTTTAAAAAGATCTTAGGTATTGATATAACTTCAGAAAAATATCCACCCTAAACTAAGTTACATTTCCATGTATTTTCAGAATTTTCTCTTTGACAATATTACAATGCTCTGTTTCAAAGATTTTTTTTTTTGACATAAAAATATACGTGTAAACAGTATGCTAACTGCTCTTACTAGCCCTCTAGGTATGGAGGCATCATCTCTAACCTCAGCTCAGCAGCAATGTCCTAGGCTGTCTGCATTTATAAATCGATTTTACCATCAGAACATGGTTTTAAAAAAAAAAACAAACTTTAGAATTGAAGAGTTACAGAGAACAATGTAGGAGTTTGAATTTCCTTTCCTTTATTTCAAAAAAGGTAAAGAATTATCCCAGGTTCTTGGGCATCTCAACAATTTTTTCCAAACAAATGCCCAAAAAGAGAGAGATAAAAAGAAAAAATCTCTATAAAGATGAGGGTAAAAAGGGAAAAGATGGGGTAAAGTCTACCTACTTGCCCAAGAATGCCACTTTCTACAACCTGCTTCATGTGCAGGGAGAGGGGGCATATCTTCTGTCAAAGCAGAGCAAACTTTAAGGATGAGTAATTTATTTGGAAAAAAGGTATGTATGAGATGCTCAATGGGGAAAAAATGTTATTTTGAAAGCAAAAATGTGAGATGGAGGAGAGGAAGAAAACATTTATTTAAATCAACCAGTCACTCTTTTTCCCTTATAGCAAAAGCCTAAGAGCAGCTCAAATTTCGTGAACACTATTCTCTTAAAAAAAATTTCAAAAGAAACCATAAAAATAAAAAAACACACACCCAAAACTTAAAAAACCTAAAGAGAGCCTCTCCTGAGCCATCTCAAAATTGAAACTTTTCTTCTGCTCAATTAGTGCAGGCAATAAACTAATAAAACATTTACTTTTCAATTTAATGACCCTCTCTGTATTCTCTACTGATATCTACTAGGTAGAGCTGAAGTAAGTGTTCTGATTATAACCCATCCAGGGGAAACTGGTACCAACTTCATTATTTTATAAGTCGCCTGCTAGTAGCAAGTGAGCAAGGAATACAATGGACAGCTTTGAAGTAGCCAAATGCAGATGATTACCTCGCTCTGGCAAATGAATTCATTAAAGGTTGAGAGGACTGGATAGAAGATGGATAGGGAAGGAATCTTTCAGGACACTGAAGTCTCTGGGTTAGTAAGGAACTCCTCTCCCTCTTCCCCCTCTTGGTGGGACTCTTGTAGGCCCCCGATAGAGTTTTCCATAAGCAGAAGACTGAGCTGGGACCCCCCAGTTAAGACCTGCTCCTGAGCTGCTGGCCCCAGTGGTTCCTGGCCCCAGCTCCCCATAGTTTTGCAATTTGGTCTCTGTATGTGCCACAGAGTTGCTGCTTCCCTCAGCCTTCAGGAATGGTTGCCCAACCACTGAGTGTAATGCTAAGGGTACCCTGGCAAAACGGAGGTCCTGGTCCCCTGGAAACTGCACTGAACCTGTACCCTGGTAACTGCTGGACTCCCCAAGGTGGCTCACAGAGCCTGAGAAGCTCCTGTTCTTCACCAGGGTCTGGGCCAAGGATTCTGTCAAGGCTGGACCAGAGTTGCGTTCATCAGTGTCAGTGGCACTGAACCCTGTTTCAGGCCCATCAGTGTTTCCGTAAGTCCTGTTGGGATGGGGTCGGGTGGAGTATTCCATTGGTCTCAAGGCCTGGTGCTCATGTGGCAGGTGGCCAGGAGGCTCTGCTTCAGGCTGGGATAAAAGTTGCAGCAAGGCGGCTGTCACGGCTGGGTTCAACTCCTGGGGGGCGCTGGAAAGATCGCCTTCAACCAGAGGGGGTGGAGGTGGCGGCGGTGGAGGTCCGGGGGGCTCAGGGGGCCTCTTCTCTGGTGGAAGAATGTGAGGAGGACATGCTGTGGAAGGGTTACTTCTTTTAAACACCATCTTAAAAATGACATGTGATTATAAACACACACACACACATACACACATACGCACATATACTGCCCAACATATATCAATACAAGTAACCAAATATATATAAAGAATAAAATCTTGGGATCAGGAAATTGCAATTTATAAATAAAATCAAGTGATTGAAAGCAAAACAGTTGTATTCTGGATCTAACAGCTGGTGTAAAAAGATTATATGTTTCAAATAATTGTCCTGATTTTTATCTGAGATTTCCTCCATTTCCTTCCTTAAGGAACCATTCTAATATGTGGGCTGTTGGCAGCCTCCCCGCCCCTTTTTGCTGTTGGATCAAAACATTAATGAAAATAAAGTAGAAAGAAGGAAGATGAGAGTGAACAATATACATGCTGCGGTCACATTTCTAGGACACAATCTTGTTGTACAATAGGAGACCTTGCATGGATTTAGCTAACACATTTTACAGAACGTTTGATCATATTAAGGTTAACACCTGAAACAGAACTTAAAGAATATACAGGAAAGATGAAATAAAGTAAAAACCTTTCATTACCATCATGTATAAATATACACTTGCTTCTCCAAACTTCAGTCCCGTCTCCACATAACCACATTCTGAAGGATTAACCACTACACCAGTAATTCAGCTTCCTATGTTATAGTAATTAGAAAGACTAAAGTAACCTACAGTAATTTTCTATTGTTTTCCAACCTCCTCCATTTTTCCCATGCTATGAGGAAAATTACTATAATGATGTCATGCAGAATGGGCTGTTGATAAATATGTTTATCTTGAAGACAGTTACAATGAGAACTGAGAAATGTGTTGAACTAATACTAAATTCTGTCTTTCCAAAGATCCTTCTCTTTTTTGAACCACTCTCCAGACTCTTTTCCCCCACTGCTGACTAAATTTGCCTAAGAATGGTAATCACTGTCTGATAATAAACTCCTGCTAAGACAGGAGAGTAGACATGTAAAATGGCACTGAGTTTGAGAACAAATACAATGAAGTACAGTCAGAATAATGACTTTAGAGAGTTGAGAGTCACCCTGCCATAGAAAAGGTTTAATGTTTTGGAATAGCTTCCAAATGATCAATTTTTCTGTTTACTATGGAAGCATATTTCTAAATATCCATATAGTCTTTAATATCTAAGCTAGTAACATAAAGTCACTTTTAGACAAGCCAAAAATAATTTTTAGTTATAATTAGATATTATGGTAGTATATTTACCACAATTATATTTTGCAAAGAAAATCAACAAAGTAAGTATGCATTCCCTTAGCATGCATATGAAAACACTCTGAAAACACTATAAAATTGCAAAGTTGTCCAGTGGAAGGATGAGGGCAGGTGCTATATGTAACACAAGCAGGGTGACCAAAAGTCCCAATTTGCTTGGGGATTGAGGGGCTTTCCAAATGGCCAACTTTAAGTTTTAAAAATAGGACTGTATAGGAACAAGTTGGTCACTCTATATTCAGTATTTAATAGTTTAAAAACTATTAAAGAAAAATTAATAACACTTGTTAATAATAAGCAACTTGTGGACAGACTGGTTGGCTGACAAGGTGGTAGGGAAAAATAAATTTAATGACAAAAAATTACCTATGGAAAGCTTATAATCTGAAAAGGAGACATTCTGAAAAAGGAGAGCTAACTGAACTATAAACATCTATAGATTTGGGAGCATTTTGGCATCAATCCTACCTATCTCACTATACAAAAACATCCCAGTACCAGTTATTTTTAAAAGTATTTTTGGACAAGGCATGAAATGAACCACCAGTTTTGTTTTGTTTTGTTTTTTAATATTGAGGGCAAGCAACTTTAAAATGCCCGAATGCAAAAGTAGGCAAAGCAAACTTATCATCTTCCAGGTATACCGCTTTTTACATTTAAACTTTGCCTTTTATGTAAACAGCCTAGTTGTTACAATAGAACTAATTCTTGAGCTCAAATCTTTCACATGCGTGAGAACATAAAAACTATTTCAGAGTAGCAAAAGCAGATGGATTGTAAAAAAACAATTAAAGTAAGGTTAATAACACTTTTTAAAAGAATTAAAAATCACATTAAAAAACTAATACTAAGGTTTAAAGTGTAACAATATTGCCAATCCTTAACAGTCTGTCCTAATGGAGGGAGGTATTAATGAAATGTACAAATAACTTAAAAACTTCATTTGACTAGGTAGATATCAACCATAATACTTTCCCAACAAGTATACAGTAGTTAAACAGTAGCCAGTTAGATTTTCGCCTTCTCTGGCTTATTTGGTCTGCCCTCTAGTGGAAGTGCTAATGAACAGTAAAATGACTGAATGAGGCAGCTAGGGAGAAATAAGAGCACGAGAGACATTGGATATACCAAATGGATAATCCAGGGGTGACTGTAATAATTAGGAGTGGCATTTTTACTCTCTGAAATGTAAATCCAACAATTTCTGACCATAAGCCAGGTCTTAATTTTATTTCAATTTCACCACTTGGCTGATAATTTGTTGGCTCAATTATTGAATTTGAATCACTTCAGGTATTTTGATTATAGATTAACTGTGTGTGTGTATGGAGGGAAGGTATGAGAAATGACACAAAGAAGCCTGTTTTAATTCTAGATTAGCCTTCTCTGTTATTCCATGTTCTAGAGTCTGTTAAAAACAGCTGGAATCAGATAACAGAATAGCAAAGTGAATTAAGAAATACATGAAAAAGAAACACGTTGAGAGTACACAAGTTCTAGTTCTGGCTCTGCCCATAATATGGTTCCAGCAGTGAGACCACAGGCAGGCTAATTTAAACTCCCTAGATTGCAGTTTCCCTATCTGTAAAGTAAAAGGGTTAATTTTATTTATGTCATCTTCAAGTTTTAAAAAGCTTTACATATGAGAAACAGCTTACATATTTGACCTTATGCCAGTGGAAATAAAGCATATACTTTCTGCACCATCCCATAGAAATGTGAATGTAGGACCCAAAAGATGAAAGTTAATGTAACTCGTCAACCCGTACCTCTTCTCATTCCCCATTCACAGGGTCTTCATGAACAGCAAAAATATCCAAGGAGTTGAACACTTTTAGATAAGTAAATATTTGTAAACAGACTGTGAATTAGACTGTGCATGCTGTAGACATGCGAGATGAAGGTATAATGTATTTCCTTTTTTCATATTTTTTTAAATATGATGCTCACTTCCTAATCTTAAATCCATTCAACTGTCTCAGGAACACAGATTTTAAATCATTTTTATATGCTATTAGTTTTTGGAAAGGAAATATATGGTGTTATCTACTTGGAAATATTCCCAAATTACTTTTAGATTAACAATGACATTTTATTAGGGTTTTCTTGACTGTGTTTTTCAGGCAAGACTCTGGTATCCAGGATCCACTACATTAGAGTATAATTGACTATGTGTACAATCTAATGATAGTTTGTTTGGAAGGCAGATTTTCAAGTACTAGTACTAGTTTGCCACCGTATACACAAGTCGCATCACTAATTATGGTTGTGGTTTCCGTGGGTTAAAATGTAGGGGCTTTACTTACCTATCTCCTAAGAAATGGAAAAACAATACATGAAAGTAGCTTTGAGAAGCTCTGAGACTTAAAGAAGCTGGGCAAGCAATATATCACTTGGTGGTATGTTCTCCTGTAGACTAGATTACAGAAAAACTGAAACTGAGGACACTGATGTGAAAAATAAAATGTTAAAAAGAGATTTTTAAGAGGATCAACAGCACCTGAGCTCAATGAGATTCATGACCGGTCTGTTTACCTGCTGCCTCCTCCTGTGGCATTGTGGGAGTTCTTCGGGGCCCCTGTGGCCCACTGTTCTTGTCACTGCTGTTTTCCTCCAGGCTGCCTGCTGGCTCCTGGGTTTTCATCAGCTGACTCAAGAGAACTGCCAACATATTCTGCATGTCAGCTGGTGTGCTTGAAGCTTCAGGGGTCGTCTGTTCTGCTGAAGGCTGGACGACTGGAGCAGGGGGTGCTTCCTTTAAAGACTCCTCTGGGCCCACTGGCTCTGAGTCCTGCTGCTGGGAACTGGCTTCTGTTAGGGCACTGATGGATTGGTTCAGGGCCTCCAGCTGCTGCTGTATCTCAGGGTTAGAGTGGATATTAAGCAGCTGCACCATCTGAGGGATGCTCAGGTCGGTTTGGCTCTGCAGTAGGTTCAGTAACACTGCTAATTCACTTTGATTCAATTGCTGTGTGATGTCACCGAGGCCTGTGGTGGGAGAGTGAAGCCAATATAAGAGGGTTGAGGCAGGGCAAGGACCTTTGCCTTCTCCAACTGGCAATAACAATTTATAATATCCAGTGAATGATTTCATTTTGAATGTCTCATTTTTCATGCCTCAAACTGTCATAAAAGTTTGTTATTCTTCATATTATCACTTAAAAACATAGGTACTAACTAATCTCTGTATTTTGAGCAAAAGTAATTTCATTCTACCTTTATTTTTCAAGGTCAGTGATTTTTAACTCTTACTATACATCAGAATTACTATGAGAGATTTTGAAATTCAGGTTCCTCAGGCCCCATTTCTAGAGATCTGGCCACTGTTCAAGAGTGTTTATTTTTAAAGTTTCCTAGGTGATTCCAATGTGCAGCTAACACTGAGAACCACTGTTGTAGCTGGACAGGGAAGGGAAAGTGAGTAAGGAATAGCTGTATTTCAGAAAATTGGTGGTACCACAGGAAGAGAACTACTTTGTTATAATAGTTCATTATTATACAGTTTTGGGTATATTCACACTGGCTAACAGTCTACAAAACTAACTACATTCAGCAATTGTAATTTAACATGATTGGATTCTAAGAAGGACTTACCGAGGCTAACATATACAGGGGTTCCAAATAATGAGTGTTAGAGAGCTATGAATGAACTAACCTGAAATTAAATTTGGCTTACCTAATTCACTGATTTATCCCACACATCTAACTGAGGTATAGTGGTCCTTATTTCAGGAAAATAAAATAATCTATTGTAGACTTTCTAGACGACATCTATAAAACTTGTTTTTTTCCTTTTCCCTATAATGAGAACACCAACGTCTTTATTAATTCTTCGGTGGCTAAAAACTAAGACTGAAAAAGAGAGACAGAGAGAGAGAGGACACACCCTTGTGCTTGACCTTCAAAACCTGCCAAAATGTGCTTAATAAAAGCACAAAGAATTCATCCCAGCACTGACCTATTGCCTCCCCAGCCCCAGGCTCCACCTTTCCAGGAGCAGGCTGAGGTGGTGCTGGGCTGCTGTTCTTCACAGGCTCAGCACTTGTCCCTGAGGTAGTTTCTTTTCGAGAGGCTTTGGATGGAGGTGGCTCTTCTACCACAACACCACTTTGTCGCTGCCGTCGCCGTTTCTTACTCCATAATTCATGACAATCCTGCCAGTGGGGTAGGCTGAAAAAAGACAAAACAAAGGGAAAATGTGTGTGGGAATGTGATAGTGTGTGAACAGAGGAATGAGATTAAAATATGAAGGCTCAGAGCAGTGAGGAATAAAAAGGATAAGGAAAACATAAAATTAACCAGAGAAATTAGTAAATAAATAATAGCAGTATAAAAGGAATCACGGCATACAATAGTCTGAGGAAATCAAGGCCCAAAAGCTCAAAAGATTTCTACAGTAAGAGATGAGGATTTTCCTAAAACCAAAGACACACCTGCTATATAAATGACCGTATTCCAACCAAATAGTTAAATCTTATAACTGTTCTTGTTTGGTATAACAAGAATAAAGGAGAATTTTATTGGTCGAGTTTCAGTTGGGAATAAATATCACAGAGATGACTGGCTTGTTAATATCTACAAAAGGTCCGGGCAGAGTAGTGATTTAAGTCTTGGAATAACGTAAGCACATTATGATTAAATCGCTTCTGTGTAAAATCAATTATGTTACTTGGGCTGTAAAGACCAAAAAACTGGTTCTTTCTTCTTTCTGCCCACTAAATTTCCGTGACTAAGTGTTTTCATTTGTGGCGTTTATTAGAATATTTTAATATATCTAATATATTTCCAGACTTCTCCATAATAATACAAATGGTTCCAGCAAGTCAAATCTTACTACAATAAAGATTACCATAGCCAAAAAAATCTTTCTGTATCAAGAGTTTCTAAATTTCAGTAAAAAAGCTTATATATTTCTAACCATATTCAATGTACCAAAATTCTAGTACACTAAATGTTTTTGAAACAAATTTGTAGTTACTATTGACTCATGTACTATTATCTTATCCATTTCTTTATGATACACAGTCTTTCTTACAGAAATACTCTAAAACTGTCTGATGTGATAGCTAAAATGTTGTCAGTGATAAATTCAAACATAAAAGACTTTTTAGTTGTCAGAATGTAAGATGTGAGTGTAAAACCTCTGAAGAGCCTACACTATACAGGAAATTCATAAGATTCTGATAAAAAAGAGACACTGAAAGGCCCTATTTTCTAAATTAAAATTCAGGACATACAACCTGACAGTGAAGCAAACTATTTAAAATTAGGACTGTTCCTGAAAGTGTGGGATACACATGGTCACCAGAGACGTAGAGAATTCAAGCAGACGGAATAGTTAAGAGCAAAAACTAAATTAATTCTATTCCTTGTTTTTAAAAAACCTAATGCAATAAAAGTTCTTATCAACCATACTACTACTCAAGGATGACCTCTTCATTTGGGACTTGGCCATTGCAGTTTTAAAAAAGCTACTACTTTGAATTTCTTATCTCCTAGGCCTAGGGGGAAGTTTAAGGTCACTACATGGTCACCAGCACTTACTCTGGAGGATCCATTTTGCTGAGGTCGACATCTTTAAGGAAGTCACTCTGTAGGGTCTGTTCAGCTGTACAACGTTTGCTAGGATCCAGTGTCAGCATGTGGTCCAGTAAATCAAGAGCTGCTGAAGGAATGCTGTGGAAAGAAAGTAAAAACAAGTTCACAATGACCCCACAGTTCTTAAACCTGTAACCCTGTGTCAAAAGTCTCTGAATTTCCAGCTCCACATAAAACTGTAGAAAGGGTCTACGGCCATGCCACCCTGAACATATCCGATCTCGTCTGATCTCAGAAGCTAAGGAGGGTTGGGTATGGTTAGTACTTGGATGGGTGGATGGGAGACTACCTAGGAATATCAGTTGCTGTAAAAAAAAAAAAAACAAAACTATGGAAAGGGGGCTGGAAGCTGGCTAAACAATCACATAGCTTTACACAGACTTTTGCCTCTACACAGGATTTAAGTGATACAATACAGGTAGAACACATGAAACAAGCAGTTAAATTCTCTTTTTTGTCTTGGGAAGATCAAAAGCCCTATGAGAAAATTTATATTGTTCAAAATAAAAATAGTTTTCTATCATCTAAAGCCTTTAAAAGAGAAAATTCCAAAAAGGCTATGATAAAACTCATATACTATTGGAAAATAAAATGTTTTCCTATGATGTATTGTCATAATAAATTGGGACAACACTAACTTCCTAGGCCAGGAAAAAGTCAAGTCCAAACACCAGCCAAACACAGAAAATACATGTACACTTTTTCCAAACTCACAAAGAGAATTCTTCTCGTAGACGCCTTCTATACTGCTTCTTCGGTTTCATGGTATTAAAGTAGGGCAGCTTAATAACATCAGGCCACACAGCTGGACAAGGGCTACCACAGAGTCGACTGAAAGTAAAGCAAAAAGCAAGAAACAGTGAGTCAGCATCACAAATTCTGGAGATTCTAGAAGCAGTAATGATTACCTCCTGAGGTGTGGGGAATCTCAGCTTATTAAATAAGAGGGCATACAGAAAGGTAAAACCTGACATCACTACTTAAAACTAGTAATAAAGATAATGAAGAGAAAATACTGGCACAACAGTCCAAAATGATCTATATATTTGGTTTTGTTAAATACGTTTTTAATCCTCCACAGAGGTTTTCATTACCATTTTGTTTTTGTTCAGTTAATGTTAATTTCAAAGGGCTGAGCTGGTCCTATAATGTCCCTACAGGAAAAACTAGAAGAAGAGAGCCTAAGACTTAAACTTTGATGGAAAATTGAGTTTACTATATAACAAATAATGAGTTATATGCCATCTTTTAAAAAGTCTACATTAGCCTGCTATATCCTTTCCTTTAATCTTTTTGTAAAAAGAAATCCAAATTCCATACTAAAACCAGGCTTTTCTGATATACTCTATTAAAGGTTCTATTTTATAACCATGTTTTTATGCTGTATTACTTACTCAACTCTGAGCTCTTTGAAGGCAGGGACCTATCTTATTTATCTCTGCATCCCAAAGTTTAACAGAGAAAGGAATTTGTTACAAAACAGGTTCAATAACTGTTTGCTAAATAAATTGGATCTGAATCTAACCTAAGAATGAAACAGCTATTCTGAAAAAGGCATGCTATTATATAAAAAACTAATTTAAAAAATTCACAAAATAATACTTCAAAAGTAAGCGGAACACAATTTCTTTACATATATAGCCCATGACAAAATATACAGTAAACCTGACTGCATGAAGAGAAACTTACTTGGACATAAGGAATGTAAAATCATTTAACAGAATGACTAGAAAGTGTTAAATTAGAGGATGAAATTGTCTATCACACCTGGGCACTCAGAGTACATGCTGTACCTGATCAGTTCTAGCTGAGCCAGTTCCAGATTGGCTTGAAAAATAGGCTTCTTTGTGAACAGTTCCCCAAGGATGCAGCTAGAAAGAGTAAAATTGAGAGGTCAGAAAGAGAAATCTCTGACGCCTATTTAAACTGTGTCTCAATAAACTTCTGTATCAGACTGCATCGAATATAATCCCTGTTGTAAATTTGCCCCAAACTGCAGTGTCTTGAGTTTCATAAAAGAAAATATTTCTTGTGGTTAAAATAATATAAGGGTTTCAAATTCACCAGTATATCAAGCTTTGCCACCTCTAAAGGACAGTCTATATATAAGCAGGGAAAGCGAGTCAAAATTCCTTTTCTATCAAGTCCATTGTAAATTAAGAAATTAACTAAAGATTTAAAATCCCATACTTCAATTTTACAAGGATATTCAGCAGTTCCTATAGAGAATATTAGTTTTTTTTTTCATTTATCTGCTCTATAGAATGTGTACTATACTATAGCCTTCTAGGCACTGTATTTTAAAGAAAAGTTTATTGTCATCAGTCAAGATCAGTTTCAATAGGACTTTTAGATGCATTATGCTTAAACATCTTTATTCTTTTGAAAAGGCTATTCAGAACTGTATTGACATATTTACATAGTTTCCAAATTTCTCTCCACAAATTACTTATTACAAAAGCATCAGCCATAAGAAGAGATGAAATATTGCCATTTGTGATAACAGAGATGGACCTTGATATGCTCAGTGAAATAAGCAATAGAGAAAAAGTTGAAAACCACATGATATCACTTATATGTGGGATATAAACCTAAAAGCAACAAACAAACAGGACAAACAGAAACTCATGGACATGGACAACAGACTAGCGGTTATCAGAGGGTGGAGGGTAGGGGAGAGGTAGACGAGGTAAAAGCAGTCCAATATGTGGTGACAGAAGAAATCTAACTATGGGCTGTGAACACACAATGCAATATATATATGCCTTACTGTTAAATTGTACACCTGAAACTTACTGGAATCATTAACCAATGTCACCATAATAAAAAAAAATAAAATAAAACAACAAAAAGGGAAAACTAGTAACTATTTAGTAAGAGAAAAAAGATGACACCTGTGACCAAAATTAACATCACCGATAAGGAGCAAATAGGGTTCATGGAAGTACAAAGGTGATACCTTGAAAAGAACACTTATGGAGTATTCCAGCCAAAAATTCATAACCTGAACCTATTTATTAACTGGTCTGTACTCTTCAAAAATGTAAATGTCATGAAAGACAAAGAAAGGTTAAGGAACTGTTCCAGATTTAAGAATGGCAATTAAATGTAATACATGATACTGGATTAGATCCTCTATCAGGTGAGGTATTGTTTCTAAGACATTATGATGTACATAAAATGAGAATATGGAATATAAGCTAAAGTATTCTAATGAATAAAGGTAGTATACCAATATTTAAGTTCTCAAATTTGATAACTGTGCTGTGATTACTTAAGAAAATGCCTTTGTTCTTAGGAAATGTACATTAAGTATTAAAAAAAAAAGGACTATGATATATACAACTACTTTCAAATAGTTCTGGGAAAAAATGTGGTATATTTATAAACATATATATTTTATTCTATGTGTATATTGTATGTTGTGTGATATACACACACAAATACACATACATGAATATAAAAGCAAATGTGGCAAGATGTTAAAAATCATGATTAAATCTCAAAATAATTATGCTGAATAAAAGATGTAGAAGAAAAAAGAGCATACACTATAATTCCATTTACATAAAAGTCTAGAAATCGAAATCAATCAATAGTTATACAAAGTAGAACAATGGCTGCTGGGGAATGGGGTGGTATGCACACAAGAAAGAAATTACAAAGGAGCACATGGAAACTTTTGGAGGTGATATTATCTTGGTTTTGGTGATGGTTTCACTGGTGTATACAATATGTTCACTTTAAATATGTATAGTTTATTATACACCTAAAAGGTTAAAAAATTAGTGAATCTGGATAAAAGCTATACTAAAGTTCTTTGTACTATTCTAATAATTTTTCTGACATTTGAATTTATTTCAAAATAAACTTAAAAATAAGTGAAAAAACTACACAAATACTTCATGTTTTTTTGTATGTGGAAATAATTAATTTTTTAAAAAGTAGAGAAAGAAAAAAACTGACAAAGAATCTCTTCTCTGGCCTGCGCTCTAAAATAAGATTTATTCACAAATACTCACAAAACCAATGTTTATAGTTTTACTTTAAAAGTACTTAGCTTGACTAAATTTGAGAAAGCAAAATAAACCTAGCTCTTAAAGTTATTAGCACCTTTCTGAGAACATTTGTTAACCTCAAATGACAAATTCTTACTTCCAACATTCTCTCAAACCTTACCCAGAGATAAAAAAGTAAAAATAAAATTTCATTGTTTCCAGTATGAACTGCCAAATCAAATTCCAAATATAATGTTGTCATAAATGGTAAAATAAGAGAAAAACAAACAAACAAATCCAGCTTGGTTTTCAGACTCTAGGTATAATTTGTTGTATTGGTCTTTCTAGTTTCTCCCCTGATTTTCAAACTGAACCACTCCAGCAATTCTCTGACAGGAAGATTCTACAAAAATATCTTCAGAGAGACTACCAAGGATCACCAAAGTAGTAAGCTCACATCAAAAGTCAAATAAAATCTCAATTCAATGAGTCACTGGGTCTTAAAGGAAGTCTAATTTTCTGTAATTTTAATTTCCAGTTGTTTTTGTGTTTTTCCTAATTCAGTCTTTTGGTAGAGAAGACATAGTTATGTAATCAACACTTTGCTACTGCACTAAGGTGGTAGGTGAGAGACTGAAATAATAGTAGCAACAGAGCTATGAACTTTCCCCATGCATCTTCATGGGGCATTAACTTTAGAGTCTAGTTGCCACAATTTAAATACTAATACTGTTAAAGCAAATAGTTCAGAACACAAACACACCCAATTTCAGTCAGTAAAATTTAACTAAAGCTTCATTTGAGTTGGGTAGGGTACCAGAGAAATTATGCTCTCTTTCTCTCTCACCCTTTTGATTTTTGAAATAATACCTCTGCAGTGTTCCTTTAAAAGAATGACATTAACAGGTCCTTATCAGTACTTTTATTCCGTCTCTTTCTCTCTCTTACACTGTCGCTCTCATTCTCTGCCTCTGAGAAGAGACCATACTCTGTGGAGTGTTACCCATTTTCTAATAAACTTTCCTTTAGACTTTAAAAAAAAAAATGACATTAATAGAGAGAAAGAATGGAGAAAGTGATATGCTCTACTGGAAAATATATATAAGAATCCTAAAGTATGAGGGTCAAGGACAGTGTATGTATGCATAAATCATATAGCATAAGAAATAACTAACAAACATGGCCCATTTAAACTGTCTAGGCCCCTAATAAACAAACTGTAAATATAATTTTCCATTAAAGAAACTAAGACTCCTTAGAAAAATGGCTGATACCAGGTCTGGGGCAGGAACTGAACAAAAGAAGCTCGGAACCAGAAAACAGGAAAAGTGATCAAAGACTACTACAGTTATACCAAAAGTACTCAAGAATTAAACTTAATAAAATCCAGGGGCCAAAAACTGAACAGTCCGAACAGAAATCAGGATGAAAACCATAATGGATTAAAACATATCAAATATGTTTAATTCTATGAATTCATAATAAAACTAAAATACAAACCCCAAAAACCATCTCTTTGGTCATCATTGGAGGATGCTAGGAAACCACCTAATTACCTTGAAAACTGGTAAATAAAATGAAAGAATTAAACCTTTATCCCTATCTTTTCCATATTATTTGTACTTAGGGTTAGCCAAAAATATGTTATCTTTACTCCAGGAAGGAATGATATAATTAGAATGTCACCATCAAAAACAACCACCACAAATAAATTAATAGATGTGGATCATTAACCCATTTCCCATTTAGGAAAAAAAAAAAAAGTGCAGCTCACTGCCAGCATAAATTTAATTTTACATAAACACACTCTTTGAGGCTGAAGCAAATCTGACTGGTTTTCAGTGTGAAAATAAAATATAAAAACTGTTCTTGGAGTTATTTCTGAACAGAACTTGTCTCTAATCCTAATGTAACAGAAATGTATACGCAAATCAGATTCATCAAATGATTCTTCGGCTAACAACTGTTCGAGAAGGATGTTAACATCACGCATAGCAATGCCACATTTTCTAGGATTTGATATTTTCAGCAATTGAGAATTACTATATTTTGTAAATGGAAATACTACTACTAAAAACAGAATGCTATAAACAGAATGATGTCATTTGTTTCCAAAGACTACTGATACACTAGAGCTATGTGAAAATAATAAAAGCAAGGTATTTCGTGGCAAACTTCAAGGTTAAGATTAAGACTGTAATCCACGAGTTATGTTGGGGTAAACTCTACAGTCGTAATGGTAACATTTCAAAAAGAGACAATTATATATTATGTAAAGTGGTGTGTGTGTATGTGTAAATCTCCCCTAACAGGGATAAATATTTCATAAGGCATTGTTTAGAATTGCTGTATAAAGTGATAATAAAAAGCAGACTAATTTGTAGTGAATTATTTTATTGTTTTTAAATCCTTTATAGATAACATATCTAGTTATTATACTCTGGGCAGAGACTCCCCTGCCTCCCACACCTAACTTTGATGTACCATTAGACTACATAAGCTCTCAGATGTACTCAAAACCACATGTAAAGTGGTTTCAGGGTCAGTGAATGATTGGGAATCAAACCTGAATTCACCTACAATTTACAGGAAACAAAAGGGATAGAGAACCATACTACAATAATACCACCACCACCACCATAAGGATGCAATCAGCAAAATCCAGACTGAAAAGATCTATAGAAAACATTACCCAGTTTCTTCTAAGGAAATTGTAAGAAGGTGGGAGAACCCAAGAGAGATGGAAAGAGAATTTACAGTTAAAAGACTTGAGATAATCAATTTAATCTATGGACTTTATTTGAATATATTTGGATTCCAATTCAAACTCGGTTTAAAAAAAAAAAGAATCGATGAAATGTTTTTTAAAAAAGTGTCTCATATTAAAAAATGTTCAACAGATTTATCTAAAATCTGTCTACAAGTTTATCCCTATCCTTTTGAGCTTAAAGAAAAGCTGCAAAAGCCAATGTACTGAGAAAACAAGGTACAAGTTCAATATGTGAGTTAAAACAAAAGTGCAGGAAGCCTTACCCACAGCTCCAAACATCTATGGCTGGTGTGTACCGCTCCTCTCCCAGCAGAAGTTCTGGAGGTCGGTACCACAGAGTAATGACTTTGTTTGTATAAGGCCGACTGAAATGCAAAAAACCATCAAGACATAAATTTACAATGGCTTCTGATGCAAAATACTTTACATTTAAATGCAAATAGAACCAGCTGCCAATTGAAGATAAGATTAAAACCAGCTCCATAGCAACCTAAGAGTTCAAAAGTAAACTAGACACAAGTAGGAAATGAATAAATAACTTCCAACAAATTTGGGTTGATATGTTTCAGTTCAAGGCTGATTCAACAATTTAGATAGAATTTACTCTCTACAATCTAGGCAGTAATATATTTAGAAAATTAGAAACTCAGACAGTTATTGCAACTTGCAGGATACTATAATACCCTAGAATAAAGAAGATTCTTTCCTATTTCCCATATGTAACTTTGATGAATGCCTTACCTCTCTTCAGAGTTATAGAGCCGAGCAAGTCCAAAATCTGCTAGTTTGATTTGCCCACTGTAAAATAAAAAAAAAACAATTATTTTCATAAGTAATAGCAGCAACCTCTAAATTATACCAAAAAGACAAGCACTAATTTAGAAGTTAAAAGAATTACAAAATTAATTTTAATCTCCATTCTCTTAGTTCTACTCTTAATTGTCACTCTCCCAGATTGTGTCTCTTTTGACTACTCCAGTTTATAAAGCCTTAAGGTTTGTTTGTTCTGAACTACTACTGTATTTTTGGATTTAACTCAACTAAATATTTTATTTCTTGGCAAACAACAGTGGCTGGAACCTGCAAGAATAAATATTTATTGATCGCAGGGGAAAAAAGGGCTGTTATAGATTAAGAGAGATTTAAGATGCCTAACAATAAATCCAATTCATAACCCTTGACTGATTCTGGTTTGAACAAACTAGGTACATGAAAGACATTTTTCACATAATAGTAAAATGCTAACTGTATATGTATTATTAATTACATTAGTGTCTCAATTTTTGTTTATTAGGAAAACTTGACATTTTCCTAATAAAAAGTAAACAACTCTGTGGCTTTAACTGATTTCTTTCAAACAAGGAACACAGCTTTGATCCGAGCAAACAAAATTTTTATGATAAATGAGGCTCCTTCTACCAACCTACTGCCATCACTTCCTATACCATGATATACAACTATGGCCTTAGAGCAGTGGTCTCTAACCTTTTTGGAACCAGGGACCAGTACTCCTATGAGAATATAATGCCTGATGACCTGAGGTGGAACTAAGGCCACCTGCTAGCACCAGCAAGTGTCTGCAAATACAGATGAAGCTATGCTTTCTCACCTGCCTCCATCTGCTAACCTCTTGCTGTGCAGCCTGGTTCCTAAGAGGCCACAGGTTACCGACCAGTGCTGGTCAGTGGCCTAGGGGTTGGAGACCTCTGTCTTACAGGAGTTCTCAAACTTTAATATGAAATAAAAATCACCTGGAAAGCTTGTTAAATGTTTCCTGGGCCCCATTCCCAGAGACGCTTATTCAGTAGGTCACAGCCCACAAATTCGAATTTCTAACAAGCTCAAAGGTGATGCCAAAGCTGCTGGTCTGAGAATCACATTTTGAGAACCACTCCCTTAAAGGGATCACACCCATGTTTCACTTTGCTAAGTATTCTGTCTTTGACAATAATGTCAAGTGATATTTTAATAAACCACAACATAAAATGCTGAAAAACTATTTAAAAACCATTTATTAACTATTCTGGATTAATGATATTTATCTAAATTGTTATGTAGCCTATTTATTTACACTTATAGCTTGTGTTATCTCTTGGGAAAGGCAAAGCCAGGTGCATAATAACTCAAATCAGGCAGAAAAATTAGAGAAAAAAGGAGACTATGCTAGGAGGTGCTCCTCAAAATATTAGCAATAAGAATAGTAAAACAAGGTAACTACTACAGGCATACCTCATTTTATTGCACTTTACTTTATTGCACTTTCATTAACATGGTGGCAAGACCCCCCACCAGCAAAAAAAATTAGAACTCACCAAAGGCTTAGATAATGGTTAAAATTTTTTAGCAATAAGGTATTAAGGTATGTACTTTTTTTTAGACATAATGCTACTACACCGAATAGACTACAGTATATAGTTTTTATATGCACTGAGAAACCAAATAAAATGTGATTCATTTTATTGCGATATTTGCTTTAGTTTTAGTGATCTGGAACCAAACTCAATATCTCTGAGGTATGCCTGTAACAACAAAACTTTACATTAAATAAACCCTTATCATTCCTAGTAAAGATTATAAGCATCTTACTTACTTGACCCAAACATCACTACATTTTAAAGTTCACTTTATAAGCAAATTCTGAGAGAAGCAAAAAGGAAAGGAAAGGAATAGCTGATTTGAGCCCTATATTGAGACAAGGATTCCTCAAATTTCTTGGCATCCTTACTCTGAGAGGGGATCCAAGGTATACAGTGGGACTGAAAGTTAAAATGGCAATACATATATAGTTAGAGAATATTAGGCTAGACTGAAACATCACTAGCAGCTATCATATTTCCTAATCCATCCCCTCCCCTTATCACTCGCAGTAAATGACCTTCATTGAAAACAGAAGTCATTAGGTGAGAACAACTTAACATTACCCATAAATTTTACAACTATAACCTTCCTTCTTTTCCTTCAATTGCAAAACAAGTGGGTCAATCTCTTATTCAAGGATAATCACCTACACTTGTGGCTACTACCATCTGTGGCCTTGATCCCATCTCGAGAACCTTGCTACTTTAAATTATCTGGTTATTCCTTGAATCTTCAATGTCTCCCTCTCTATTTTCTTTTCCCTTAGCATTTAAAAACGCTCAAACCTGGGTGGCTCCATAGTGTAGCTGAGAGCACATCTACTTTACATACAGGAAGTCCTAGGTTCGTGCCCCAGGTGGAGCCATGAACCATACCCCGGGTGCGTTGGGTCCTGAGCGCTCCAGGCTCCAGCGGCCTGCCGTGAGTGCATGGGAGAAGATGCCATGCCTTCAGAGATGCAGTTTTTAAAGGGAGAAGGCAATATTCCTAAGTTAGGGATAGGACTGTGTGTGGCAGGGATTAAAGAGCGGAAAAAAAATTGCTCAAACCTCTGCATCCTTAAATAAAGTATGAAAATCAAAAAATTAAAAACATCTATCATTGCCTTCCTATTAATTGAGCTACCCACCGACTTATACTCTCACCACTGACTTAAATTTTCATATTCTCTTCTTAGGTGTTATAATCTGCCTGTGGTATCTGACATCTGTGATCCCTTCTTAAACTGGCCTATTTTGCATTCATGATATTTCCTTATTTTCTTCCTCTTTCTCTGACCATTCCCTTAGGTTCCATCTTCTGACACCTTCTGTATGCTTGATAACTCCTGAATCTATACTGCTAGTTTGGAACTCCCATGTGAACATATATGCCTATTAGGTATCACTGCCCTAGGTATGCAACAGACATATGTAAAAGAGATTTATTTACTCTTCATTCCACCCATCTTGCTCTTCTTTCTGTAATCCCCATACTGACCATTTTGCCACCCATCTAGTGAGTTATTTTAAAATATTTTCATTCATTCCCAACCAAAGTTTATTGATCTACCAAGTCCATCCTATCTCTACTAGTAATGCCTTGGCTAGTTCAAGAATTAATTATCATGGTGTTCTTAATCTTAATAGGTCTCTCTGCCTCCAGTGTATATCCCACTTAGTGACTTTTTGGAAACTACACTAATTGTGTCTCCTCTATCTAAAATGACTTGGTCTCATTTATACTTGTATATTTAAGACATAATGAACATCATAGAGCCTAGGTCTACCTCCCTCTCTCATCAACTGCTTTCTCTTCCTTGTCCAGTTGAGTTCTCCTTATCATTCTCTCCAGGCCATCTCACCTAGAAGTTGCTGTGTAGACAGAAATAAATGGGCACGAGCAGAGGCTGGATGGATCAGACTAAAACCATGAGACTCCTGCAAACTGCTTAGCTTCCTGAATATGGGAAGTCACGGACATGGAGGGTCTTGGCCCACCAGAAAGGACACCGATCAGGACTGCAGTTATTCCCTGCCATGAGATATCCCCAGGGAAGAACAAAAGGACCAAAAGAAAATATATTAATACTATAGTCCAGGAAGCTGCAAGCTGACAGACATCATAAAATTCTTGAAGTATTATTACTATAGATGTAGATTAACTGAGCCCAGCTTTAATGAGAGTTGTGGGATCACAGAGATAGCAACAGAAAGAATAATCTCTTAACACCATGTGTCTCATAAAGATATTTAAATGCAAATATATAAATTTTATGTATGTTTTAAATTTGCAATAATGAATTAATAATTTTATTTTAAAAACAAAGGATTAACTAAGCCAACATCCTTCAATGACTGCCACCTACAGATAAAATTTAAGCTCCTCAGTGACACATGCAAGATACGGCTTCACCAGTGCGCTTCTTGCCCTAGCAATACTGTTTAGTTTTCCAGACATGTTATTTTCACATTTATGTGCTTTTGTCCATGCAATTTCTTTTGTGTAGAAACTTAACCCTCTGTTGTCAGTCTTTCTGATAAATTCCTTTTAATTCCTCAAGACTGCATTTTCACAGGTACTTCCAAATTCAAGGAAAAATTGGGCTTACTAAATGTTTACTGAATTGAACAATTTGTTTACCTCTCCTACTAAACTCTGAGCTCTCCAGTGACCAACCATCCCATGTGACGCTTTTAGTGCTAAACCAGGACAGTCCTGGGCAACCCTGGATGGTTGGTCACCCTGCTCCACAAAGATAGAAAATATGTCATAATCATTCCATATCCCTATCTAAATAATGTTTGTCAAATATAATTGAACAGAAATGTTTAAAACAATGAGTGAATCAAAGATGGCTGTAAAAGCCCAATTTCCTAAAGAACCAAACTCTGGCCCGATTCAGTGGTACCAGACTTGCTTTTTATTCAATAGATATGGCTATTAACAAAGACTAGAGTGCATAATACATATAATTATCGCCAATGCAGTTTAGGCAAATAGCCAGAGAAGAAGAAAGTAGATGATGATAACTTCTGAAGAATTAACACTGCTCATCACCAAATTCATGTCTGTCTACACTATTAAAACCTGGGAATAAGTGCTGGGCAGAAAGGTCAATCAACAACTATAGCTATGTTTATTCTGAAATCTGGTAACTGAGAGTTTCAAGAGCACTTAAAAGAACAGGCATGTTTCTCCCCCCTAAACAAGAGAGAATTTCACTAAGATCTCAATATCTGTTTAAATTTGCCTAGGACCACAATATTATTTACTAACTAATGAAAAAAATCTCTGAGTAGAATGTGAGTGATTTCCTAAAATCTTTGCAATTAAAAAAACCTTTACAACCCTGCCTCTGTTAATTTCTTATCAACACAGAGTCTGGAGACTCTGCTAATCAAGATATCCCTATTCTAAGCTGTTCCTAAGGCACAAACAACAGATGTATGTAAATGCAAAAAACTGCATTATTGGTTCTACCTATAACCTCAATTAACTAGCTGAAACTAAGGGGGTCAGAAGAGAAGGAGAAAATGTTTATTCTCATTTGGTTTTACTATGTTACCTGTTGTTCAGCAAAATGTTAGAACACTTAATATCCCGATGCAGAAAATTCTTTTTGTGACAATAATCCAATCCTTCCATTAGCTGTTTCATGAATGACTTGATATGGTCCTCAGAAAAGTGCACCAAACCAGATTCTAGCAGTCCCATTAAGTCATGGTCCATATACTCAAATACAAGATAAAAGGCACCTATATAAGATAAAAGAAAAAATTAAAACAAGGGAAAGAAGATTATAAAATGACAATGCCTCAAATTTTAATATAACTTTGGAGTTGACCATAAGGCTCTCTGGAACAACTGCTTAATTTTACAGATGAAAAAACTGAAATTCAGAGTAGCTAAATAACTTGCTCTTTCTATTAATAACAACTACTGTTTGAATTAATCTTCTGACTCTTAGTCCAGTGCTCTTTGCACTACTTAAATCTTGAAGGGGAGAACTCATAGATGAGATTACTACTCTTTTATGATCTAAATCAGTTAACAAATTATAGACCTTTGGCCAAATCCAGTCTGATTGTCTGTTGTAAATAAAGTTTTATTTGTAACACACAACCATGCCTGTTTGTTACATATTGTTTATGCCCATTTTTGTAGAAGTCTTTACCATAGTAAATAAGATTCACATAATATGCCAGGGCAGCATGATATATTTAGTACATGTTATAAGTGCAATTCATAATATTTTTAAGAATCAAAAGAAAGGTGAATCATCCAATTAAACTCCTTAAATTTAGAAGTTGATAGAAGGAGAAGTACATCAAGAAAACTAAAAGATTTGAAATCCACTCTATCATTCCATTTTCAAGAGGATGCATGAGAGAGACAAATACTTAACTTAAGAGACCGAGTTAGACACTCATATATCTATCCTCAAAGTCTGTCTCTTAATGGCATAAAGGCAAAGATTTTAATCTAGGGGGCAGGCTTCAGACTCGTTGAACTCTCTGAAATAGTAATCAACATTTTAAACACATATATATGCATCATTTTAAAGGTATTTTTTTGAAAAATAGATCCACGTTTAAAGAGGTCCATAACCCCGAAAAAGTTAAGAATCATGGCATTAAGGGAATGTTTGAGAGAGATTTAGCTACAACCTCATACAAATAAAAATACTGAAATTATAAAAAGTAGACAAAGGACACAAAAGGAAAACACACACACTCACAAACACACACACAAAGAAGTAAAACTGATAAACATGGAAAAAAACTCAGAAGTAATATAAGAAATGCAATCCAAAATATCATACTTCACCTACCAAGATGACAATTTATTAAAAAGATATACTCAATGTTAGGAAGGATAAAGTGTATGGGCACTCACTGGTGGGACATAAATTATTATTTCCTTAAAAGCAATCTAACATTAAATATAAAAACCCTTTTGACCAAATAATTCTATTTCTAAGAAACTATATTAAGAAATAAATCTAAATGCAAATATTCATGTACAAAGATGCTCAGTGTTCTATTATATATTTTTTAACTGGCAACGAATTGCTCAACAAAAAGTAAAGTAAATTTGGATTCATCCATTTTTATGCAGTCATTAAAACATGCTAATAATATGGGCAATTGCTTATGACAGATTATAAAACATTAAATATACTTTGATATCAATTATGTTAAAATAAGTATATGCTAATCCCCTAGTGCTAATATCTTTGAGGCTCTGTAAATAAGTCCAGCTTAACTTTATCTACTACCTTCCTAATTTTATGTATTTCAATCATATTTTTGTAAAATTTATTTTTAATTGTGGTTGACATAAAATATTAAATTGGTTTTAGGTATACAATACAGTGATTCTACTATGTACAACTTTTATAACTTTATGATCACCAGAGTAAGTCTAGTAATCATCTGTCACTGTACAGTTATTATACTATTGATTATATTCCCTATGCTGTACATTACAGTCCCCTGACCTATTTTATAACTGGAAGTTTGTATACTCTTAATCCCCTTCCCCTTTTCCTACCAATCGTATTTTTTCAAAATTACAGATTAAATTTACAGATGCCGTCTCTTCATAGTTGCCCAAGATTTGCTTCAATAAAAGTAGGTTAGATATTATATTACATACTACTTCAAATATAAGTATGGAAACAATGAACAAGTTTATCCTCAAATGAGACAAAAGTTATAAATCCAGGAAAACAAACCATTATATGACCTGAAGATGATTTAGAAATAGCTGCTTTGAATTCTAAACTGTATCAGTGCAAAACTATGTAAAAATATGAATGTATATAAACCATAAGCAGAAGGGATGATATAAAAATGAGAGTAAGAAACAAACTCATAGATACCAGAGAACAAAACGAATGTTTGCCAAATGGGGGGAGGGGAGTGGGGATGGGCAAAAAGGGTGAATGGGATTAAGTACCACCAACTGCCAATTATAAAATTAGTAATGGGGATATAATATACAGCACAGAGAACATACTCAGTAATATCATAATAACTATGTATGGTGACAGATGGTTACTAGACTTATCATGGTGATCCCTTCATAAGGTAGATGAATGTCTAAACCACTATATTACATACCTGAAACTAATATATACTATTGTTTGTAAAATATAATTAAAAGGAAATTTATAAAATGAGAGTAACTGATAAATCTGGGTTTCAATTTTCATTATTGTTATAATTTATAAAAAAGAATTTAAAATGTTGATTGAAAGAAGATCTTATAAATGTTTACATGCTATCGCTTCTTGGGCTTTTGGCTAAGATCTAGTATCTGTTCTTATCAGTTTGTTTACATGCTGACCTTACTAGGTGTTAAAACAGACTCTAATTTTAATGATTACCAATGATTTATTTTTTTAATTAAATTTATTGGGGTGACATTAACAATGATTTCTAAAAGTATAAGAGTACACTGATAAAGAATGGACATTTCATAAAATAAGCACTGTTCAGCACAAAAGCAATATGCTATTATCTTAATTCTGGTAGAGATGCAAGGAAGAAGCTAGATTTTAGTACAAACTGTTAAATTCAAACAGTCAAGCAATCTAAGAAAGGGAAGTAAGATGTACCAATGCACCTGCAGAAACATAGTTCTTTGCTCATACCTTTGTCCTTTTTGAAATCCAATGCATCTTGTTTATCTGTGACAATTTCCTTCATGTTAACAACACTTCTGTGGATTAACTGACGAAGGATTTTGATCTCACGAATGGCTGTAATTGGGAAGCCCTCTTTCTCATTGTCTAGTCTCACCTTCTTCAGGGCCACTAGCTCTCCTGTAACAATAAATTCAAACCATTAAGATTTTCAATTAGAATTTTCTGGCTCCCATTATGAACCAGCCAATATATGTCCTTGCTCTGAAAGATGAACTTAATGCCTACTTTAATGCTTTATGCCAGATACTGGTTGTTGTTTTTTTTTTTTTTTTTGCAGTTGGACTGTTTATTAAGGTCATATTTCTCAGGAAGAGAAAACCTGAAACAAATCTCAATGTGTGGTTGTGACCCTGAAATGGTTGGCTGTTAAAAACAAATAAAACCAAGAAGCATATGTACTTAGCACTTCTTTTTTCTCTCTGTCAGATACTTTTATATCTTAAAAAATAAATCCCTAATTCCCTTTATCTTTGATTTTTTTAAGACTTGAATTTTTAAATGTTAGGCCTAAAAATTTTGGTTATTAAGATATACCAATAGTTCAACTACTTTATTTTCAAGAATTAACCCCCTACCAAAGAGCAACTTACACATTTTTTACCCTCTCTTAAATCCCAAGCAAACTTATTATGAAACATTTACAATAAACAAAAAAAGGAAGGTTTTTTAAACAGTAATTTTACTATTCTTTTGGAAATTTTAGTGTATTTAGTAACTCTTGAAGGCCAAATTAGAATTCGTAATTTACTTTTGCTAAATCCACTTAAGACATTAGTATTGGTAACTTTTAAATGTTCTGACATCTAAAATTTTGTGGCAATATTTACCTGTGTCTTTGTCCTTGGCTTTATATACTTGGCCATAGGTTCCCTCTCCAATAATCCCAATAATGTCAAACTTATCCACACAGCGCTTCCCCCAGTCACTTTCTGTTTGTCTTCTTTCTCCGTAACGAGGACAACAAATTCTAAAAAAGGCAAAACAAAAATTAAAAAATTATTTTTTGAAAATTAAGTCTTTACAAAGAAAACAACTCTTTTATGATAATATTCTGACACTTGACTTTTATGAATTTCTTTACTAAAAAGACAGGAATTAAGTGATATGAAATAGTTTAAACAGTCTCTCATAATGACTACAACAGATTTTTTACTTCAGAAAGACATAAGACCAAATAATAGATATGGTGCTTACTTTCTGACCTCTCTTCAGTATTGGCTTTCTCCACTACAGAATGGGAAAATAATCACGACATTATAAGGTCACCATAAAAATAAATTACAAAATTTGGCAATAATATATACTCAATAAATAGTAACTATTTTTATTGAGAAGAACACTAAACAACCAGATCAAACCCAGATTCTACTATGTTTATGGGACAGCAATTTATGTGATTGGGGCGGGGGAATCCCACTTTATTAAAAAAAAAGTTTTTAATCTATTAATTTTTCATTAATGTGTACATGGTTGATTCACCCTGAATAAAAGGGCATTTTTTTTTTTTTTTTACTTCAGTGCTCTAAATATTCTGAACTCAAAATGCAGATCAACTTTGTGGTATATCTGGATTTGGAAATTATTGCTTTTCTAAAAAAAAACCTAGGTATCTGTGGGTGCCAATGAATGGGTTTCCTAGGTAGGCTTTTATCCATTAAAATAAAAGATACATATCAGGTCCAATTTTTTTAAGATCCCACTGGTGTGGGTTGCATTAGAAAGTGTGAGATTTAGGCCCAATGGTTCTTTAGTGTAATAAAAGGTGTAATTAAGGTTAAGTTCCTTCAAAAACTCACTTTGGTCTTTTTTTATATGGTTGCTGAGGTGGTGTTATTGCCTTTGGTTCTGGAGAGTCTGGGGGTGATGGATCACCACCAGGGAGCTCTGGAGGGAGAGGGAGGTCCATGAGTAAGTGACGAGTCCTTTGTTCCTTCTCTTTCTTTACAGGTTTTGAAGGCAGAGTTTCTTTTGGACTAAACAATAGAAAAAAAAAAGATTACAATTACTTAAAGAATATGCAAATAAAACTTTCAAAGATTATAATGTCTGGCTATTAAAAGATTACAAAGATTTTATATTTAAGGGGGGAAAACCCTGTAATACAAGGTAAGAAAATGGAGCTTATCAAAGGTAAACACACTTGGATTTTACAAAATATATAGTATTCTAAAGGAAAAAAATTTTGGAATATTACTTGTAAGTCCTTTAATAAACCCTCCTTTTAATGTCTTTCCTAAGATTCTGTTTAGACTTTTACTGAGACAAAATAATCACCTAAAATTCGCAAAATACCACTGCAACTCATGGAATCACCAAAACTACCCTATATTTTAACAAAGATTTAAATAACTGAATGAGAACTCAAAGGATAACACTACTATATTACTAAAGATGTGGCAAGAATTTGAAAAAAGGAAATAGTATTTTAGAGTGTTTTGTAAGAAAACAGCTAAGCTAGAGATCAAAATTAGTGAAAAATATACTGATTTATTTTACTGGTTTAGAAACAAAAGGCAACCATATCTGAACAGCCAAAATTAATTAATAACTCTCAAACTAAAATTTCAGAGTCCAAGCAACTATCTGAAAATTATTAAAGTAGCTGGTAGCAGGTCTCTCATGATAATCATGAGAGAAGAGAATGGCTTTTCTGGAATAGATTAGAAAGGTCAGTTTCAGATCCAATTTTTTAACTACTTCACTTTATAAGTAAAGGAAGGATTCTGTGCCATGCGTGGCCTCAGAAAAAGAGTATAGCATACTAATTCATGCCTACAAATAAAATCATGCTAGATAGTAAGCCTTTTCTATTCCATCAGTTATCAGAAAGTTAAAAAGGATTTGAGAATTCTAACCATAGTAGAAGCCTCTTCCACTTTTTTAAAAACTATTTATTATTATTATTTATGCCTATAGCACCTAGTCTTCCTAGGTGGTCTCCCATTCAAGTACTAATCAGGCCCAACCCTGCTTAGCTTCCAAGATCAGACATCGGGCTTGTTCAGTGTGGCATGACTGTAGACTATTCGTCCACTTTTTTGACAAGTGGTTATAAAAAAAGTTTTTTTCCTCTTAAAGCAGAATGTGACCTGGGCACTACATTTCCATTCACAAAACTTGCTCTGAATTTCTAATGGCTTTACAACATGCCCAAGTAGGCTTATAATTGTGTTACTTTAAACAATACTTTTCTTTGAAAAATAAGCCTTATGGATAGTTACTCCCATCAAGTTGGTTCAGTTTAACATACTAATTCCTAGAGACCTAGATAGAGATGAACACATAACATTATTTCCTCATTTCTCAACTACTAATGTTAGAATATTCTTTATAAATTTAAATTCCTCATGATTTGGAAATACATTCTTGGTTCAGCTTCACTAGAATCAAAGTATCTGAATTCTCTCACCATTACTTCATATAAGTTCAGTCTATGTTTTATATTTAGGTCTTGTTTTCTCCAAGGTTTACTTTATGGGTTAAAATATAATTTGTTACCTTGAAAATGTATGTTCCTTCTGAAAAAAAATCACATTATTAGCATGTTTATTTCAAGAAAGAATGAGCATGTGATACGATGTGTATGACCTTACAATGCAAGGCACACACGCTGAATAGAGGTCAAATCCTATTTCAACAAATCCCAATGTACCAAACACCTTGGAATAATGATGGCTGGTAAAACTGCAATGCTTAACAACATCATAGTCTTCAGCCTTTAGTGTAGGATACTCAGTAAAATATAGTTCCATATAGAGCTGAGGATATATGGATGCTGAGAGGATCTAACATAGGGAAGCAGACAATGAACATCTAAGTCATTACTTAACAATTCAATAACAGGAAGTGCTGATCCACCTTAATATCAGTATTGTTCCCCATTTATACCTGTAGACAAATCACATAAGATGTGTAGGTTGCATAATGCTCATGTGTAATAATTTTTTAAAAGCTGCCAGTCTCCAAGACTTGCCAAAATTTTAATATCTCTTGAAATTTATGAGATTTAATCTGTAGGTATAAACACCTCCAAGAAGTCCTTATTATTAAAAAGGTATATTAAGAAAGCATATGAATTTACATATGAACTATTTAAAAAGAAAATTTCTTCATAATTAAAAAAATTCAACAGTATAAACTGATAAATATGATCGTTTATCCTTTTCCCCTTAAAGGTTATTTAAAAAGTAATTTATTTTTACAAACTTCAATTAAAAATGAGTTGAATACATTAAAAATGAGAACCAAGCATTCTATTAATAAAATCCTAACTCAAATTTGAATGCTCCCACAGATTCTTCCTTTTCTATAAGAGCTCAATACGTTATACAAACAGCCTTTAAGAATAGCATAGTCTTGTCTATGGCCATGCTACCCTGAACAAGCCCTGTCCCGTCTGATCTTGGAAGCTAAGCAGAGTCAGGCCTGGTTAGTACTTGGATGGGAGACCATTTAGGAAGACCAGGTGCTATAGGCATAAAAAAAATAAGGAACTGTAAGCTGACTAGGTCCTTACAATCTGTGAGGTCAACCTAGGGTTGCCTTGCCTAAAAATAAAAATAAAAAAAATAGCATAGTCTCCATAGAAGTCTGATAAACGTCAAATGAACCAGTCTATCAAAAAAAAGAGTGATAAAAGATTTTAAAAACTGTATGTGGTTAACTGGAATTTTCAAGAGTAGATGATCTCTTTAAAAGCAGGAGAACCTCATGAAGAGCTATGTAGTACAGCTGTACTATTATCATACTAAACTGAGGTGGGTGTCTGAAAGCCTTTGCTTCTTGAAACCAAAAACTATAGACCATGAATCAGAAAGGCTTTTGCAATATCAGTTGTTAAATTCACTCCTGCGTTTATTACCTTGTTAACAAACTCCTGCCTGACCTATATGTTTGAATGAAACATTTCATTCTTTTTCCAAAAGGATTTTAATTAAATGACAACAAATCCTCTAACAAAAGCTTTGTCATCCATGTGCTAACTGATTTCTTAACTACACACCCAATATCATTTCACACAAGCCCTGACACTGGCTCCTTCAGTAGTTTTACTTATTCAAATAACCAATATTTATGATTGCATTCTGAGGTCTATATTCAAATCACTGCAGGCAACAAAAAGATGTATAGGTCATTCTCAACATTTAAGCTGCTGAAATTTCAATGTGAGAAGGTAAAAGTATAGAGGAATATATGAGTTCCATATGTAACTTTTAGATTTCTTTGACAAGTTTTCTTACATAAAAATTATCTTTCATGGGACATATAGGTGCAGTTAGTACATGTAGTGGCACATACATGACAAAAACAAAAAACCATCTTGAATTCAAAATTAATATATAGTGAAAAAACAAAATTGATAGTGGAAGAAATCTTCATTTCCACTTTTCTACCTTTAATAATTTACCAATATTACGTGGAAAAATAATAATCATATATTCAAAAATATACACTGGGTTTACGGCCATGCCACCCTGACCATGCCCGATCTCGCCTGAACTTGGAAGCTAAGCAGGGTCGAGCCTAGTTAGTACTTGGATGGGAGACCACCTAGGAAGACCAGGTGTTAAAAAAAAATACATTGGACTATGAAATTAAATAGTTACACTTTCAGAATCAGAATTGAGCAAAAATAGTTTTGCTCATTTCATTCTCTCTCACACACAATTTTAAAAGATAGCCATACATACTCAAATAAGCACTAAATGGTCTGATTTTACCTTTCATCCTCAATCTGAAAGACAGAAATCCCAAAGTCAAAATCATTCCACCTCTGAAAATCTGCACTCTACACTGATACTAGGTAAGGTTAGGTTCAATAGTTATTTGGTTAGCTAAGTAAATATTTCAAAATGAAAATTCTTAGCCACACTGATATTGTTCCAGCCATTATATAAACTAATATTTAAATGAAGTTCCTAAAGCTGAATAATGAATGGCCTAGGGTCCTTTGGGATATGCTCAACTATTTCCTTTTCCAATAAAAACACATAGCTTCTATCTGTATTTTGTGTACCTCAAACAATTTTTTCTACATAAAATCAGGTTCTGTTCTTTTCCTTTGTAGTTCTCAGAATGTGGCAGATTCATTAATACTTATTAATATTAGAAAAAGCATGTGGAATTTTTCTTTAAAATTAGATTTCCCACTATGAATAGTAATGGTGCCATTCTTTTAAATAGTCTCCCCCCACCACTTGTTGTACTTGCACCTTCTAAAAAAAGCAGAGGGTAGCCTGTAAAAATACAAACCTAAAGGGCTGAAATGTATCACTGTTTAAATTACTTGTCACTTGGAAAGTAATGGAGAGTTGGTAATTAGGATGCAAGATCAGTACTTATTTTTGTGCTTACAAAGAAAGTTCATTGTAATGAATGAAACTCATATCCTAGAGAACAAGACGACATGATCTCAGTAGACTAAAACTAAAACAAATGCTGTCATGGTGTATGTCACTGCTAAATCATGTTTGGTTGGTGGTACTTGCCTCACTAGTCTTGCCAAGAAATTAAATAAATATATTTCTTAATGCCTTCCATAAAATCAGATTCATGCTTCATAATCATTTCAGTTCTCAATACCCAGAGGACTCATTAAAATTAGAGCTTTCCCATTACCCCATTGTGAACTTATATTCTAATTAGCAAAGATTCCACACATTGTTCTTTTGCTTCTTATAAGATAATTCATTTTTTAAAGCAGCACTTTTCTAAATAAACCTGGTTTTTCTCCTGGGTCAGGAGTGTAAAAAAAAAAAAGCTATAAAAAACACATGAGAATACTTAATATTATCATTAATACTGTTATTGACATAATATGATTAAATCAACAAGAAGGGTTTTCTGAGAGTGATGAAGATATGATTATATAGGAAATGTTCCTATTGTTAGGGAAGACATATTAAAGTATTCATCAGTAAAGTGCTGGATATTTAGTTAGAGCAAATGTGGCAAAAAGTTAACAACTGGTGAATCTATGTGAAGAGTATACGGGTGTTAATCGCATCTCTCTCTTACTTTTTCTACGCTATTAAAAATTTCAACGTAACAATTTAGGGAGAAAAACTTACGGATTTTTTAAACTCTGAATGAAATGTAATCTTATCTATAAATAAACTTATGAGAAAAAGTTACTAAACCTCCAACTGTAATTCTCTCTTCCTTAGTAATAATGTCATAAATATGGACTTTCCACTGAAAACCAAACATTAAATGCATTTCCTATTCATAAAAGTATTTTAAATAGCCATACATTACAGCAGTTTTGGCAAAATTTGAGAACAAAAAACGCACTACACTTAGAACAAGAGGGTTAAGTTTTCTCAATTCATTATAGGACTTACCTATCCATGTCATCATCTCCAAGTAATAAGGGTGGGAGGGGCAGAGGAGGCAACGTTGACGTTTTTAGGTGTGGAATAGCAGCTGTTACAGATACTTGAGTCTTCACAGAAACCTGTACAGGGGGCTGAGAATTTGCCTGAGAGGACAAAGTAGATGTCCTTGGATGAGTAGAAGGGGGTAAAGTTGAAGTACTAGAAGCAGGAGCCTGACTAAATGCTGGCTGGGGAGGAGGCAGAGGTGGTTGCTGTGGAATAGCTGGTAGTGGAGGCAGAGGTGGCAAAGGGGGTGTCTGAGGTGGAGGGGTAGTAGTTGGTAATGGAGGTGGAGAAGACGTAACTGTGGGGAGAGGTGGAGGGGTCTCCTTTTCTGATGTCTCTGTCTCTTTTGGAGTAACAATCTCCTCCTTCAATGCTACAGGTTTGGAGTCTCTTGTTCCCTGTGCTTTCAAATCTTTAAGAACAGGATGCTTCTCAGAGTTCTCATCCAACTTTAGTTTCCCTGTATCTAAAGAATTTTTGGCCTCTGTGTTTAGATGATGTGTTACATTCACCAGTTCAGTATCTGGGGCAGATTTTTCCAATTTTACACTTCTGGGTAACTTTTTAGACTCCAAACCTGAATCCTTAGCCTCTACTGAACTGTTCTCTTTTCTAGGCAAAAATATAGGTGAACCCTTGGATTCTTTTCCATCCAGTTTTGCTGCAGCAGCAGCTGCTGCTCTTTCCTTCTTTTTCCTACTGAGTTCAGCTCCCAAACTGGAGTTCAGTGGAAGCCTGACAGGTGAGATACTGGAATGTCGACTGCGTGACCCGGATCTCTTCTTCTTACTATGAGAAGATGAGTGTCTTGAATATGCGGGACTTCTACTTCTAGACTTCATGGATTTCCTAATGGAAAGACAAAAAAGCAGTTTAAAACAGATAAGCTGTAGCAATATAAAGAAAAATATATGAGTTAAATTATGAAGAACTATTAATTTATAAAACCTATTTTAAGTAATTTAGTAATCTTAAAAATAAATTAGGTATATAATAACAATAAAATAATAAATCAATATTGGTTCATTAATTATAACAAATGTACCATACTAACGTAAGATGTTAAAAATATGGAAACTGGGTGCCAAGATTTATAAGAACTCTTTGTATTATCATCACACAATTATTTTGTAAATCTAAAACTATTCTTAAAAAAATAAAGTTTATTTAAATAATAGAGTAAAACTACATCCTGCATGACAACATATTTCAATAATATAACACTAAAAATTATTCAACTGAAGGAAGACAGATCGATATTTTTTCCCATGTTGGAAAATACCCATATTCACAATGTTTACTTTTAAAATTTTAGTTTAAATCTGATAAGGTGAAAACATGATTAAAAAAAAAAAGTCACACTTTATACTACAGGTGGGGTATATAAATCTGGAAATTAAAAGTAACTAGCAGGTTTTGCCAAAATCTAACTATTTTAGCTAGAGAGCTATTTAACTGACAAATCCCAAGAAAAAATTTTGTTCCTTGTAATTAAGTTGTGTCTATACTAAACAAACCCCCAAGAAATAAGAGTTAGGACTTAAAAAATAGATAAACTGGAGAAATTATCTTACCAAAATAATTAGAAATTCTTAAAACAATAATGGCTTCTGGTACTTTCAAATATAAAATGATTTCCAATCAACTTTTTAAGAACTCGTAAAGCAAAGTATTATTGCATGTTCAGTTTATTTTCTTCATTATTAAGGAAGGATTGGGAAGTAAAATCTTAGAATCTATGAGGCAGATTATTCTAAATTGAAACTCAACCCTAATTAACTTTTTCTGTTTGTTTTTAAAATAAAGCCTAATGTGCTTAGGCTTCAAGGTGAGGAAGAAAAAATTAGCACAAAAAATGTGATTGGACAAAAACACCATTTACCCAGTAGTCTAAAACAAACTGCTCCCATTCCAGATCTTCAATATCTCCCTTTATCTTTAATCATTTGTAAGACTGACATAAAGCAAAAGGTTTTAAAAAATAGCATATATGTGTATGGGAAACAACTCACATGATTTTAGCCATGGTGTTCTATCTATACTGCTTTTTGGAAGTTTGCTCCAAAAAAAATTAATTGAAATATGTCACTATTGGAATCAAAGTACTCAAAACAAAAATAATAATATATATACGAACATGAGGATATAACTATGGAAAGTAGTTAACGGATTTACCAAATACTTACTTATCCTTAAAAAAACTAATACTTCTCTTGTAAATAACTGGCTGAAACAAGTTTTCTCTGACTGAATTATGGCTGGGATAAAACTAATATTTCTATCTCAGGAAAAACTCCTAAAATCCCAAATACTAAGTCAAGTCACAGACAATGCTCTATAAACCATTGTTTCTTTAATCTTTTAGCATGACTAAATCTTCCTAATGCATTCTGCTAAAAACCCCTTAACTTCTCAACAGAAGACTACCTTTAACAGGACATTTGGATGGCCAAATACTTAGGGCATTTTTATGATACCCACACTGTATTTGAGGTCAAGATCCACGCTTCAAAGTAAAAAAAAAAAAGGAGGGGGGGAAACAGATAAATGCTGGCAATAAAAAATGTGTCTTCAAAAACAAAATGTATTCTCCCTGAATTAAGTAGGTTCCACCCATTTGAAATAAAATTGTTACTATTATTCACTATTAATTTGGTAAATGCAAAGACCTTGAATTTCTGCTAAAGCATTTTCAGTCTTTTAAAATGATGTTGCCTGTTTAATTATCTCCCAAGGAAAAGACACAGAATACTATGGAAGGACTTTGTATGTTCCTCTACTCTAAGAAATTTTTGTACTTACTGTTTGGAATTCCAACCAATGAGAAAAAATATGTAGTGCACACATACAAACATATATGATGCTCTATAAGCCCACTAAAAATATGTTATGTGACTCCAGGATTATTATGTAGTGTTTATATTTGCATTCTATACTGGAGACATATGAAAATAGTGTGTCTCCAATTCTTTCTTGATTTATTTTTATCATTTCTGCACTAGTTCCAATTAAGTAAGTACAGGAAAAGAGAACTTGAGATATGAATCCAAAAGGAATCAATGCAAAGCCGAAGTTCTTACTGCAACTCATTTTAGTGTTTTAGCCTCAATGCACTTCATTATTCCCAAATCCCACAACAATAAAAATTCTCAGAACAGGCTTATTAAACTATTCCCTCAGGAAAACAAAAATTCTGAGAATATTTCTTAGAGTTCCTTAAAAAACTAAGCAACTTTACAAATGGTACACTTAAGACTTACTCATTTCACTGCATATAAATTTTATTACCCTTCATTAGCTAGTGAACTCTAATTAATGGTACACCTGCTGAAGTGTTTATAGTGATGTATACTGATGTCAGCAATTTATCTGAAATGAATCAAAAGATGGATTGATGGAGATATATAAAATACATAGCAAATATTAATTGTAGAATGTAGGTAGCACATGTATGACTCCTTGCTACAATTTTTCAACTTTTCTGCATTTGAAAAATTACAAAAAAATGAGGAGGGAAAGACTAAGGAACTTCAGACTCTGACAGCTATGAACTTTGCAGTTCGATCAATTTGAACTGGTTTATGAAAAATTATAACTTTGTCAGCAAAAATTACTCACATTGCCATATAAAAGATATGTGTGGATTTTTTTTCAAATTAGAATAATTGCTCTAGTAGTATTCAACATTTTCCTTACTTATAGACAGAATTTACTGACTGGCTCCAGGTACCATAGACACTGTGCTATGCACTTCATATTTACTAATTTAATCCTCACAACAACTCTGTAAGTAGGTAGTTATTATTTTCATTTTACACATAAAAAAGCTAAGGAATGGAGAAATTCAATTATAGGATTCCACTCAAGTATAACTCCAAAGACCATGTTCTGCTTTTGTATAAAAAGGTGAGTCTATAAAGAGGAAGATACAGGAACAAGAACACAGTTTTTGGTAGATAATTCACTCTAACAATTAAATTTCAAAGGAACATGCCTTTCTTGAAAAAATAACATAGTAAATGCACTATTACCATTTTTTTAGAGAAAGATTTTGAATATTGCAAGTGGCCAAGGTGATGCTGTAAAGAAAATCAAATTATCCTTGGAACCAATTTCTGCTAGACTCTATCGTGAAAAGGAAAAAAGACGAGTCAGCTGAATGTCCACTAGAAACATCATTAAAAAAGAAGAGTCTTTTGTAAGCTATCAAAACATTTTCAATTAGGAAATAAATAATTAATTGGTTTGGAGACTAAGTGGACAGCACAAATGGCAGGTGACCTAGGCAAACAGCCTCAAGATAATACAAATGAAAACCTGCCATTTCTTATATCTTCAATCAAGTCCAATGAGGTCAAAAGCACTAATATCAATGTTACTTAAAAATAGTAAGACAAAGCAACAGAAATAGCTAGATAAGCTCTAGAAACCAGTAGCTCTGCACTCAACAAGCAGAAGTCTATGATTTACAGATGATCCCACCACTGGAAGTACCTACCTAGCAGTTTTAGGCATGTAACTCTCCTTTTTGAATTCTGGGTTAAGAGACCAGATTCACTTACTTGAATGACTGGGAACGTCAACAAAACATGACTCATTGCCAGTTCCTCATAACCTACCCTAAGAAAGGACTGTTAAGACAAATAGCTCACCTGGGGAGTGGACTCCGACTCAGAGACCGTTTGCTTGTGAAAGGACTGCTGGACCGCCTTCGACCATAGGGACTGGGTGATCTTCCACTGTAAGAGCCACTCCTTTCATAGCTGGACGACCGTCTCCTGCTATAAGGACTTACAGACCTCTGTCGTCTACTGTAGGGACTGGGTGACCGGATGCTGGACTGGTAGGCTGAAGGCTCCTTGTAAGGTGGACTAATTGACTGCCTTCTTGAGGTACTTCCAGGACTCTTCTTATAGGAGTCATAATTGCTAGAGGTGTGAGATCTTGGGGGACTAAGGTCATAATCTTGGCCGTAAGAAGCTCCTGAGGGGCTATCATCTTGCTTGGGGCTGTCAGACCATTTCCTGTGGGGACTCCTGGATCTCCGTTTTGGGCTGTCCACTGTTTTGTAACTTTTGGGTGTTTCCCTTTTCCGATGACTTTTACTCCGGTCTTTGTGGCCAGACTTCACCTCACGTTCTTTTCGGACTTTCTCTTTGTGGAGTTTGGATGACCTAGATTCCTTGTTGCTACTGCTTTTGGAGATCTGTGCCTTTCCATAGTCATCATTCTCCTCATTTGAACGCTTTGAACTTCCTGACATCCGGTCCTTCATTGATCCCGACTTGGTGGAAATTTCCTGTTTTTTTTCTTTTTCTGTCTGTTTAGTTTTTAGTAAGTCCCGGGAACGTCTGTGCTGGTGGTGACGATGTTTGTGGAGGCGGTCACTTCGATCAGTTCCACGACGTTCATCATTCTCCCTCCTGTCTAGTTTGAAGGCCATGTCGTCAGAGAAGGTATCTGAATCAGAGCTGATGTCATCATACTCCACCAAAGGTTTGATAATTGTACCCAAAGGTGCTGCTTCAGGGGTCACCAAGCCCATGTCTTTGGAGTGCTTGGACTTGTGCCGTTTGTGTTTCGACACCAAGCGGTGACGCTCTCTGCTGTTGGAGCTGCCACCTCCAGACGACGGCTGCGAAGTTCCAGAAGCTCCTCCACTCCCATCCTTCTTGCCCCCATGTCTCTCTGGATTGGGCATTCCCTTTCCCCTGGCCTCAAAAAGGGGAAAAAGTTCCCCAGCACTCCAAAAAGTAAACCCCACCCTCCCCCCCAACCCCGACCCCACGCCTACCAAAGTGCCTCTAGAAGGGGGTGGGGAGGGAAGGGACTGTAGCGAAGGCTCCTCCTCCCTCCCGACTCCTCAGCACCCTCCTACATGAGGTAGGGGGGTGAGGGAGCCAGGGAAGAAATGAAGAGTTCCTCAGCAGTGGACTTGCGAGACAACGGGCAGCTTCTTAAGTCTGTTTGCCCTCGTAATCCCCGCCGAGCCAATCCTCAGGCCCGGGGGCCGGGTAGGTCGAGGAAGTAGGAAGCCGACGGCCCAGTGCTGTGGGGCCGACTCCGGCTCTGGGGCCCTGTGAGGACTGCGCGGGTCCTTTCCCTACCCGGTAGCCCGGCTCAGGCGGCTTCCTGTAGGTGGGGTTCCGCGGCCTAGGTGCCTCACACCCCCTTTGTCTCTCGTTCCTGAGGGAGCCCCTTTTCTTGCCTCCGCCTCACCTCAACACCTCACACGCTCGCACCCTCACACAGACTCACAGTCACACACTAGGTTAAACCGAAACGGCACTTGGGGAGGGGGGGAGGGGGACAATCCCAGAATATCTCGCGAGATTCCA
Organism: Macroglossus sobrinus; assembly: GCA_004027375.1. Classification (NCBI taxonomy): domain Eukaryota; kingdom Metazoa; phylum Chordata; class Mammalia; order Chiroptera; family Pteropodidae; genus Macroglossus; species Macroglossus sobrinus. Next base: position 670,513 of record PVKZ01000236.1, read on the forward strand.
TAAAGATCGCGGTATTTCGTGCTTCACTTCTCATCGCTGCTTAATCAAACAACGCGAGAGCAGGTCCCAAGCACGAAACGCGAGCCTTCATATTCTCGCGATAAGCGCCTCTCGGTTTGATCAAAGCTTTATTGAAACAGGGTTTTTCTTCTAATTCAAAACTTTATTGATAACTCATTGAACAAATGTTCCCAGTCTCCGGCGCAAACTAATTTTTGCATACTTTATAACTACCAGGATGAAAATATTGTCAACAAGACAAAAAAAGAATGTGAGGACATTTTCAACCCAATTCCCTAAGTATTAAACAAGCTTACCACTTACAGAGAGTATAAAATGTGCATCATCTCTAATTCTCGTACTACCCTGCAAAACACGATATCTTTATCCCTATTTTAGAGATAAGAGAGAACCCAGACCCAGAGAAGTTAAATGACTTACACAGTGTAACAAAGCTAATCCAGTAATTGCCAAAGACGAGATTCAAATTCATGTCTGACACTAAAGCGCAAGCTCTTCTATTGTGTGGCATTCTCTCTCTCGAGTCTGCTTAAAATCTAAGAACCTGAAAGCTCATCACCTCTTGGGATCATCTATGGCTTTTCTGGACTCATTTAGCTTTTATCGTCACACATAAGATTATAATTATGAACAAGAAAAGCATAATATTCATGACCAAGAAAAAAATAGTATTTTACACTGCCTCTCATTTTTTATTTTTCAAAACTCCATCGTATGTATTAACTCATTCCATCTTCCAACAATCATCTGAAATAGGGTTGTGTAAGTGAGAAAACAAAAGCACAGAGAAGTTAAGTGACTTGTCCAAGCTTCTATATTATTTTTTTCAACACATTTATGTATGAGATTTTAAGGCCTTTCTCTGTGTAATATTGCCTACTCAGGGCCCTCAAATAGGATATAGACAATATATTTGTCCTACAAGATATAAGATAATAAATGTCATAGGAATGAGAGAGCCCTGAGGAGGTTCAAAATGAGGTTGGGAGTTTAAGAAAGTTTTATGAAAAGGCATTTGAGTTGGATCAGGAAGAGTAGATAAGATTTGTATATGCAAAGATGGCAGCCAGAAAACATTTTGAATGAAGGTAGAAGGATCCACTCTCAAAATCACTCCCAGAAATGTATTCCTGTTGCTTTTGTTCACATAGGTAATAAAAAAAAAAATTTTTTTTCTTAAATGTTTGAGTCCATAAATCTTGAATACACATGAAAAAGATGAAATTTTCATGACAACTTTTTAATCATCTATGGAAATAGTAAAATTAATGATATAAAGAAAAAAAGAAAAGAAAAAAAGGGATAGAATTAAGTACTGAAATTCAGATATGGTACTTCATTGCTTCGAGAGCCTTGATGTAAAGGTCACCACCAGTGTCTGATATGATAGCAAATGGCATGAGACTTAATGGGCCAATTAGGTGCAAAGACTAGCCCACCTTATTACACATTGGCATGAGTTTGGCAAAATTAATTTTTCTCCTGTTAGCAAGATCAAGTTTTTGATCTGGATATACCCACATCCCCAGTAAAATGGAAAAATAGAAGGAATTATGGTGATGTGTCAAATAAAATCTTGAAAAATAAAATTCATCATCCAAATTAAACAGCATTACTTATATTTATAATTATTAACTATCTGTTGCCTATTTAAGCAGAGAGATCCCAATAAATAAATTTTTAAAATGCTTTTTATTGAATTTTTTGTAATATATTTCAATACCACTTTTTAATTTTCTACTGAAACCTTTAAGCCTGTCAATAAATATTAGCTGAACAAATAACCTGGTGAGGTGGGCAAAGATGGATGTTAATACATGCATCTACTAAAGGATGAAACAGACTGAGAAGGAATTGGAATCTGTTTAAACTTAGTGCCAGAAGCAGGGACAAATCTTTAATTTTAGGCCAGTACTCTTTCTATTACATTACACTTTCTCTTTTTGGTGGATAAAATTCTAAAGTAATAATATCTCAAAAAAGAAGGAAAAATTCTATTCAAGGAAATCTCAGATTGTGTCCAAATTTTTAAGTACAAAATCTACTCTAAACTACATGGATTGACCCAAGAACTGGTGAGACTAGCACTTTTTTTTTCCAATTAGAGGTGTTATTCAATATTATTTTAATCTACATTAGTTTCAGGTGGAGAATAATGCATTTGTAAAATAAGTGTTGTTTCAGTCTACAGAAAAACTTTGAACTCAGAAATTCCAGGACTGCACAATTTGTTTTATTTGCATGACCTTCCAGGGCAGGGACTCAGGGCAACTGTATAAAACCCAAGATGATCAGTTGACTACACTTTCCATGTAAATCCCCAAAGCAGGTCAGAAAACGTCTCTTCAGGCTGTATACAGGAGAAAATATTTAACTAAAGTTACAATAACATCTCCCCCAGACCAATTTCTTAGTTTAGATGTTAGCTTTAAAGAGCCTAGCCTTCCTCAAAGCTTAGTCATTTAAAATTTGCCCAATGTCCCCTTCTTGCTATTTTCAGATGAGAAATTATAACTTCTCATTCTAAGTATGGTGGTTTACTCTAGTTTCAAGCTTTCTGAGGTTTAAAAATTTCTAGCTATATTTAGTAGAGACATTATTGTTTACCTGTACAGAGCATTTTCATGAGGAAATGTAGCTGTGTATCTAACATTGATACTTTGGGCATAAGAATAAATTAACAAAATGATTATAGTGATCAATTTTATTTTCAGAACTCTAAATCATTTGAGCCCATCAAGGGTTGGGTTTCATGTTGTGTATTCATGTCTATATCACCAGCTCCTAAAACATAAGAATTAGGACTGCATAGATGTTTGTTGAATGAAGAGCATTTGACAACAGAAAACAGCATTTTAAATGTTATCTTTGAAAATTCTCACTTGGAGAAATAATCTCTGTGCTTTATCAATTTTAAGGTGGCTACATTCATATAATATAATATTTAGGACATAATTTTACAATAAAAGTTTTTGATTTTCTGCAATTCAAATGTACACGAATGTTCTGTATTTTATCTGAAAACCTTATCAATAGACACTTCCAAAGTTTTGTTCTTACTAAACTTATGCTGCTGTGCCTGCTCACCTGATAATGTAGTTAGCTGCTGGAATCCCTTTGAAAGTTTGAATAGCATTTTTGAAATGTGGGGAAAAGTCTGAGATGTGAGAGCCGCTGGAAATCTATTGCTTAGTATCCTTGCCACAAACTAGGTAAAAAAATCCAGCTTTCCACCAGTTATTTTTAAAAATGTTTATGGGAAAAGAACATTAAAATAGAAGTAGCCTTAACTCTGTTAAGAACTTTCACCTAGTGTTACCTAGCAATGTTGTATTTTAGCCTGGTTCTTCAGTTCCAGTGGCCATGAATTACTCAGCATTATTCCACATTTTTTTTTTTGTGAGGATTTACTGGTAGAAGAGATATGACTACACATTCTTTGTGATTTGTTGAGTACGAGCTAAACTGCTTTTCACTGATTACAAAAAAGGGACACAAACATAATAGCATCTTATGTTCTGACTGCTGAAAACAAGTTTACCTTAATCCAAAATCTCCCAGATCTTCAAATATTGAAATTACTCAAGAAATACTTCTGAAATTAAAAAGAAAAAGGAAAACGGAATTAAGCGTACTGGGCTGGTGTGGAACGTCACGTTACAAAGAGCCAATACTTTTTTTTATGGCATAATTATTCTACCTAGTATCTACAGAAAGCATATTATTTTTAATAAAATAGTCTTAATACCAATATTCTTCGAAAAAGCCTGTTTTTCAGTAAAAAGAGCCGAGGATTTTAATTTGCGAACTGCTTAAATGCCAAAACGAAAAGCCAGGTTCAGATGAGGTACTGGTCACTACCAGCCGGAAAACACCGTATCTAAAGGCGGAGTTTGAGACAAGCAAAAGCTAAGGAAAAGCTGGATTAGCGATTCTCGCGAGAAGCACCGCCTAAACCATTTTCCGCGATAGTTTGTGGCCCAGCCCTTTTCCTTCCTCTCGCAGGATCACGGTTCATCTCGCGATCTTTGGGAAGTTCCGTTGGGGAAAATGGCGGCTGCCGGGAGCACCCTTCTCTTCTTGCCGCCAGGGACTTCAGACTGAGCCTTCCCGGGAAGAGTGGGGACTGCTGGTGCCCCGCGTCCCGGGAGTCCAAGTCAACTTGGTTCCGTCGTGAGCGGTGGGGAAGGGCTTATCCTCTTGTGTAGGACTCAGGCCTTCCCCACCGTCAGGATGAAGGCTCAGGGGGAAACCGAGGGTGAGTGACTGAAGGGGAGAGCAGGGGGCGGGACACAGGCTGGGGGGAGCCAATCTGTGAGAAGAGCTGGGGGTCCCGCTGCCTCTGTGGGAGCCACCCTCCCGAGGGCCCAGAGTCTAGGAGGCGAGATCTGTGTTGAGTTTCAGATTATGACTGTTTCTTCCCTGTGATTGAGAGCTCCGACTTCGGGGTGATCAGGATTCCCAACTTCTGTGAAGGTTTCCTGCTTAGCTAAGGCAATCAGTTGGGCCTCAGGGGATTTTTATCCTAAAGTTATGGGAGACCAGGCTAGTGAATCAAAAACTTGCTTACATCTCATTTCTGAAGAGACATCTGAATAATGACATAACAGTTGTATAGAACCGTGTGTCAGAGTACTGGAGGATGTTTTGGCGTGACTGAAATGATTAGGTTCTTATAGTATTAAAAGCCAGCAGTTCCCTGGAATGCCAGTCACAGTGTTCAGATCTTCTGCTATCGTGTATTTTTAAAAATGTGTTGAATTTCATCCTTTTTAGTGGCTGGACTAACTCAGAACTGCTGAAAAACAACTTTTCTATGGAACCTTAGATTCTCTAAAGGTCTCCACTACAGTTTAAATGCTTTCTTAGCATTTTGGACATAGTTCTGTTAATACAGCTCGCTTTATTATTTACTCATCTTTCCCACTTTACTCTGAGCTTTGTAGATCAGGAAACTTGCCTTACTCATTGTATAGTCCCTGTTACATAAATAGTTGCTCAAAAAACGTTTTATTTGAGTATTTATATAAAGATATTTATCAGACTTCTCAGGGAAGGAGAGGAAGGAGAAAGGTTTACTTCTTGGGTACACAGCAATGACAGGTGTAAAATGGAAGCTCAGAGAGGCAGGAATTTTGTCTAGTTTGCTCACTGCTGTATCCCTAGCATGTAAAATAGTGCTTAAATAATAAAGTTTTGAAAGTGAGAATTGCCAGAACTATAAACTGGCTCAAAACTCACTTTTCCAGAAGATGAGGACATTGGAGGAAGGAGTTTGAATTTTGATTTAGAAGATGTCACTGCCTCAACTGATTGCTGACCATCTATTCACCTTTCAATGACACCTGTTCTGTAACATCTATGCAACTAATTAATTTTTTATTCCTTTGAATTTCAATTAGAAATGTATATCTCTTTTTAAGATTATAACTCATTTTGCTTTGTGTAATCGTTATTTCCACATTAACTTATCCATATCCTTTCACAGATTATATCGCAGGCATGTTGTGTGTTTTTGCATTGCCAGTGGTCTCTAGCATAGGTCCTTGCTCATTCTAAGCAGTATAAGAATTAGAGGAGGGTTTAAGGGCATAGGGGGTTTATTCACACACTTAGTCCAAGAGCTAGTCTTTTTTACCTGTTATTTCTGCTGGAAACTCATCATTTAGACATTTACATCTTCCCTGTCCATATAGTTTTAGTTTGAATTCAAACAGGAGAAATCTGAATGACAAAGCCTGTTTTCTTGGTAATACTTGTAAGCTGATCGTTTAAAATTATGTAAAAAAATCAAGGAAGTCTATATTTTCACATTGAAAACCAACTAACCATAGTAAGGGCATACATCGTCAAATGTATGCTCTACACATATCGTGCAAGAGATTTCATGTGTGACATGAAATTACTTTGTCACTAAACTGTGGTCTTAATCCTAAGTCATTAGAGATGGTTCTTTTCAGTTCTCATTAAAAATTTGGGTGAAAAGCAGTCCTGTTCTATGATATTCATTTGATAAACCCATAATTTGTGTGTTGTCATTAAAAATAAATTCTTTGTATGTTTTGAAATAAATGATATTGAAAAATATTTTAATTGAGTTCTTACCAGGATAATGTGTTGGGTTTCGTTTGCAAGAAAAACTGGAAGGTCTTGAAAGAAGAATTTCTAATGATGTCTTTTGATTTATATCATAGAGTCGGAAAAGCTGAGTAAGATGAGTTCTCTCTTGGAACGGCTTCATGCAAAATTTAACCAAAATAGACCTTGGAGTGAAACCATTAAGCTTGTGCGCCAAGTCATGGTGAGGATTGTGGTGTGTGCTCAGACAATTATTTAATAAGCTAAGTGCTCTTAGATTTTTTTCAAACTAGTTATATATGTCTTCAGTTTTATTTATCATAAAGTTGATAGCCACCATGTACACAGGTTGTTTTAAGAATTTAAGAAGGAAATATAGTTATAAAATTGTGTTAATTGTGAGTTGTAGTACGCTGGGATACTACTTTAGGCAAAGATGCTATGAAATACACCAGTAAGAAACACACATAATAGACTGGTATAGACATATTTTTTCTTCACTTCCTGTCAAGCTTTTTGATATAAATGTGATAGTACTTTTATTGTATCTATACTAGGAGTAAAGTTTACAATTCATTTTTAATTAGTTTTACCTGTTCATTCTGTCAACCTCTTTCCCTACAGTACTACTTCACCTCCTGAGTCATTCACCAGTATAGTGACCCCTTAATTAAGTGGAAGACAAGGGGTTGGGGGTGGGAGCATGGCTGGATGTTAAAAGTTCATCCATGATTCTAGCAGTAGTCAAGTGATATAGGAAAACTTTACTTATGTGAGTTCACTTGGACAATGGTTATGTGGGTGTATTTACTTTATGATAATTCATGGATACTTTATGATAATTCATGCATACTTTATGGTAATTCATGCATATTTTTCTGTATATATGCTATACTTCAATGAAAGTACCTCAGATGTTACTTTGGGTAGAGAGTAAGTTCAGATTCATAGATTTATTAGTGTTTAAAATGATCATATCAGTATAACATTAGCCAAAGAACTGAATTTGCTGTCAAAATATCTGTAGTTTAGGCCTGATGACAATGTTTACAACTTATGTGACCTTGGACAAATTATTTAATATCTCCGAGTTTCAGTTTTCTTATCTGGAAAGTAGAGACACACAGTATCAGTTTGCTTTTTAACATACATTAAGTTCTTTAACGTTGAAAGGTTCTTAGAAACTGCAACTTTAAGCAAAATGACATATAATATTACCAGAGGCTCTTGATACACACAAGAATTAAGGTCCTATGGCATGGGTCTGGTCACAAAAACATCACCAAACTTCTAAATAAAGACCCAAAACACTGCTGATATTAAACAGTGAAATAAATCTGAGCTCTTCATACATTTAAGAAATAACAATAAAAACAAGGAAGATAATTACTTTTCAATTTGTTTATCCCCAGTTCAGGGTCTTGGGTGGCCAGAGGTTATCCTGGAAGCTCAGGGTGCAAGGTGAGAACCCACCCTGGACAGGACACCATTCCATTCCAGGATGTACTCACAAACACGCTTATACTCATACTGGGACAATTTAGACATGCAGTTAACCTAACATGCATATCTTTGGGACATGGGAGGAAACTGGAGTACACAGAGAAAAGCCACATAGACATGAGAAGAATGTGCAAACTCCACACAGTGGCTGCAGCCTGGTATCAAATTTTGTTTTCTTATCAGTGTTATAATGAGATGAAGTTATTTGAGGACCTACAGTAGTTCTGTAGGTCAAGTCAGATAATAGATATCAAAGTGTGTTGCTAAAAGATTTCTGTAACTGTAAATTCTGCAAATCTATTCGTATCTTCTGGCTCAGGATTGTGTACACAAAAGGTATTTAAAAAGTCAAATAAATGATAGTTTTTCTAGTCTGGGAATTTTTAGATTGTCATTTTATACCACAAGACAGTCATGTTCTAATATGAAATATGTTCTATAAACGATATTGTCATTAGAGAGATATCATGAGATAGAGTAATTTCAGGTGGTTTCTTGAGGTACCAGTGTCTTAGTTTAGTCACCATGATTTTCATTGTCTACTCACCTTTGCAGATTCAAAAACTTAATTTTATTGGTATATGAATACTGAAGAATTTTTAACAATTGACATACAAAATCTCAGTAGATTAACATGTAAATCAGAATGCCAACTTATTAATTTACAACAGAGGTTTTATCTTTCCAGTTAGCAAAATATTGGTATCCATTGTCCAGAGCATTGTCCCTTGTCTATTCAAGGTATAAAGGAAGCTAGATTATTAATCAGGTGTTTGTTTCATGAGGGTGGAATTAGAGCAAAGAGAGATGAATTTAGGGCATGGAAAATCCTGAAAAACTATTCTGTATTATAAAACTGTTTACATTTTTTGAGGCTGGAATGCTGTGCAGAGAAAAACTTCTTCCCTGGGTAGAGTTAGAAGAACTATGCCAAAATTTTTGCTCTTTGGGCATCCCTTTTCTGGGTTGCATAGTTTTAGAGTCAGTCTGTTTAGGCTAAGATCCGGTTGTATTTCTTAGATTACATGCAAATCACCTGGTTTGAAAATATGAGTTGCCAAATCTCTTAAGACTCCATATTTAACTGAGCAAATCTTAGGATGTAGTTACTTATACAGGAGGCTGATCTCATTTATTACATTTTGATTCTTCCTAATTTTTCCCTGAAGATTATATTCCTTTAGATCTGGAAATACATTTTCTACTTTCATGTATATGGATGTATCCATGTACTATATGAACTACTTTTCCTCTTCTGGCTTGATGGACAGAGTAAGTTACGAGTCTATAGACTATGTCGAGTATATAGAGTATATAGACTGTAACATATAGTTTATAGACTACTCTGAGATATTACTATTAGGATAATGTATATGTACATCTGAAACACTGTTTGCTTAATTTTTACCTCAAATGTTTTCCCATTAATATAGGAGAAAAGGGTTGTGATGAGTTCTGGAGGGCACCAACATTTGGTCAGCTGTTTGGAAACATTGCAGAAAGCTCTTAAAGGTTTGTAAACATCTTTGAAATATGCTGATTTCTTAAAACACCCAGTTCAAGAAAAACTTTTGTACTTACACAAGAAATAGAAAATGAGATAGATCAACTTTTTTTTTTTTTTTTTTGCGCCTACAGTACCTGGTCTTCTTAGGTGGTCTCCCATTCAAGTACTAACCAGGCCCAACCCTGCTTAGCTTCTGAGATCAGATGGGATCAGGTTTGTTCAGGGTGGCATGACCATAGGAGATAGATCAACTTTTTATGCTAGCTGTTACTCTTGCTTCATTATGGAATTGAGAGTTCTTACCTGAACTTTTGAAACATTTTCTTTATTTAGTTAGTTATTATTACTATTTTAAATTTTTTAAGCAAAGCAACCCTTTGTTGACCTCACAGATTGCAAGGATCTTGTTAGTTTACAATCCCTTATTTTTACTTTTTACAACTACAGCACCTGGTTTTCTTAGGTGGTCTCCCATCCAAGTACTAACCAGGCCTGACCCTGCTTAGCTCCCAAGATCAGACGGGATTGGGCTTGTTCATGGTAGCATGGCCAAAGACTATTTTTTTTATCCTATTTTGAAGGTGGTAGAAATGCAAAAGAATTGATGAAGGGTAACACTTAAGATAGCAGGGGAAAGTTTTTTTTTAATCTTTACCTTTTAATTAAATTCTCAATAAGAAGATGGACATTTTAATGCTAAAAGATTTTTACTGCATTTATGGACAATTTTCAGGAAAGCAGACATAAAATTCAAATCATAAGCTTGATTATTCATGCTTATAATTACCTCTTCTATTTTTAGGGGAAAATGAAAGTAAAAACAGATTTTACTCTGATCCACCACAAACGAACCTGATTCTGCTGAATATAGTTTTGTTTTTAATTGTGGTAAAATATACATAACAAAATATACCATTTTAACCATTTTTAAATACACAGTTCAGTGGTATTAAGTACATTCACATTATTGTGCAACTATCATCACCATCTACAGAACTTTTTTATCTTTTGAAATTGAAACTCTGTACTCATTAAATAGTTAACTTCTCTTTTCTTCCTCCAACTCCTGGCAACCACCATTCTTACTTTCTGTCTCTAAGAATTTGACTATTATAGATACCTCATAGAAGTGTAATCATACAGTATTTGTCCTTTTATGACTAGCTTATTTCACTTAGCATAATGTCTTCAAGGTTCATCTATTTTGTAGCATGCATCAGAATTTCCTTTTTAAGCCAAATAATATTTTATTTGTGTGTGTGTGTGTGTGTGTGTGTGTGTGTGTGTGTACACATACAAATAAGACATTTTGTTTGTTTGTCCATCGATGGACACTTGGGTTGTTTCCACCTTTTGGCTATGGTGAATAATGCCACTGTGAACACTGAGTACTTATTTTTATGTTAGTTTGATGTTAATCTTTCTTATTCAAGCATTAGCAGATAACTGTGTCTTTAAGTTAAAGCTAACTGTCCCAAATGAATAATGAAAAAGGAGTGGAGAAAGGTCCAGTAATTTTTTCAAATAGATTTTTTTTTGACCCTTATTACTGCCTAGGCTACAGCTAAGTCTTAAAGATGAACTTTGTGCAAATTGTAAGTATTCGAACTCTTGAATGTGTTTATGGTTTTAAAAAGACAGATATACTCCGCAGGATGTTTCTATCTTTGAAGAATACAATTTAAGTTATATGGAGCATCCTTTGTGATTTCCTTTTTTCACCCTTTTATAGTAACATCTTTACCAGCAATGACTGACCGTTTGGAATCTATAGCAAGACAAAATGGGTAAGTAGTCTGTCTGTAAGCGGAAATGTATAACTTAGTGTTGACTTTGAGTAGCTTTATTTATGTGTCTTCTATTAATTTTTGTTTTGATTTGTTCCTGCTAGACTGGGCTCTCATCTCAGTGCCAGTGGCACTGAATGTTACATCACGTCAGATATGTTCTATGTGGAAGTGCAGTTAGATCCTACAGGACAGCTTTGTGATGTAAAAGTGGCTCACCATGGGGAGAATCCTGTGGTATGTGTTGTCGATATTTCACTGGACTCTGTGGGGTTTACTTAGGGACGTTAATTTTAAAATGAATGTTGGGGTTTGGAAAAGCTGGGTTTAGGTTTTTTCATGAGCCACTGTAGAGGTGATGTGATGGGCTATAACATCAATAGCTATAGAATGGAATTTAAAATAATATGGGTCCATCTCTGACATCATCCAAAGGCTTTGACAAGTAGAAACACCAGAGGAATCCTTTCCATTCAACAAACATGAGCCGAAATTGAACAGTAGGTGCTAGGGATATAGAGATAAATAACTCAAAATGCCTCTCATCAAAGAACTTATAACTAAGAAGGACAGAAAACCTTGTAGATAGCTGTTATCTCTGAAAAATCCTATAAAAGAAATGAATGTAAAATATTTGTAACCAAACAGTTGGATATGGTTTCCAAGGATGGCATTAAAGAGAGGTCCTAATATTTTAAGCTACTGAAAGTTGATTTCTTTATAAACTATTTCATATATTGTCATCTTTAATTTCCCACCCCAACCCCATGGTTTACCAAGTAGGAAGAAGATGATTTTTGATATCTTAATATATGGACCATCTAGTTTTAGTGTTTTTGTTAAAAAGCATGTGCTGTTAATAAAAGATAAAAATTCTTAATGTTTTTTAAAGTCTTAAAGTAGTTGAAAGTTTTAACATAATTTCTTTAATTTCAGAGCTGTTCAGAGCTTGTACAGCAGCTAAGGTAAGCAAATGACATTTATATTCACTGATAATGTCAGGCAATGCTGTCCTTTATAGCTAGTTTTTGAGGCCGAATGGGTAAGATACTTTCCTGAGGAACAATTTTCTTTTCTTGGGTCAGGATTTTTCAGCCTGTACTTATTCACTTCCAGAATTGACTTAGCTTAATTTCTTACTGTACTCAATCTAGTGGTTTATTAATTTTGGCAGTATCAATAATTTGGATGGGAAATTCTTTTTCTGGGGGCTGACCTGTGCATTGTAGGATGTTTAACAGCATCCCTGTTCCCTTCCCACTAGTTGCCAGTAGTATCTCCTGAGTTGTGACAATCAAAAATATATCTAGATATTGTCAAATGTCCCCTGGAGGGTAAAAATTACTACTGGTTGGAAAACTCTGATATAACCTTTGGCATTTTGTGTGGAACAAAAATAAATTGAACCTAATTATTGAATTAGAGAAGGCTTGAGAAAATTTATACCACAACAAAGACTTTTTCACTTTAATTTCGAGAAAAATTGTTTTACATTTAAGGTATATGTGTGCCAACCTCCTATCATAGTAAAGTGGTAGGCTTGAAGGATCTCTTCTAGTAGTTGATGGCTTTTTCTATTGGCTAATTTTTTTCCTTTGAATTGAGTAGAAATTTCCATGCTTAAATTTAAACCCAGATTTAACTTCCTAGGAATTTGAAAAAGTCATTACATAAATTTTATGTTGTAAAGATAGTGAAATTCTCAGATACCACATGGAGATGTCTTAGAAACGGTGGTAATATTGAGGAACTAAGTATCACACTCAGCTTTCTCAGTGATTAGTTTAATGTGCTTATGTAGCATAATGCATTAATTTGAATCAGCTTTTAAAAATTGCAATGCAACATAAAAAATAATCTTTTTATGATTTCTTTGAATCAGTAAGTCTAGCAAAGCAGTGTTAACCACCTTTGTCCAGAAAGGTAGACATTGGCTTTCAGTCTATCAAGGCAATATTTCTGGTTCTAATCTGGAGTAGGAGACTGCATGAACTTATGAACTAATGGTTCTAAAGTTGATTTGTGAGCATATTTGGAAATAGGAACTTTAGAAAGAATGTTAGCCTTTATACCTGATATTTTTAGTCATTTTGCATAGATAGTAATTTTAAGGTAGGGAATATATTTTGCTTCTGATCTTGTTTCTTTTTACTGTCTTCATGGCACTTCCAGCAATAAGTGTTCACTAAATGCTCAGTAATTGCCTGACCAAGTATCTGACATTGTCAGGACAATTTAATTTTCAAGAGACTTTTTTTTTTTTTTCAAAATTTGAAAAGATATGGAGAATTAGAATTGTTGAGCTGTGTTAGATTCCTGAGCCTGTCCACAAAAGTCCATTTGACTAAAAATCCAAGGCTAAATATTAGGTGTAGGAAGACAGGGGTCATGGTAGTATTGTTTTTTTTTTCCCCCCGGGGTAGATTTAGTCATAGGAACATTTTGGAATATGTGGTTTGTCTCCACAGGATCCATCCCTTATTCTCCATGTCTTCCATCTCTCTCTCCTGGTGTTCATTTTCCATCTCTGTTCTTACGTTGCCATATACCTACAAGTGTTCCATCTTTTCTATTCTATTTCCTCTGCAAGTTTTTTTTTCCCTCAAGACATCTGTTCCTCTCAGTTAAGAGGGAAAGTGATTTATTTAAACCAAGTCTCATTAACTTGGGAGTGAACGAGTATATAAATTACCAGATCTTTTTGACTATATACTGCTATTTAACACCATCTCCAAAAAATGGGCAGAGAAAGGAAAATATTTCATTTTTCTTTTTCTACTTTTGATTGATTCTAGATAACTTTGGCTGGGTGAAAAAGAGTAAACCAAATTATTAATATTAGTTTTATATAGCTATGATTTTTGGCATTTTGCTGTTACGACTGAGTAGTAATTGTGTTTTATTCTTTTCTTTCCTCTTCCCTGTACTTGTAGGGAAAAAAATTTTGATGAATTTTCTAAGCACCTTAAGGGTCTTGTTAATCTATATAACCTTCCAGGGGACAAGTAAGTGTTTTTAGTTTTTGCTTTTATTGGAAAAATCAGTATAAACCTATAAACCATTTTGTTTAGATATTTGCCAAATCTGCTCTATCTCATTTGTGATTTCTACTCATGCTGACTATAGCTCAGCTTCCAACTCTGTCTTTTAAAGATATTTTAAATAAACAATATCTTCTTTAATGGATTATAGTGCTAAAATAAATTATAATCCTTGAATTATCTTCAACATATTGATTTCTGGGCTGAAATAAATTAGTTGTTGTGGAACTACCTGGGATTCCGTTAACCTTCTTGGCTCTTTTAAATAGAGATAAAAATTAGCTTTGATAGATCATTATGAATTTTTTAACATTTTGAAGTTGTTTTTTTTTTTAAATGGATATTTTAGTTGCCTCCAATATAGACTTTTACTCTAGGCTTTCCATGTCAATATTTGTGTGTTTGTGTGTAGCTGTCTATATTTTAACTATTTAACTCTTGTTCTCTTCATCTGCTCTCTAGCAAACTGAAGACTAAAATGTACTTGGCTCTCCAGTCCTTAGAACAAGACCTATCTAAAATGGCAGTTATGTATTGGTAAGACTGGCTAAGGTCAATTTTATAATACCTTTCTGGGTACCTTGTTCTTAAAAGTTTTTCATGGATGGAGTTATGGGGTCTTATTTTATATATCTATATTATAGACGTATATTATTATCTATATTTTATCTATATTACACATCTTGTCTATCTTCTTTCACTTTCGAATGATGATTGCATTACATTTTCTGAATGACAATATCCCTAAGTTGTTGGTTGATATTCCTATAGGTTTTATCAAGGTTTGAAGACTTATCAAACCTGGCCTCCCATTTTATAAATAATAATCTAGTTGTTCATGTTCACTGTAATACATACTTGTGTATACTTGGAAATAATCCCTTCACTTTGAAGGTGAAATACAATTGTTACACGCCCAGTTATAGGACAGAGTTGTTATGATAGTACTTATAAGTCTTTTAAGAGCTGAACTAATTTTCATACTGTGCATGAACACTTTTAGGGCTTAAACATAAGCAACAAACATAGATCATTTGTCTTGCAGGAAAGCAACCAATGCTGGTCCCTTGGATAAGATTCTTCATGGAAGTGTTGGCTATCTCACTCCAAGAAGTGGGGGTATGTGATCCTATTTTGTTTATTTAGAAAAATATCTAATTTTAATTGAGGGGTCATTACTTAAAATTTTACCTTGGGTGTATAAGCAGAGGGAGAAAATTACCAGTCATTTTTGTATTCTTAATGATTTCGAATGTGTTAACACCTTTCTTCACTAAATTTTATTTTTTAATTGTGAAGTAAATTGTTGTCACTGAAATCAATACTTATGCGTCTGTATTTCATAAGCTGCTTTGGAGCAAGTCTTTCTATCTGTTTTTTTGTATATAGATTTATTGAAATTAGAATATTTTTCTTATTTGTAATTTACCCAATAAAGATGTAGTGATATTTATTTTTCATAGGTCATTTGATGAACTTGAAGTACTATGCCTCTCCTTCTGACCTACTGGATGATAAGACTACATCTCCCATCATTTTGCATGAGAATAATGGTAAGACTTTAACCGTAAAGCAACTGAAGGTTTTGTTCATTGTTGAAAAATATTTGTAAAAATTTGAATGCCTGGGTGTGCTTGTACTTTCTGATTTGCTACGCCCTACAAGTGTGCCCTCCCTACCAAAGTGTGCACCTGATAAACTCACACATACACACTTATATGTATACATATGTACATAGGTATATATACATATAATACTAAAAGCTTAATAAGTGCTTTTGAATAGTAAAGGAGTGAATGAAAAGATATAAACTACCTGACTTGAAATAATCTTTAGTCATTGTTATAGGTGAAGAAATTAGCCAACTTACTAAAGAATTAGGTAATGGATATTATTTTCTGTTTGCACTGTAATACACTAAAACAAAATGAGAAATGGCCTAATATTTCATTTGGTCCCCTTGAAACTTTAATCATTGACTATCTTCAATATATCAGTAATGAATCTTTAAAATTTTTCTTCCTTGGATTTCATTGTTTTCCATATTTAGTTCTATTTACTGACAGAAATACTGTTGGTTAGAAAGGTGATCTTTAGCATTTCTAAGTTATATAGGTATTATAGCATCCAACAAAATAGGGCTGAGAAATTCTACAGAAGTTAGTCTGTTGTTTTTTTGGTTTGTTTTTAATGTTAAGATCCTTATAATTTGTGTCACTTTGGATAATACTCCTTTTCTTTGCTATTCCCAGTTCCTCGATCTTTGGGCATGAATGCATCAGTGACAATTGAAGGAACATCTGCTATGTATAAACTCCCAATTGCACCATTAATTATGGGGTCACATCCAGTTGATAACAAATGGTAAGTTAAATATAATTCTAGGGTAGCAAAGTCCATTTTTTCAACTTCAACCCCAGTATGAAACAAGTATTACTTTGACTTGGCTCTTCGTCACTTGATTTTCTAGAGACTGGCTTTTTGTTTTATCCATTTTTTTTTTTTGATGTCTATTTTGATGTTCCTCTTTGAAGTCTGCTCATAGAACACATGCTCTATTCTGAGAGAAAAAGAACTGTGCTAATTCTCTGATTTAATGATTGTTCCATTTTTTCTTGTGGGACTTAATGTTGATTTGGAATTATGTTGGAGTAATAACTAAAGAACATGCCTCAGGATGTTTGATTAAATATTTTAGGATTAACAAGTAGGATGTTTTGGAATCAGGAGAAGAAAGTTCAAAGAGTGAGTTTTGATAAGCTTCGTATGTGTTTATATGAAACAGACTTGTCTAAGAATGGGTGTTTAGATTTTCATTTTCATATCAAGTCAAAAATTCAAACTTCCCCTTTGTTTTGTTTGAAGGACCCCTTCTTTCTCCTCAATCACCAGTGCCAACAGTGTTGATCTTCCTGCCTGTTTCTTCTTGAAATTTCCCCAACCAATCCCAGTATCTAGAGCATTTGTTCAGAAACTTCAGAACTGTACAGGTGAGTTTTACGCATCAGAGGCCAGTACTTGTTATAAATGTGAAAAGCAAACTTCAAATTCCGATTATCTCAGACCTTTTTAAGTCTTAGCAGGCCTTAAAACAATATTGATAGATATAAATGTCATACTGCTTTGTACTAGGTACTTTTTGAATAAACGGACGAATGAAGTAGTAGCATGAAGGGAGAACTTTTGATTTTGTGATCATTATATTGATCCTTGTTTTTCCAGGAATTCCATTGTTTGAAACTCAACCAACTTATGTACCCCTCTATGAACTGATCACTCAGTTTGAGCTGTCAAAGGATCCTGACCCCATACCTTTGAATCACAACATGCGATTTTATGCTGTAAGTAAGGCCCCATGGACTGTTGTAGGTTATTTGGACCCAAGATCATAATCTTACTTTATAGGATTACTGAGGTCAGATAACATTCTTTTGGATTGCTGGATCATATCATAATTTCCTCAATCAGACAGGAAATTACAGAAATCTCTAAAACATATTGAAAGAGAGCATGAGCTTCTGAGTCAGGAAACAACGTACATTTCAATGTTGAAATTTCAGATAAAAGTCTCTTAATGGTATTCTGAACTTTTATAAGCTTATATGTTAAACTTTCTTATTGTTTAATTTTTTTCAAGTGCCATGTGCTTAGAATCTGGAATGTTTCTCAAGTACATAACAGAAGAAAGTGCTGGAATGAATAAGGAAGATTCCAAAATCTCATCTTTACTTCAATATATTTGAATATTTGATGATATTCTAAAGTAGTAGTTTCCAAATTCTGGCTGCATTATAATTATATAGTTTATTTTATTAAAAATAACATTTGACACTTATAGTTTAGGAACCTCTTTTGTACAGATATCTAAGGTAATATTTATGTTGGCTAGGTTAGGAAACCACTAGCAAAATATTTACCAAAAAAAGGGTCTTTTCAGCTGAGAATTGGTATTTATAACATCTGCTGACCAAATAATTCACAGTGGAGTTTAATTTTTCACTAGAAAATTGCTGTTGAGTTTTGAGGAGTAGGATTTTTTTTTCCTTTTTTCAAAGGATAGTTTTGTAGTTGGAGTACAATGGGTGAGTAAATAGCATTTCTTGCCTCTGTTCTTTTGTCCAGGCTCTTCCAGGCCAGCAGCACTGCTATTTCCTCAACAAGGATGCTCCTCTTCCAGATGGCAGAAGTCTACAGGGAACCCTTGTTAGCAAAATCACCTTTCAGCACCCTGGCCGGGTTCCTCTTATCCTAAATCTGATCAGACACCAAGTGGCCTATAACACCCTAAT
Organism: Macroglossus sobrinus; assembly: GCA_004027375.1. Taxonomy (NCBI): domain Eukaryota; kingdom Metazoa; phylum Chordata; class Mammalia; order Chiroptera; family Pteropodidae; genus Macroglossus; species Macroglossus sobrinus. Next base: position 688,739 of record PVKZ01000236.1, read on the forward strand.
TGGAAGCTGTGTCAAAAGAACTATTCTGAAAGAAGGTACCGCCTTTCCTTTTGATATACTTATTGGTAAATGGAAACATTACTCTAGTACAAGGGTCCCAAATCTCCAGGCCGTGGACCAGCACCAGTCCATGGCCTGTTAGGAACCAGGGCACACAGCAGATTAGTGGTAGTCCAGTGAGTGAAACTGTGTTTGCAGCTGCTCCCCAGCACTAGCATCACCTCCTCAGCTATACCTCAGATCATCAGGCATTAGATTCTCATAGGAGCACTGACTCTGGTGCGAAAAAGGTTGAGGACTACTGGTCTAGTGGTTCTCTAATTTGATGACCCATCATATCACCTGTGGAGCTTTTAAAAGTAGATATTTGTTTCCACACCCAAATGAACTGAATTAGACCTCAGTAGGAGGAACTGGGAATCTAGTTTTAAGTTCTACAAATAAATTGATAGAACCAATCTATTAGTTGGCATTTGGAAATCACTGTTTTGTTTTTGCAGTGAATATACTTTTTTTCTACATACAGTGATATAATTAGGTACCTAAGGGCCTGAACCTTGCAGCAAAATATAAAGTAGGACTTGGAATGCTGTATGAAGAGATGATTTCTTTTTTTTTTTTCCTTTTTCATTACATTTGGTACAATATTGAGGATTTCTTTTTTTTATTATTTTTTTTTTTATTTTTTAGACGAGGCAACCCTTGGTTGACCTCATAGATTGCAAGGACCTTGTCAGCTTACAGTTCCTTATTTTTTTATGCCTACAGCACCTGCTTTTCCTATGTGGTTTCCCATCGAAGTACTAACCAGGCCTGACCCTGCTTAGCTTCCGAGATCAGATGGGATAGGGCTCGTTCAGGGTATCATGGCCATAGATGAAAGGATTTCTTGATATCTAAATTTTAGGTGGTTAAGTCAGTGCTTCTCAACTTTTAATCCAGAGTATATTTCCTCCCCCAGTCATTAGAGAAATAATCATGTAGTTTAAAAAGTGGTGAGACTTGTGCTCTTGTTTTTCTCCCAGGATTCTGGAATGCTGATGTTTTTCAAATATAGTTTGCTCTTAGATGCCTTGATGTGAATTTTGGCTGCTCTAGTTAACCATAGTTGATTTTTTATTTTATTTGTAAAGCTTTATTTGTAAAGCAGTGATATATATCAGTGCAAATGATAGGCAGGAACAAAAAGGGAAGGTAAATCAGGAGATATCTTTAATGGTAATAAGAACTGCTTCAGAATTGAGAACTTTTAGAGTTGGAGTAATGACACAGCATATGCAAGTGTGCTTATGGTTCTTCTATTTCATGTATTTGAATCCTAGGAGAATTCATTGAATAGCTTCATGGCAGCTAAAAATGAATTTTTGTAAGGTAGCTATGAAGTTAGTCCTACAGAGAAGCTTTCTGCCGAGAAAATTTGTGATTCTTGTCTCTGGACTGCCAGTATGTTTGACTTAGGAACCTATGATTACAGATATATATGTATTTGGCATAAATATAAATATATCATTTTACATTATAGCCCCTACATCCCTACTTACCAGATTATGGGCTACAGAGCTGACAGCTATAAACACTGATAGGAAGCAGGGTTTATGACACTGGTTCTGGATATCTGCTTATAAAACAGAATGAGAAACTCCTCTTGGCCACATTTATATTCAGAATTCACTTTTAAGGCAGGGTGTTAAGGTCCTTAACAACTTAGGAATTAAATACCTTCATTTTAGAAAATTGAAATTTAGTTTCTTCTTTGTTTTGGAAAATATATAACAAAGTGGCAGATTTTCTTCTATTACCTGTGGATGACATTGTAGATTTTGTACATAAAAAAATGTGAGATTTAGTTTCCAAGGGAAAGAATTTCTTCTTTATACTTAAGATTATTTACTTTTCTCAAGTCTTATATTTGGTTATTTTATGATGTTTTCTTGGTCTTTTAGATTCTCCTGGGCTTCTCCAATTTGAAGTGTGTCCCCTCTCAGAGTCCCGTTTCAGCGTATCTTTTCAGCACCCTGTGAATGACTCCCTGGTGTGTGGTGAGTTGTATGGGTGACTAGCACCTCTCTCAAGGTAGCAGTTTGGTCCCTTTATTTCCTTTTGAGAAGTCAGAAGCTGAATTTATATCAAATACCACCTATATATTTTGTCTTTCAGTGGTAATGGATGTGCAGGACTCAACACATGTGAGCTGCAAACTCTACAAGGGACTGTCAGATGCACTCATCTGCACAGATGACTTCATTGCCAAAGTTGTTCAAAGGTAGCACTGGCCCTTTTCCATCAGACTCCCAGTAAGAGGTGTATAAGGAATATTGTTTTTAGTATTAGAATGAATTGGAAATTTAGGTGCAAACATTTAGTTACTGCTTTAAATTCACCCTCTCTGCTTTTGGATTCAAAGCAAAATGAGCCTTGGGTTTTTTAAAAAATATCATTATGGGAGTAATAGAAAGTAAGGTAAGTAACTTCAGGCCTTGCGTTAGGGTTTTTTTTTTTTTTTTTTTTTTTTTTTAAGAAGAAGAAGAGCTGAAATAAGCTTGTAGATCTTTTTTCACTTTTTTTTCTGGATTTTTTTTTTAATGCCTACAGTCTTCCTAGGTAGTCTCCCATCCAGGTACTAACCAGGCCCAACCCTTTTAGCTTCCGAGATCAGACATCGGGCTTGTTCAGGGTGGCATGGCCATAGACCATGGACCGTGGCTCCACTGGGGCGCGAACCTAGGACCTTCTACGTGTAAAGCGGATGTGCTAACTGCTACACTATGGAACCACATCCAACTGGTCACTTTTTAACACATGTAACATGTCAATGGCAGTATATGGGAAGCTATTTAAGCCAGTCAGCTTCTCAGAAACAGTAAATGTAATTTTGCATTTTTTTCTGAATGGGTACAAGTGGCCTGTTTTGTAAATAAATTTAGTTGGAACACAGCCATATATATTTATTTACATATTGTGTGTGGCAGCTTTTGAACTAAGATGGCAGAGTAGTTGTACAGAAACTATACGATCTTGAAAAACCTAAACTATTACTAACTGGCCCTTTAAGAAAGGTTGCTGCCATGTTCTAGAGCAAAATGTTTTCAAACATATATTTATAAATATATCTGTAAGTTAAAAAGAGCTTTGCTTTAAAATAAACGATTTCATACCAGCAGTAGCACTTTTCACGTATAGTTTTGGGGTGATCTAAGCTGTTACGGTTTAGAACTTGATGGATCAAGAGATTTTTCTAGTGGTTTATGAACTGAGATGTCATATATCCCATTAATTACATGTGAAGCTCTAAAAGGAGGGCATTTTTTATACTGAGTTCATTATTACCAGTTTTCTTTTAGTACTTTATGTTATGTAAGTATTTGGACTCTTGTTTATGGTTAGTTTGTTTTGGGTGCTTCAAAAGAGGTCAATGATTGCCTACCAGTCCAGAGTCTTCTTATAATGAGTTTACCTAAAGCTCTGGCATTTCATAGATCTGCTCCTGAGTTTGGGGTTATTTGCCTTACCTGAAAACCGCTTACTACAAACCTCTGATGGCATATCTATACCTCAGGCAAAATTAAAGCTTTTCCCTAATGAAAAATTGGTTTCATTTTGCTAGTGCAATTTTAACTTTGTTTTTTCTATCTTATCTTACAGATGTATGTCCATCCCTGTGACGATGAGGGCTATTCGGAGGAAAGCCGAAACCATTCAGGCCGACACCCCAGCACTGTCCCTCATTGCAGAGACAGTTGAAGACATGGTGAAAAAGAACCTGCCCCCGGCTAGCAGCCCAGGGTATGGCATGACCACAGGCAACAACCCAATGAGTGGTACCACTACACCAACCAACACCTTTCCGGGGGGTCCCATTACCACCTTGTTTAATATGAGCATGAGCATCAAAGATCGGCATGAGTCGGTGGGCCATGGGGAGGACTTCAGCAAGGTGTCTCAGAACCCAATTCTTACCAGTTTGTTGCAAATCACAGGGAACGGGGGGTCTACCATTGGCTCGAGTCCGACCCCTCCTCATCACACGCCGCCACCTGTTTCTTCGATGGCCGGCAACACCAAGAACCACCCGATGCTCATGAACCTTCTTAAAGATAATCCTGCCCAGGATTTCTCAACCCTTTATGGATGCAGCCCTTTAGAAAGGCAGAACTCCTCTTCCGGCTCACCCCGGATGGAAATGTGCTCGGGAAGTAACAAGACAAAGAAGAAGAAGTCATCGAGATTACTACCTGACAAACCCAAGCACCAGACTGAAGACGACTTTCAGAGGGAGCTATTTTCAATGGATGTTGACTCACAGAACCCTATATTTGATGTCAACATGACAGCTGACACGCTGGATACACCACACATCACTCCAGCTCCAAGCCAGTGTAGCACTCCCCCAACAACTTACCAACAACCAGTACCTCACCCCCAACCCAGTATTCAAAGGATGGTTCGACTATCCAGTTCAGACAGCATTGGTCCAGATGTAACTGATATCCTTTCAGACATTGCAGAAGAAGCCTCTAAGCTTCCCAGCACTAATGACGATTGCCCACCCATTGGCACCCCTGTTCGAGATTCTTCAAGCTCTGGGCATTCTCAGAGTACCCTCTTTGACCCTGATGTCTTTCAAACCAATAATAATGAAAATCCATACACTGATCCAGCTGACCTTATTGCAGATGCTGCAGGAAGCCCCAGTAGTGACTCTCCTACCAATCATTTTTTTCCTGATGGAGTAGATTTCAATCCTGATTTGTTGAACAGCCAGAGCCAAAGTGGTTTTGGAGAAGAATATTTTGATGAAAGCAGCCAAAGTGGAGATAATGATGATTTCAAAGGATTTGCATCTCAGGCACTAAATACTTTGGGGGTGCCAATGCTTGGAAATGATAATGGGGAGACTAAATTTAAAGGCAATAGCCAAGCTGACACAGTTGACTTCAGTATTATAGCAGTGGCTGGTAAAGCTTTGGGTTCTGCAGATCTCATGGAGCATCACAGTGGTAGCCAGAGTCCTTTATTGACTACTGGGGACTTAGGGAAAGACAAGACTCAAAAGAGAGTAAAGGAAGGCAATGGCACCAGTAATAGTTTGTCAGGGCCAGGATTAGATAGCAAACCAGTGAAGCGCAGCCGAACCCCTTCTAATGATGGCAAAAGCAAAGATAAGCCTCCAAAGCGGAAGAAGGCAGACACTGAGGGAAAATCTCCATCTCACAGTTCTAACCGACCTTTCACCCCACCTACCAGTACAGGTGGATCCAAGTCTCCAGGCAGTTCAGGAAGATCTCAGACTCCCCCAGGTGTTGCAACACCACCCATTCCCAAAATCACTATTCAGATTCCTAAGGGAACTGTGATGGTGGGCAAACCCTCTTCTCACAGTCAGTATACCAGCAGTGGTTCTGTGTCTTCCTCAGGCAGTAAAAGCCACCATAGCCATTCTTCTTCTTCCTCATCCTCTGCTTCCAACTCAGGCAAGATGAAAAGCAGTAAATCAGAAGGTTCATCAAGTTCCAAGTTAAGTAGCAGTATATATTCTAACCAAGGGTCTTCTGGATCTAGCCAGTCCAAAAATTCATCCCAGTCGGGGGGGAAACCGGGCTCCTCTCCCATTACTAAGCATGGACTGAGCAGTGGCTCCAGCAGCACCAAGATGAAACCTCAAGGGAAGCCATCATCACTTATGAATCCTTCTTTAAGTAAACCAAACATATCCCCTTCTCATTCAAGGCCATCTGGAGGCTCTGATAAGCTCGCTTCTCCAATGAAGCCTGTTCCTGGGACTCCTCCATCCTCTAAAGCCAAGTCCCCTATTAGTTCAGGTTCTGGTGGTTCTCATATGTCTGGAACTAGTTCAAGCACTGGCATGAAGTCATCTTCAGGGTTAGGATCCTCAGGCTCATTGTCTCAGAAAACTCCCCCATCTAATTCCTGTACAGCATCTTCCTCTTCCTTTTCTTCAAGTGGCTCTTCCATGTCATCCTCTCAGAACCAGCATGGGAGTTCCAAAGGGAAATCTCCCAGCAGAAATAAGAAACCGTCCTTAACAGCTGTCATAGATAAACTGAAGCACGGGGTTGTCACTAGTGGCCCTGGAGGCGAAGACCCAATGGACGGCCAAATGGGGGTGAGCACAAATTCTAGCCATCCTATGTCCTCCAAACACAACATGTCAGGAGGAGAGTTCCAGGGCAAGCGTGAGAAAAGTGATAAAGATAAATCAAAGGTTTCCACCTGTGGGAGCTCAGTAGATTCATCTAAGAAGACGTCAGAGTCAAAAAATGTGGGGAGCACGGGTGTGGCAAAAATTATCATCAGCAAGCATGATGGGGGATCCCCCAGCATTAAAGCCAAAGTGACTTTGCAGAAACCTGGGGAAAGTAGTGGAGAAGGGCTTAGGCCTCAGATGGCCTCTTCCAAAAACTATGGCTCTCCACTCATCAGTGGTTCTACTCCAAAGCATGAGCGTGGCTCTCCCAGCCATAGTAAGTCACCAGCATATACCCCCCAAAATCTGGACAGTGAAAGTGAGTCAGGCTCCTCCATAGCAGAGAAATCTTACCAGAACAGTCCCAGCTCAGATGATGGCATCCGACCACTTCCAGAATACAGCACAGAAAAGCATAAGAAGCACAAAAAAGAAAAGAAGAAAGTAAAAGACAAAGATCGGGACCGGGACAAAGACCGAGACAAGAAAAAATCTCATAGCATCAAGCCAGAGAGTTGGTCTAAATCACCTATCTCTTCAGACCAGTCCTTGTCTATGACAAGTAACACAATCTTATCTACAGACAGGCCCTCAAGGCTCAGCCCTGATTTTATGATTGGGGAGGAAGATGATGATCTTATGGATGTAGCCCTGATTGGCAATTAGGAACCTTACTTTTTAAGATAAAAAACATGGCCAGAGAAAAACTAATAAGTTCATAGGCAAACGACCATTGGCGTGAGTTGGACAGGTCTGATTTTGTTTAAGAATGTTAAATGGCATTCCTTGACACTAAGCTGAGTGAATTTAGAAAGGCATAGCTAGACCCTACTAAAGAGACCATAGGGTTTGTTTCTGGTTACCAAGAATCACTTGTTCCTTTGTCAGGAAAAAAAAAGTTAAAATACTTGCTTATGAAAGGGAGTGGGTGGGGGGGACACAGGGAGAGGGAAGGGTGGGAAACAGTTTTGTGGGAAATATTCATATATATTTTTTCTCCCTTTTTCCATTTTTAGGCCATGTTTTAATCTCATTTTAGCCCATGTATTTGAAGGGCTGGGCAGAAAGTGAAAAAGCAATACATTCCTTGATGCATTTGCATGAAGGTTGTTCACCTTTGGGTAGTTGTCCATTTGAGGCATGGGCAAATGAAGGACTTTGGTCATTTTGGACACTTAAGTAATGCTTGGTGTCTGTTTCTTAGGAGTGTTTGGGGGAGGGAAGATAATTTTAGCTATTTATTTGTAATATTTTAACCCTTTATCTGTTTTTATACAGTATTTCTAATTATATGAGGTTCAGGGTTCAAAGTGATGGGAGGTAAAAGAGCAAAGCTCATTTGGTTGTAGAGAGCTTGTAGCTTGTGTTGGTACTGTAGCATCAAGCCCAAGCAGATTACTCAGAGCCCACCTTTGGAGTTAAGGAGAAAAACCCAAATGGTATTTTTGTTTTAGGAGTTTTTTCATAGGGTTCAGACATCATATGACTATTAGGAGTTACCTCCCTGTCAAGGTATTGATTTATAGTCTCTTTTACCTAAAAAAAAAAAAAAAAAAAAAAGCTGGACTGGCTTTGGGGATGTAAAAATGTTTTCAGATGCAGTAAGGTTTAATGTGGGACAGCCTCCCTGACCCAGTGGCATGAAAACCATTACAGAATTAATAGTTCTCCTATTTCTGCAATGTGCCAAAAGTCCACACCCCAGCATTTTGTTTGTAGGAGAACTGATGCCATTCCTGAGAGCTGGGCTCCTTTCTCTTCATGAGGAGTCCAGACTTGAATCACTCATGCTCCCTTAGATAAAACTAAAAAATTTGCAGCCATAGTTCACTTAAAACAATTTCAAGCTCACTTGAAGTAATAGGGGCCTGGAATACTAGGTGGGCATGAAGATAAACCCTTGCTACTATGTAGCAACACAATTGGACCTTTTTGGAGGAATAGGTCTAAGTCTGGATTCTGGGGGACATCAATAAGAAGCCCTTCTCATAAATGTAAAAATCCAGGAGACCATTTGAGTGCAACACAAGTTTTCAGTATTTGGAGGGTCCTCTCAAAATTCTGCGGCCTTACTTTGATTTTGACACCTGCACTGTGCCATTCCTGATGATTCCGTTCAGGATCTGTATCAGCAGGATGGGGCATGATCCCCAGCACAACTCTTCTGGATTTAAAAAAAAACCACACACACACAACCAGGTGATTCGTGTGTGTGTGTGTTTGTGTGAGTGTGTGTGCGCGCGTGCGCGCACAGGAGAGAGAGAGAGGAGTGACTTCATTGGATATTAAAGATTTCGATATTCAGCTCTTTCTGCAGGTTGGAGTTAGCATAGAGTTGGAAAATCAGCTTTGGCTTTCTTTCCTGACTGTCTCTGATTTCCTCTAGTGTTCTCCCTTTTCTGGTCATCAGCTCTCAACAACTCTGCCACTTTTGTGTCCCAAGGTATAAGAAGTAGGAAACGAAACATTGCAGAGTGGAGCAAGAAAAGTTATCGGTTACTGTATCAGAGTCAAATGTCTTGGGTGACACTGAGGAGGACATGGGCAAGGTGATACCAGAGTGCTTTATCTTGTGATGATACAGTAGCAGCCTCTCAGACATATAACCAGGTTGGATTTCTCACAAGTTTCTCGCCTAGTTTTGAATCCTATCCCACTGGTTTCTGCAGGAAAAAAAAAGTTACATGGTTTTTGTTCATTCTGGGTGGGGAAAATTTTATGGGGACTGTACTGCATAGTATCAGGGGCTCAGCTCCCCCAAGGAGAGCCAACAAATATCAAAATGAGTAAACTGGGAAGCTTTTTCTCTCTTTCTGTCTTCATCCCAGATCAAAGGATCCCGAGTTAGGATCTGGATGAAGGATAAGCCCCTGAATTGTCGATGGGCACACCCCACACATTGACCCAGCAACTGAACTTGCTTAACAGGGAGCCGGGGCTAAACTGCTTCACCCTGCCTGAGAACCAGGGAGCACTGCATTTCTCCACAGGGTGGAGGAGAAGAGGCAGAATTAACCAAGCCTGGGACACCTCCCTCCTGTCTAGGTGTAATCATTCTCCTGTTTCAAAAGTCGGCAAGGAAATGAAGTCAACTTCTACCTGTCTTCTGCTGCTGGTGTCTTATGTATTCTTTGTTTGACCTGATTCCTCTTCTGTCTTTTGGTTTCCTGTTAGGGGTTCTTGGTCAAAACCTGCTCTGATGTACATGAAGATTTCAGGTTCAAAATCAATGTATTTTAAAACAAGTGTTTTAGAGGGAGAAAAAAGGATGTAACTGCCAAAACCAGGCTTGAGGTTGGTGACTCTTAGAATGATTTTCTTTAACACCTAGGTCTAAAAATTTAGTACAGTAAAAATGAATTCTCAGAAGAATAAGGAAAAAAAAAACCTTTCAGGGCACCAGTGAGTCATACAGTATCCAGTCAAGTCACTTAAAGCAGATGCCAGTATAGAAAACATTCACAGCCCCTGGGCAATCTCATTAAAAAAATTTTTGCGGGGGGGGGGGCTTTTCAATGCTCCTATCCCCCTTATTTCTACCTTTGAATTGTTTTTTGAGGGGTAGGACTTATTTAACATCTCAGATGCTAGGTTGGAAACATGCTCAGCTGTAAAAGGTGGGCTTTAAGTTTTGAGTTTTAAAAATGTACATCAGGAGCAGCTGGGGAGGGTCTTTTCTAAAATCTTTCAAATTTGATTTTCTGCGTATGGCCGTTCTGTAAATACTTTGGGGTTTTTCATTTTTTTGAAAGTAGACAAAATGTGGGATTTTCCCCAAAAAACATTACAAAAGAAACTGTTTATTTACATGCAAATAAATTTCTGATAAAAAGTAATATGCTTATGTGTAATAAATTTTTAGCCTTTAAATAATTTTCATTGTTTTTAAAAAGTCCAATCAAAAGTAATAAAAAAGTAAAAAGCTTCCTTGGGTAGTACTGGAATAAGTTAACTGGAGAAGAAAATTGAAGTAGAGAAACAGACCTGTTAAAGTTTTATCCATTTGGTTCATCATCTGCTCAAGCCAGGTTTACTGTCTTGCTGGTTTTAGTCACCAAATTTATCAGTAGTTCTTGCTGGGAGAAAACTCTTACATGAGACATAACTAAAAGGCTGTTTTTATATGGCTGAAGTGAAGCCATATATAATATAAAACATCTGGAAGAGGAAGAGAATATAATAGACATGGGTTTATAACATTTAGATATAGGTTTGAGAATGAGTTTCAGAAGCTTAGGTTTCTTGCTTAGGAACCCCTTTCCAGGATAACGAAGTTTAAAAAAAAAAAAATGCTTGAAGAGTTGGGTAATCCAGTTAAAATATGCTATTATTAAAAGACGACCCTCAGCACTGTTTGCTCTTAAATAAGCTTGTCTCTTAATCAGATTCATAACAAGCCAGTCACTAAAAGTACGAATTAAAAGAGGTATGAAAACAAGCTCATACCTGCTTTGGACTACAATTAGGAGCTTAGCAGTTGTCCTGCTAGGACTGCTGGAACTTATGATAGTTTCTAAATATTATCTTTGGGACATGATTCTGTAGTTAAACCTTTACTCCTTAATTCATGGAAATAAGATCATAAATTTTCAGACCACGAGAGCGGGAGTTGCTAAAGTATAATGACATAAGGGAGGTTCTATATGAGGAGCCGCGGAGTCAGATGAATGTCGTTTCCTCCGCAAGCGCCCCCGCCTACTCGTCCAGTCCAGACACGCTTGTTTCTCCCGCCAAAATGGCGTAAAGCTCAGGTTCTCACCAACCAGAGCTCTGATTGGAGAACTGGTAGGCACTAGAACCCATTGGGCGTCAGCGGCTGTGTGGCGGCTGGACGGCGGAGGGGCGGGGGAAGCTAAAAGCTTGTGTTCCTCGCGCCCCCCACACCAAAGCGCGCCCCTCCTCCAGATAAGGGACTAGTCTTCCAGCTCCTGAACTGCACCCCCTGACCCTAAGGCGGGAGGTGAAGCCTCGCTGCATATCCCCGGAGCAGAGGGCAACGCAGTTATCCCCCTGCCCTTCTGATTCATGATCAGGGAGACCCACGCCCCGCAGCGGCCGCACAGGCCTCCCTGCAACACCGGGTAATGCAATCCACGGGGGCGGGGGAGGCGGCGGCGGCGGCGGCGGCAGCAGCAGCGGCTGCAACGACGACGACAGCGGCGGCGGCAGCAACACCAGCACTGCCCCAATCTAGAGACAAGCAGAAAGAGGAGGAAAATGGCTCCGAGCAGGGACCGCCTGCTGCACTTTGGGTTCAAGGCGACAGTGAGTGATAGGGGAAGGGAATTGGGTGGCTGGGAAGGACGTGTGTGGCAGCACAGGCTATCGGGGAAGGAGCGACAAGACTTAGGGGTCTGGGAAGACTAGACAGACAGCTCAAGTGCTTGGTGGGTTGATGCGTGCTTCATGCCCAAGAAGGAGAGAATCGGGGTCCAGTGCTGCGTGCAGTTGTATGCTTTCCTGTCTTCGGGGTCCGCGAGCACGCGCGCACACGCACCCGCCCCACAGCTCCTCCTCTACACAAATACGCACAGACACTTAGGCACTTCCCTGCCTCTCCTGCTTGCGGTGGGCTTGTCTGCCTGGGACCCGAGAGCTAGCTCGCGCCGCCGCCGCTGCCGCACTTCGGCTTCTCTCCAGCTGACCGTCGCCGGCTGCACCCGGGAGTGGGGGAGGGGTGGTCCCGCGCCGCGTTCGCCGCGCGCTCCTCCTCTCCCCCTCCCCACGCTGTTCCGAGGCCCGGGCGGCTCTACCCAATGAGGAGCGGCGTTGCTGGCAGGTGGGGAGTGTTTTTGTTTTGGGTTGAAGTTGAGGCTGAGGGGAGAGAAGAGCTAGCGACGAGCAGTCGTCGCCGCTGCCGGCGCCGCGGAAAGTGGAGGAGGCCCAGGCTGACTCGAGTGGTTCCCGGTGTCCCCGTTGACGGTCCCTGCCCGCCGCTCCTCTGCCTCCTCCCGGTCCCGGAGCTCCCGGGCCTGCCCGGGGCCCCTCGTCTTTGCACTCCGCTCGCCGCAGCGCCGGGCCCCGGCCGCACCCGCCGGCCCCATGAGGAGGGACGTGAACGGAGTGACCAAGAGCAGGTTTGAGGTGTGAGCTTGGGGGAGGAGGATGGTTGGGCAGCGTGAAGTAGGAGATTTCCTCTCTCGTACCCCCTCGCCCCCAAATTAGCCCTGCACCAAGCCTCCTCCCTTGACTGGAGCCATCACCTACCGACCGCCGGGCTGCCAGACTTATTTCTTCTTCTTTGGGACCCGAAAGCCCAGTGCAGCCCGGCCACCCTAGCCTTCCCGCAGGTCGCCTCCTTCCTATTCCACCCGCGGGCCCCAGCAGGGGATTAGCTCTGGCGCCCTAATTCCCCCCTCCCCCTAGTATCACTCAGCTTTGCATTCTTTACACAACCCTTGGCTTGCCTCCCTCCACCCGACAGGAAAAGCATCACAGCTCTGATCGACCAGAGCTTGCTGCTTTTCTTTCTGCCACCTTATTCTTGAAGCGAGATGGGGAATTTATGTGTCGGGGGCCATTTGTCCGAGTTTGAGAGACCTTGGTTAAAGTAGGGAAGTGGGGGCAGAATGCTGGGATGAGAGAGGCGACCACGAGTTTTCGGTGCTATGTTTGGTTGAGGTATTGTTCTGGTACTTCCTCTTTCCCGTTTAGTCTGTAGTTTTTGTAGCTCATTGTTTTTGGGAACTCAGATGTTACAGGCTTTGAGATTGGGACGAAGGTCTGAGGAACTTTAGAAAATCCTTTAAAGTTTGTCTCTAAAAACTTTTCCTCCTCTGGCGAGAGAGGTTTATAATCATGGAATTGAGAAATGGATGAGGAAATAAGGAAACGCCTGAAAGCGTCTTTAGAGAGTAGTCACCATGTAGGGAAATGATTCCTTTGGAAAGTGAAGTATTGTAACTACAGATGAATTACAGTAGAATAGTAAAGTACAAAGTTTATCAAGGGGATTAAGAGGAAGAAAGAAACTTCAACAAGAAGACAAAATGTTACCTGGCCTTTTCTGGCAGAGAATCAGGCTGACCTGGGATCACTCACAGCTCAGTGTACATCTCACTTGGTGTTTTTCTTCATTTCCTTCATTTGAAGGATGAAATTGTAAGACAGAGAGACAAAAGTTACAGAAACTCGCCAACTAAGTGCAGAGGGTGAAATTGTTACCTAGAGGTCTTCAGATCAGTCTATTCCTTGATTTCTTTAAATGCTTATGGGAAGAATATTTTACCTTATCCACAAATATCAAGATAGAAAGTGTTTAGGGGAAGTTTAAATTCAGAGCTACAATATTACTGTTGCAGGTGAGGAGTGGAGAAATTAAGGAACTGGTCTCAGAGTTTTTGGAAGAAAGTATTATAGTAGATGAGATTTGGTGTTTAATAGAGCTTTATGTTGCTCTAATATAGAGTCCCAATAAGCTTAATTTTTGGTGTTTTCATTTTCAATACTATAAAAATCAGGACTGTCATTGAAATTATTAAACAGACATTTAGGAGTTAACAGGATCTTAAAAGCACTAAAATACTGAAGATTTGTGTGGAGGGTAGCGTTTTGCCACAGCAGTCAGCTCTTTATCATTTTGCTATTCACTTTTTTAGGTTGTGTAATTGATGGAAAGAGTTCTTTTTGTAGTATGCTTTAAAATTGCATGGCCATATCTTATTTTTATAATTTATCTTATATTTTAATTTGTAGTTTATTTGTAGTGGTGGTACTAAAATAATAGGGAAATTTATTGCTTTATTAAGCATATTTATTTACCTTGATTGGTATGTAATTGGCAGTTAAAGCTTTCCAAATGTGTCTGAGAAGATAAAAAGAATAAGGAGAAAAAAATTCTTCTATACATTTTACATATTTGAAGTGTTTATAAACCAGAAGCTATTCTCTTAATGATATGAAATGTTTCATTCTATAATATAAGTGAAAAGGTCTGAAAATGACATCTGTTAATGAATTTTATCATCTGATTATTTTTAAAATCATTTACCTCTTTACTGACTTATTTTACAAGTAGTAAAATAATAAACTATTTGATCTCTCATGGTAATAAACATTGCTAATTCATTAAAAACATTTAAATATTTACTTTCAATGGATAGATGTAGATAAGATAAAGCAGAACTTTAATATCTAAAACACATCAGTTTTTTAAAAATTATCAAAATGTTCAGAATGCTTTTTAAAGAACTGATAATTTAATGATTGTAAACAAATAGCTGATCTCTGAAAATTTTTGTGAGTGCAGGAAATTTTTATAGCAAATATAATAACTAATTCTAAATTAGTGTGGTTAATATAAAAAAATAAAAGGTTGTGGCTTTTTTTGGCCACATTTTTTTCTGGGAGGAAGATAACTAAAGCTTATCATTTTATAGTTGATTCATTAAAATATTTGTATAAGGAATCTTCTGTATATTATGCTTTAGGATGTTTTATCTAGAGACCATACTTTAAATTTCTTACTCAAGGGTAGAGCTATAGAAAACAATTTCAAGTCAGAATCAAGGGAGAAGAATACCTGTTAGCCAGATATATAGCATCCTGTAAATAGCCATAGAAGATGACTATTGGATAAAAGAGCTAAAAAGAATAATGTGAAAATTATTGTTGTTCTTTGCTGTATCACTTTAGCATTAAATCTATACAATAATAATGCTTAAAAGTTAACATAATGTGTGCCGAATTGTTTTAGTCTCTTAATGGAAATTCATCATTCAGATACTTTTTGTTATAGTACTTACAGTAAACTTCATTTTGTGGCTAATTTTAATCATTTCCTTTCAAATTTAATAATAGTTATTGAAAGCTTCCTATATGTCAGGCACTGAGCTAGAATTTTTACTTCAGTTACTTCTGATTCTCACAATTCCATTTTACAATTGAGGAAAACTAGGGCCTAACAAGTATTTCAATTGCACAGCCAGTAAGTAGGGGAGCCAAGATTCCAATCTGCATTTTTTTACTCCACTCTATCATTCTGCTCTGTTTTTGGCATAACATAACGTAAAAGTCCATAAAATGTGTGGAAAAGAGCTTTCCTAAAGTTCTTCATCCAGTATATTTTATTTTGTCTTGGCCATCAAGAGAGTGAAGCTATCCTTTATTTTAAGTACTGTAACCAATTAGTGACAGATAACGTGTAAATATCTAGGCTAGCCCTTGAATCCAAATTTAGATTTTTTTTTCAATTACACCTCTCTATTTTATCATACTCTTAGTAGTTCCATTATGAGAATATAGTACTATTAGAAGGAAAATTATATTTTATTTGGGTTTATTAAAAAGTATAACATTAAAAAAGTTATAGAGATGTTAACTGACATTCAGATAAGATTCACACAGGAAGTGATAAGCTCCAATTTGGGTATTTTGAAATATTGTTCATTATTGTTTTTTCATTATGCCTTACTGCTGCTCTGATAAATCTGTCATTTAAAATTACATGTATTATATGTAATTATACATGTAATTTTAATATTACATGTAATGTTACATGTAGTATAATATTACAGCCTGCTTCATTTTATAAATTTAATTTGTCCAAAATAAGAAAAATTATAACATGTGGTATGGTAGAAAGGACATACAGCATTGGGAATTAAGAGAACTGAATATTAGCCTTGCTTTTTGCTGACTATAACTTTGGTCATTTTCCTCGATTGCAAAACAAGCGGGATAGAATCCGTTATTAAGGTTCCCTTTGTTCCAGAATCCTATGAATCTGTAACTTTTGAATAAAAGCAGAAGACTGTATTTCTTTGGCTATTTATTCTGAAGCAGCCACTCCAGTCAGTATTCTGTTAGTTTGTAGGCTGAGTCGTACAGTACTGTTGAAGCTGCAGTAACAACCTTTTCTTTTCTTAAGGTCTTCTAATTTAAAGAACATTCTGCATTGTAAATAATATTTTCCAAATTAGTACATGTGGAAAATGTTATATATTTTCTAATGGGTGAGAGTCATTTGTTTCACTCTATTTGAAAGGCTATGCAATGGGAAAGAGTACTAGTAAAACTAAGGAATTTTGTATTTAACGCTTTAGAGATTGACTTGAAAGCAATCTAATAGTATAGAAAATTAGAGGTCTATGCTTTTTATGCCCATTCAGACAGTCTGTCCTTTTTGAACAATATTATTTATGTTTCTTTACTTTGTAATCATAGGTCTTTTTTATCTTTTGAAGCATGATACATTATATCATGCATTTGTATTGTAGTCATTCATTACTTAAAATTTCAGCATATGTTGTACCTTTCTACTGTCTACATAAGATAAACCATTATGCATTGAAAGTTACCATGTTTTCCATTAAGGTTTTAAAAACTTTTAGCTTGGCAAGAACTTTACAAAGAATTCTGGATATTTAAGTTCTACATTCTTACATGTAATTTATTTCTGCATTGAAGACTTTCATTTCTGTTAGATGTATTTACACTTTTAAAGTCTTTTTATGTTTTAAGTCATTTGTCATTTTTAAGCTGTTAGTGTTGGTGTTGCTTTATATCTTAATTTTTAAAATCCTTCTGTATTTATCCCCAGAGTTGTCTCTTTTCAAATCTTTGTCTCATTTTTTTTGCAAATTAATAAGTACTTTTGTTACAGGCCAAGGATGCCATTCCTAACTCTTAGATTACTGTTTCCCAACTGGTGACAGATTAGAAACTAAAATAAAATTTCAGTAATCTAACTACTACTGTGGTTTTGGAAGGGTATTTTTAGATGTTCAAAGTAAAATATTCCGTTACACCAGGAAAATCCAAGGGAGGGAGGAAGAAGAAAGAATGCCTTTAAACAGACCAAATTTAGCTGCTTGTGCATAGTTGTCTTTACATTGTTTTCCTACTTGATCTTCGAGACTTAGTGAATTCTTAGATCAGACCTCCACCCAAAAATTGACTCAGAGAAATGAAAGCATCCAACTGCAGTTTTACAGTTTTATATCTTAATGTTCTTAGATTCATATAAAAATAATAACTTAATAGCAACTAACAATAGGTGGTGGTATTGAACTATGCAATAGTATTTGCACTTCATCTTGCTTAATTATATAACTTTAAAAAACAAAGATATGTATTCAAATACAATAAACCCAAAACAAATTTTGAAGACTTTCTGTTAAAAGAATGGCTTTACTAGGTAGTTATTTTCAGTGCCTATCAAATAACTGTTTAGCAGGCACATGAATTATAGGTAAGTAACTTCTTTATTCCCTAGTCATATTTTGCCAGTTTGTTTTATGATATTCTGTTGGCTTTAATAAGCCTTATAGCTGACTTTTGTAATCAGGTGGAAATGTAATTAATTTAATCCAGTTTTGCTTTGTCCCTTAAGTTGCTGTAAGGTTAAAGTCACCTGTTAAATCATGATAGACAAGGATTTAGTTAATCATGAAACAAATATTGGCAATTTCTTCTGTCATTTTTGTCTTTGATTCCAAGAATGTCTAGTAAAAACTAAAAAAGGGAAACAGAACATTGAGAAAGTAAGTAGTAAATTGATCTTATGTATTACTTTGGTGCTAAGACAAATCGTAACTAACGACATGGAGGTGCAGTTTGGCAATATATCAAATGCCTGCCTGATTTTATATTATTAAATGTACCAACTATTATGATATTTGTTGGTGAGTGTGACTTTCTATTTAACTGCAGGATGCAGGCAGATACAATTTCATAATCATTTAAAAGTAAAAAATGGAAAAGCATTCTGAGTTTTCCTCATAAATTGAAATAATAAGAAGAGGCCATAGTATAGCTATTCTGGGTGCTTCAAGAGTTTGCTTTACTGTTTGAAAAGGGAGAGAATTTATATTACTTTGTGGCAGGAAGGACAGGTAAAAAGAAAACAATAAAATAGGTGAGGCAACCCTTGGTTGACTTCACAGATTGCAAGGACCTTGTCAGTTTACAATTCCTTATTTTTTTGCACCTACAGCACCTGGTCTTCCTAGTAATAACCAGGCCCGACCCTGCTTAGCTTTCAGTATCAGACGGGATAGGATTAAGTTACCTCTGGACCTCCATTTTCTCAACACTAAGGTTTCTTCTAGCATGGAAATTCTGTGATTCCCTATTCAGAAATTAGATATTCAGTTTATTGCCAGTGTTCAGTTTTTGTGCTTACGGCTGTTAATAAAGAAAAAATAGGCTTTGTGATCTTAACTTGTATTCTACTTTGGATTTCTGCTTATTTTTGCCCTGAATTCTTTAAAAATGGAGATGGTCACTGGTAATAAAAACTACTGTGGTAAATCTGTCCAAATGAACACCTTTGTGAAAGGAGTGAAGAATGTTATAATGGTTGTATGATATCCGGAAGTTTATAGTGTGTTGTGATTCAATTTCTCAGAATTTATGGAATTTATATATTTATATATGTAGAAATATAGAACCTATTTAAGAACATTAGCTTTGAAGTCATTTTGAACCCTGGCTTTACCACTTAATTTCTGAGTCAAATTTTTAAAAAAATTAAAATTTTTTTAGAGGTGACATAGGTTAATAGAATTATATAAGTCTCAAGTGTACAATTCTATAATACATTATCTGTATATTGCATTTTTTGTTCATCACCCAGAGTTCAGTCTCCATCTGTCACTATATATTTGACCCCTTAAATTTTTCAATATCTAAAATGGGTATGAAACCTACTGAACTGGATTATGAGGATTAAATCCTATAATGTTTGTATAGCACTTAGCGAATTGTCTATCATACAATAAGCATTCCATAAATAATGCCTATTATATTACTTTCTGGGGTTCCACCACACCATAAGTGCTCAATAAATAATGACTATTATTATATTACTTTGTGGAGTAGGAGTTTTTTAAAGTAAACTTTTTATAAATAATTATTTTAAATACTTTATAAGAATTTACTCTTTATAACAGGAAAAATCCTGTTATAAAGAAATGTAATTATCTCTTTATTCATCTGACTTAGTTTTACATATTGGGCTTATTAATCAGGAACACCTATGAATTTTAATCAGTCTAGTTGAACAGTAATGATTTAGCAGTGTTTCAATCTGAAGTTTATACTACAGCCATTGTATTTATTGTTAGGCAAATGTAGTTAAATATCTCCTCAGATGAGAATCTGGCAGCAGATTGTAAATTGACATTTAAAACACTAGATCAGTCAGCTTTTATCCAGAGACTGGTCATTCTTCCTTCACTGATTTATAGAAAATTAAGCTATGGCATGACTGAACATGGATAAGTAGAGGTGCATTTACTTTTGAATAAGAGCACTGCATTGCCAATACCCTTTTCTCACATACATCTGTATCTGCTTTTTGAAAATTATATATGTGTTCTTCATGTAAAAAAGCTTATATTGAAAAAAATTCTATCATAACTTATTTCTGCAACCTATTTATAGGAACGAAACCTGATATATTTAGGAATTATTGGATAAATTAAAAGATTTATTTAATACTAGAACTTTTCTAACATTACCATGAATGGTCCAACTTCAGGAAGATAAAAGATTTAATATTCAGTGTGTATAGTCACAGCTTACTGGAGTTATACAAAAGAAGTTTCCCAAATCTAAATCTACACAACAACAAAAAATACAGTTTTACTGAGGGCAACACATTCCTTTAAGGAAGAATAATTATATTTATATTAAATGCCTCAAAAGATGTATTATAGGCCCTAAGCGACATAAATTTTATCTGAGCTTATCAGTCTCTGGTCCAGACAGAAAAGTTTGTCCTAAATATAGGAATTAAGATCTCAAGAGACCTAATTTTGGCACTTTTGTGAACTTAAACTGAGCCCTGGGGAAAACCATTTACTTCTCTTTATCTTTACAGCTCTAAAATAATAATTCCAATATATATTTTTTTATTTAATACAAATTGGATTAATGTTAAAGGTTAAACTTAATGTCTGTCAATTATACCTCAATAAAAAAAAAGATTAAAACCCAAACTCTTACTTTTTAATAGTACTACTTGAGTTAAATAGACATTATTAAAAAGGAATAAATGAAACTAAATATTGTTTATGACAACTTAATTCCATAGTAGAGATAAATAAGTAATCTTGAGTGCCTATCAGAATCACTAGTGAAGTACTTATGGAAAACAGTGCATTCGCTGAATGGGAATAGATCTGGGCATTCAAGTTTTGTAGAAGTTTCCTTAAGAGAGAGTATTGTAAATTTTTGTTAAACACTGGGATAAGAGATACTAATGTAAATTATATTTACAACCTGAATTCCATGAGGAAATAATTTACATGAATTTGACATCATAAAATCAACACCCCTTCTCTTGGTTCCTATTCCTTCTGAGATGTTTTAGCCCTAGAAACAAGGTGCAGAATGTAATGTACAGCACTGAAAATAGTTATTTTACAGTTTGTACATTTTATAAGATTAAATACATTCAGTTTCACTAGTGAAACCACCATACCACACTATACGGCTTCTCAGGCTTCGGAGAACAAAAATATGTCTTGGAGTTCAGCAAAGCTTATCTAACTTTGTCCAGGGCTTAGAAAATCTACAAAGCAAACAGAAGCATGCTATTTGAGGGGTTCATTTCTGTTCAAAATTTGTTTAGCACCAACTATGTGTCAGATATTGATAGGTGTTAGAGATACAGAGCTGCTCCAAAAATTTGCTTGGCCTCAGGGAGTTTGTAGTCTAGTTCAAAAGAAAGACACATACAAAAAATAATTTAGTGGATTCTTGTAAATGCAGTGATAGGTATATGGGAGTGTGATAAGAACCAATTTCATGAAAAGCATTCATACTTTCTGTGATCCTCAAACTGCTTATTAAAGGTACATTATACTTTAACGCTTTTAAAGGAAAACAAAATCTTTTGACACTGCTTTCAAAAAATATTAGCATTTTACTGTTGCTGTAAGGACTTACGTATTTTTAGTTATATTTTTAAATTATGTTTGTTGGGGTAACATTGGTTAATTCAATTATATAATTTTCAGGTATACATTATAATTTGACATCTATATATTCTATTGTGTGATTACTACCCCAAGTCCAGTTAGGATTTATTTTTTTAAATATGAGTACCAGTTATCCTTTTCTGTGACATCCTCTTCAGGTTTACAAGAAAGGGCCAAGGGAAAAGATTGGCAGGTATTAGTAATTTCTTTGGTTCTACTGATACATCTTCAGGAAAACGAAACAATAGCACTACTAAAGCCTGACATTCCTCAGACTTAGCAGAAATTAATCAGGGTTGGAAAAGGAGTAACAGGAAAAGTAATTCTTTCACCAGTAGTTCCAGGAATTCATTATATAGTTTGTAGTTAGGCTGGTAGGGTTCCCTTTGTATCTAAGATAAAAAGTAAGTCTTGTTAAAGAATTTATGAATGATTCTGCATCATGTTGACCCTCATGTATATGTACGTGTGTATATATATTTGTATGATCTCGCATATTTGACCTTCATATATGACCTTTATTATATGTCCTGCTAACCTCCCTTTAGTAGGACAGATATTTTGAACTGTCTCAAGTAATAAATTAATGTGTTTTACACATTAAAGCGCATGTTCCCATATATTATTTCATCTGAACTTAAAACATCTTACATGTTAGGTACAGGATACTTGCCTGCTATTTATAGATAAGAAAGCAGATGCTCTGAAAGGCTGTTGTTTTCCCAACATAAAATAGCTAAGTATAAAAGCCAGAACTTTAATCCAGTTGACTTGAAGTCTGTTATACTTGCCTCTAGAGTATGCTGACTGAGAGTAGGTTATTTTGAACAGTTTATCCATTATCCTTCTTCTGGTCCATAGCAGGCTTTTTTTTTTTTCTGGCTTTATTGAAGTATAATAAACAATTAGTTGCTTGTATTTACATTGTACAGTTCATTGAGTTTTTTTCCAGTTATAGTTGGCATACAATATACCAGTTTCAGTTGTACAGCCTCAGAGATCCACGTAATTTGCAAAACGATCACCCTACTAAACTTAGTACCTCTCTTCCCCCTTGCATATTTATTACATTATTAAATATTACATTATTAAAATATATGCTCTATATTTTCATATTTATTCTGCAACTATCCATTTGTACCTCTTAATCCCTTTGCCTTTTTTTCCATCCCCCAAGCTCCCTCCCATCTAGTTAAGCCCTCAAAATATTCTCTGTATCTGTGAGTTTATTACTGCTTTTGTTATTTTGTTCTTTAGATTCCACAAATACATGAAGTCATGCAATATTTGTCTTTCTCAGATTATCTGACTCCTTTCATTCAACACAGTACCCTCTAGGTCTATCAAGGCAATGTCTTTTTCTATCCTATTTCTTTTAGTCTGTGTGTGTCTTTTAATCTGAAGTGAGTCTCTTGAAGGCAAAATATGTAGGGGTCTTGTTTTCCTATCCATTCAGTCACTCTATCTTTTGGTTGGAGCATTAATTCTTTCCCATTTGATGTACTTGTTGATAGGAATGTAATTATTACCATTCTTTATTTGTTTTTTATACATGTTTTTTCTTTTTAAAGAAGTCACTCCAACATTTCCCGTAATAGTGGGTGGCTTGGTGTTGTTAAATTCCTTTAACTCATTTTTGTCTGAGAAGCTCTTAATCTTTCCTTCAACTCTAAATGATAGCTTTGCTGGATAAAATATTCTTGGTTGTAGATCCTGGATTTTCATCATGTCAAATATTTTGTGCCAAGCCCTTCTGTCCTGCATGGTTTCTTTTGAGAAATCAGTTGCCAGTCTCATGGGTGCTCCCTTGTAGGTAACTGCTTTTCTCTTGCTGCTTTTAAGATTCCCTCTTTGTCTTTAAGCTTTGGCATTTTAATTATGATGTGTCTTGATGTGGGCCTCTGTGAATTCCTCTTTCTTAGGATTCTCTGGTGTTGTATGTCTATTTCCTTCACCAGATGAAGGAAGTTTTTCATCATTATTTCTTCAAATCACTCTTCAAGGTCTTGTTTTCCTTCAGGTACCCCTATGACATGGATATTTTTACATTTAATAATGACTCATAGGCTCCTTAAATTATTATTATAGTGTTGGCTTTTTTTTTTTTTTTTTTGCCATTCCGATTCAGTGTCCTTGGCTTCCCCGTCTTCTGTATCGGTGGTTTAATCCTCTTCTTTACCCACTCTGGGTAGTCTATCTAATATACTCTTCATCTCAGATAATGTGTTCTTCACTTCTTAATAGTTCCCTTTTATAATTTCCATTTCCATTTTTATATTTTTTATCTCTTTGTTAAAGTTCTCACTGAATTCATCTACACTTTCCCTAAGTTTATTAAGCATCTTTATAACCAGTGTTTTGAACTCTGCATCTATTAGATTGCTTAAGTCCATTATTCCTGGGTCTGTTCTGTTCTCTCGTATGGTTTCTGCCTCTCTGTCTTCCCATTTTGACTACCTTTCCGTGTCTATTTCTGTGTACTAAGCAAAGCTTGTATATCTCCCAGTCTTATTAGTATGTGGCTTTGAGTAGTTAGTGTACAGCAACACAGACCTGAGAAGGGTTCAGCTGCAAGTCAAGTTTAGCCCCAGCCTGTGCTCCCTCCAGGGCCACCTGTTAAGATTCAGCAAGCAGTCCACAGATGCTGTGCTTATAGTTGCCTCAAGAAACCACATCAGAAACCGAGGCCAGCTGCCATAAGTGTGATTCTTGGCTCTGCTCAGTAAGGAGCATCTGACTTCCTGAGGACATGGCTTGGTGTGGCTTGGATGGGGTCTTGAGTTGGGAGAGGCGGAGTTTCAGGGAATCCTCTGGGCAAGTGACCTCTGTTATCCAGTTTGATGACCTCTCAGCTATTGCAGCTGCATCTGTCTACACACTGGCGGCGGGAAGGCTCAACAGAGGAACAGTGGATACCCCCAGTACTTTTGTCCCAGAGAGATCTTAGCCTTTGGCCCTCCAACAACTCAGTGTTTTCCCCCATAAGTCCGTGGTGCTCCCTGCGCAGCTGACCTGGCGCTGATGCTCAGAAGTGAGCAAGTCTGCTCATAGAAACAGCCCCTTTAAGTGGTGTCTACAGCTGTGGTAGCCTCTGTCCTACTCAGCTGCTAGGTACCGGGCAGCCTCATGTCCTCACCCTGTCCTACCTCTTACTGTTGCAGGTTGATTTCTTATTTCTCCCCCTAGTTGTAGGACTTGTTCATCTAGATCCCACGTGATTTCCTTGCTATTCCATGTTTCTGTTGCAACTTTGATTTGGTCACAAGAGGGATGAACAAAGCCTCTATCATAATCTACTCCATTTCTTTCCCCCATAGCAGGGATTTATTTATGTTTGGTTAGGATTGAGTAACACTTGAATTTATGTCCATAGAAGTAAGCAAAGTTAACTGTTAGGAGACGGAAAGGTATGGGAATTGAACCTGTACTTTGGCTTATTAGCTGTACTTACTAACCAACTTAAATAACTTTCCTAAACAACCATGAACAAATATTCTGTATAAACCATACCAGGTAGTAATTTCCTTTCAGATACCTATGCAGTAAATTACAGTTGGACCAAAAGTTGTTAGTATATCATCCATATGGCAAGTAAAACTGATCTGATTATCTTTTTAACTGTAATTCTTCCTCGTGAAGACTAGGGTTGAGATATTAAAACAGTTTTATAAGTATTTGTGAAACCTTTATAAACTTTATAAGTTTATACAATTTTTTGCAAGTTTTAGTCAGACTTGACTTATAAAGCCTGGGCAACATTTTACTCAATTTCATGTAGTATATTATCGAAGATGAAAAGTAGCAGTATACTACTACTGAGTTAAAATAAAAAAAATTTAGGATATAGTATTTTATGAATAAGCATAGATATTCCTAGATATAAAAGATCAAGTAGATTTAGTAGAGTTCAAATAGGTTTTAATATCAAAGAATACCAAGAAACAATATTATCTTCTAAAGTATTTAAATAATTTATTTCAATAATACGAAATTTGCATTAAAAATGATCTCATCCATAAAATACAGGATGTTCTGGAGTTATAGCCAAGATCTATCTGACCCTACTAACTACTATCAAAAATTTATTCAGATGGGCGTGACTCCATATTGTAGTGGTTAGCATGTTGCTTTACACGCAGAAGGTCCAGGTAGAGCCACAGACCATACCCTGAGTGTGTCAGCCCCTCCCCCGCCATGTCAGGTCTCCCTCTTGTGAGCCCCCCCGGGATACATCAAGTCCTGGTGCATGCTGTGAGCATGTGGAAGGAGATGCCCAGCCTTGTTGTCAGGTGGCTGGGGTTTTGTCAATATTCCCAGTAGAGTATTATTTCAGAGATGAATTAACATGAGAATGATAAACCACAGAATTCAATGTAACATCAGGCTGGGAACCAGGGGAGAATATATGTGTTCCACATTAATTTCATTGGAAACAG